>CM050212.1:3107500-3147500 GCA_027475355.1 Coilia nasus
TATTGTCAGGGAATGCTTAGACCAAGCAGCAGAGGCAAAGGTGGTTAGTGTGCATTAACTAGGCCTTACTCATACAAAAAATCCAGCAGGGTCACTCCAAGCTCAAAGTCAGTTGCTCCCTTTGGTGTATACTTGGTAAGTTATTATAACTTCACACACTTTTTACATACAGTAAAACTACATAAGACACTAAAGGAATCAGAAGCAAAGACAATAAAGCAACACAGCTTCCCCATGAAAATCATGACTTTAATGATATAACAGTTAGGTCTAACCAGTCACTTTCTGTTTGACAAGTGGGAACATCAGGGCATAATTCCACTCAGGAGACTCATTGCAATTTTTGCCTGTACATTCTATTCATTCAAAGGAAAATAGCAGAATTGCAGCAATTCAGCAATCTGAATGTTATTGGGTAAGGGAAACTATGTGAATGGAAAAGAGCACAAACTAGCATGTTATGCTAAGAACGCCTCCCTCACTCAACTTAGCTGCAGCAATGACTGTATTTGTTGCCTGGCAACCCTTCATGCTAGGTTGGAGATACTTTAGTTGAAAACATAAGTTGAAAATGAATAAATAATAAAATAATTGGAAGAGAACACAATCTGGTGTCTTAAATATCAGTAAGTGGGTAGTTTAACTGATGTGTTAAACCATATGACACGTTGTTCGGATTGATGACGGATGCCAATAATCACAATAATTGAGGCTGTCCGCGACTGCCCACATCTGTACAATTTGACACTAACTGCCCCTGCAGCTGCCTTAAAAATAAGCATATGCAGAGCGTAAGCCAGTATACTCCCTGTTAAAGACAGCTGTGCTGTCCGTACGATGAAATCACACAGATGAGTGTGATTACAGGGCTCTTTTAAACCTGCATTGTAACATACTGGCAGATTAACATTAAACGCCAAACATGCTGTAGATTTAGAAAGAACTGTTATATTTATAACACTGACACCTGTTTCTCAAACACATCTCAAACAGATGATGCAACTCACCTTGATGTAAACAACATATCTCCAATTTAACAAACATTTATAGATTATGTCAGGATGCTAATTAGACAGCAGAAGCCCCCTACATATGGCTAGCTATTTCAGCAAACTACCATTAAACGCATGGCAGTTATTGTTATTATTTTAAGACTAAATACCCCCTAGTATCAGTCACACAGTGTTGTTAAGTCCTTACCACATTTCGTTACCCTGTATAACCACATTTAGTTACACTGTATTTATACATATGTAATAACAATGAAGTTGAATATAATCTAATCTTACATGACACCCTTGCAAGCACACACTATACTGTAACTGAGCTCCATGTGGAACAGCTTGTGGAAACAGGAGCAGAAGAATTCACGACTACAAGCAAGAACCCATTAGCCTGGGCCCACCCATACTGCCTGTGATGATGCATAGGATTTCACATTCAGGTCAGACTGGCCAACCTGCCTATTCTCAGCTGTTCATTTGCCCAAGAAATCGGGCACCAATGAAACATGAACGCTACGCGGTATGTCATCTGAATCAGTGGCCTGATTGGTTGTAGCTCTGTCCGGTAGTTACAAAGGCATTAGATAAAAGCCTGTTGATCCCACCTCTGAGAACTTCCTGTCTATGGGATCTTCAGACCAAGCTCCATCTACGAGTTTGGTGCGACAGCCAGGCTAAGAGTCCATAATAAATGCCTCTGCATGCAGGCTGAATTCTGGATGAACGTTGGACAAATAAGATCCATCCACTCCAAATCCCATAGGAGCACTTGGGCAAGAAGACACAAGTTAAGAACAGAGCCAAAAAAAGAAGATAAAAAAAGGAGAACTTCACTCACGTCCATCTGAAATGGCAGTTAAGTGCCTCTACCTCGGCCATTCTCCTGAGAGGAGGCAGAAGAGGCCCACGGCAGGGGTGCCGCGATGGAGGAAGAGAAAGAAGACAAATCAGAAGAAGCAAAAGCACCCCGTAGGCTTAAAATATTTTGCAGAACCACGGCCGACACAAGGTTCGATTTGCCGCCTCGCATACATCCTGTAGCCCTCTGGGGGAGAGGGGGGGTTACTATCGCGTTCCTGAGGATCACAATGGGCCTGTTGTCATAGGCAGGCGTGCTGGAGAGGCCGGTAGGCTGGGTGGCGTTCAGCAGGGAGGAGCGTGTGCGGACAGGACAGATGTGGGATCTGTGCGAAGTGCTTCCTGCCACGGATGGCGACCCCCCGGGGACAGCGGCGAACATCTGGAAGAGATTGGCAGTGGGGGACGGATGGGAGTGCCGAACCAATCACATTTGTTTTCACCAGCGCCATATAAACGTGTGTACATGTCAGCACAGACTGAACACAACAAAAGTCTACACGCAAGGGTTTTATTATCACACAATTAGACAAATCAAACCACGGTAAGCCTCAACCAAAAGTATCTAAGGACAAGGGGCACAATCATAAAGCTCAAAAGGTAAAGGCTGAACTGAAACACACAAAGGGTCATAAACAGGGCAGGCATTAAACAATTCAAACCACGGTTTGCGTCAACCAAAATTATCTGAGGACAAGGGGCACAATCACAAAGCTCAGAAGGTTAAGGCAGAACTGAAACACACAAAGGGTCCAAAACAGGGCAGGCAAATAACACAAACAGCACACAAATGCAGAGGGGTGACACAAATGAACAAAGGCACAACCAAAGAACACAGTGTAATACAATACCCAAACTAAGAGAGTCCAAATAACGGCAAGCAGAAGGCCAAAAAGGGTTCAAGGTACAAAAGGTTTCGCAGGAGTAACACACAACACGACTGACTCGGAGTAGATCCAGGGGAGGATTGACGAGGCCAGATGACAAGACACCAGGGAGTGCTGCTTAAAAGCTGTGGAGACCAGGTGAAACTCATCAGTACTCAGGGGAGTGTGCACGTGAACCAGGAAGTGGCTGTGAACGAGGTGACGAGCTGATTAAGGGGTTGAGTGCTTGAGAAGCAGAGTGAGGGGGTGTGGTTGTGGCCAGAGCTGATGCAGACCTGACAGTACACACATTAGCCTGAGATATGAACTGGCCTTTAACCTGACTGAAATTAGGTGGTGTGTGTGCTGTAGGGTGTGGATAATTGCAGTGTGGATGATTGTACTGCGGTGTGTGTGCTGTAAGGTGTGGTGTGTGTGCTGTAAGGTGCGGATGATTGTAGTCAGGGGCGTGGCCACGTGGGGGCCAGGGGGGGCCATGGCCACCACTGGTCAGAAGATGGCCACCCTGCTGGCCCCCCCCCCCCACGGACCCACCCTTGAACTTCATATTTTGCACTCACGATAAAAGCTTACTAGCTCGACAGATAGTGAAACAAAGTCAGCCAACAATAACAAGTCAATTTTCCTCATTTGGTCTTTACTTTTTAGTGAAACCGAAGCACAATAAAACACGAAATACAAATGAGCATCTGTCATTCAACGGTTAGCATAAGGCTAGCTTAACATTAGAAAGTCCATAGGCAGGCTAACCGCGATTAGCATCGCTATATTTAACATTTACTTTAAACACGTTAGAATCGTGTTTTTTTTAAATACTCAGTAGGAATTACAAAAATAATATCAAGTTTAAAATCCACCAGTACTGTAACTTACAGATATGAATTCTCTGCATCTTAAAAAAGAAACTGATTTAATGAAATGCTTTCCAGTCTCCCATAGTCAGGCAACTACCTAACTACGGCAAGCTTAGAAGGACAAAATTCACTACAATTCTTGCAGGGGAAGAAGGTTACTTGTGTATTGATACGTGCGGAATTTAAAAAACTCCGACAGAAACATGCCAGTCATCTGTGGAGTCTGCAGAGTTCATCTCGATGAGAAATTGTATAGTCAACAAATGGATGAATGGATACAAGACGATTTCTGAAGCATCCTAACAGTAGACTAACCCTGCTGCTAATGTAATATGCTAAACTTAACATTTTCTGGTTAACTCCCCCACGTTTTGGTTCACATTATAATCATGCAATTGACTCAACAAGATACCAATGCTAAGTTACCCTTTAGACACGTATCCACTGGCGGTCTCGTCTATTTGTTCATTTAGAAGTTGCTAAACTTAGGTCTTATTTCTAAAGTTATTTTTTCCAAATTTTCTTTGGCATGTCATGCAGTGCATCAAACGACGATCAGCTGATATTTCCATTCATTAGAAATATCATAGCAAAACACCGTATTATGTGCATGTTCATGAACATAAGGCATAACTTAAGGCATAACTATGACAGAAGCACATAGGAAACAATTTTATTTCCGCAGTTGAGTGTATGATACCATGCCATTGAACTGTTTTTATCAGCCAAATACGTGATATCAGCTTTGTCGTAAATTAACCAATTTTAACTTTAGCAAGTGTAAAAATACATGGAATTTGACACCGGTTTTTAATAGTTTTCTAATCATCTGTCCCTTTTGCTCCATAAAAAAGAGGTCAAAAGAGGCCTTAAGGCGTGCGATGGGCATATGGAGAAAACACTGGACAATGGACAGGTTTGCCTTAATTGAATGACTACTATATGGCACCAGATATGCCACAAATACACCAGAATACAGGAAATCAAATCTAGCTAATTACAAAAATTATGGGGGAGGACCCCCCGGCCCCCCACACTACATTGGTTAAAACATGGCCACCCCTTCAAAAGCGCTGGCCAACCTTTGGCCACCCCATGTAAAGAAGTCTGGCTACGGCCCTGATTGTAGTGTGGTGTGTGTGTGCTGTAGGGTGCGGTGTGTGTGCTGTAGTGTGCGGATAATTGTAGTGCGGATGATTGCAGTGCGGTGTGTGTGCCTAGGGTGTGGTGTGTGTGTGCTTTAGTGTGTGGTGTGTGTGTGGTGTTGTGTGCGGTGTGTGTGTGTGTGCTGTAAGGTGCGGATGATTGCAGTGCGGTGCGTGTGCCTAGGGTGTGGTGTGTGTGTGCTTTAGTGTGTGGTGTGTGTGTGTGTGTGTGCTGTAAGGTGCGGATGATTGCAGTGCGGTGCGTGTGGTGTAGGGTGTGGTGTATGTGTGGTGTAGTGTGTGGTGTGTGTGTGTGCTGTAAGGTGCGGTGTGTGTGTGTGCTGTAGTGTGCGGTGTGTGTGTGTGTGCAGTAAGGTGCGGATGATTGCAGTGTGGTGTAGGGTGTGGTGTATGTGTGGTGTATGTGTGGTGTAGTGTGTGTGTGTGCTGTAGTGTGCGGTGTGTGTGTGTGTGCAGTAAGGTGTGGATGATTGTGGCTCCGAGTGCGATTTTCCCCCCGTGTGCAGTCAGGCGTCGCTGGATCACCCACCGCAGCAGCTGTCTTTGCTGTAGCAGACAAGCCCCTCTCGTACAGCAGCATATCATACATTAAACATACATGTCTCCAAAGCCACAAAACACTTAAATGCATGGGCGTGGTGTGTGTGTGTGAGTGTGTGTGTGTAGTCGGAGGGGGGAATAGATGGTGGCAAGGTCATGGCCACAAGCCACAAACAAGGGTAGAGAGTGGTTGTTCCAACACACACACACACACACACACACACACACACACACACGCACGCACACACACCATGCTCCTTAAACATTGTTTAGAGCTCAATGAACCCAGGCTGGTGTCTCTGTGGACTGCCTCAGGGCAAGCTTCTAATGAGCTTTCTTTCTCTTTCTCAAAATGTCACATTAGCTTCTTTTCTGTCATTATGTGCATTTTAGAGCAGAATGAAAAAAAAATTGAAAGGCGTTCAGCCTTAACTCTCAAGGGGGAGAGCCAGAAGACATAGCACATAGGTCGCTGTTTTCCTTTTTTATTTAGTACTGACTGCTAAAGAACACCTATTACACAGTTATTTGTGAAGGTTAATGATTTTACTGTTTGATTACAATTGTGGCTTTTAAAAGGTTTTTAAAAAAACAGCTTCATGCAACACGTTCATGTACTGCATGATCAATAGTGGCAAACACACGGACTCATACTCTTTCCTCATTTAGCTTTGTTTACTACCATGCCTCTCATGCCTCTCATGCCTGTCTGCTTTTGTGCAGCATCCAAAAATCACCCAAAACACTTTTTCTTCTGCCTTCCAATATGCTCGGCATTAGAGACATTGAAGAATAATTTTGCACTTCAGTGGATACAAGTGACTAAAACACACACACACACACACACACACACACACACTTATGCACGCACACGCACACACACACACACACACAGACTTACATACACACTCACACACACTTTTACAGACTCCAAAAGCCACCAGCAGCCACCCCTGGGACCTCTTCATTATGTGTGATTAAATGTTTTAAAGCTTGCATAATTGATCCCTCTCAATAAGTCCTCATTGATTTATGGCAGTCTGAGCCAAAGAAGGCGCTCTTTAAAAATGTATGGTGTCGGTGTGTGTCTTCTCGATCCATTAGGTGCTCCCAGAGATGCGCGCACCTCGCTAGTGCTAGCGCTAGCATTGATTGACCTTGTGCTAAGATTCTCATAGACTCGGCGCTTTTCTTCAACACTGTGGGAAGAGTTATGTTTCAGCATTTTCCCTTGATAGCTCGACTTTGATTTATCTCTCTTAACCTCTCTTACTTCTCTCTCTCTCTGTCTCTCTGTCTCTCTCTCCCTCTTCTCTCTCTGTCTAAATTGAGGCTCTTTTCTCCGAGTCGATGAATAAATAAAGCATGTTCCATAAACAGCGTTCCACTATTATTTAAGCTAGCAGCAGCCGTGCACTCTGACAGGCCGCCTCTCCTGCCATCAAATTCAAGTGTGTAAATTTTCTAAAAGGCTCTGAATGTTTCATGATGATTTCAGCGAATGGCAGAGTAATAGCTGAATAGTGAGGCTATTAGTTTTAATATTTATATTGAGTGCTTTGAATCATTCATGTGACAGGATGTAGAATCAGAGCTGTGGGACAAATGTGCATCACAAACCCAAACTGCCACTCTCCATAAATATTTGTTTTCTTGGGGGGGGGGCTTCATTCCAGCTTAAAGACTGGAATGTTTGCCCACAACCCATAACCATCCGTGTTAATCTCACCACAGAAAAAAGAAAGAGAGGAGGTAGGACTAAGCCTTCATGAAAAGGGTGGAAGAGGGTTTACTAAAGCATGAGATGTTCCTGAAAATCGACGTGTCTGGAGCATGTTGCCTACATTCACATAGTCCATGGGAGGATGAGAATCTGCTTGGCTTGCTGTTTAAATACTGCTGCTCTCCTCAGAGTTAAAGTTCACAATTATCTACTAAATTATAATAACTAGAAAAGCACTCAGAAAGCACAGACCTTCGCCAGGGCAGCTCAGATCATCACCAAAATGTAATCACTTTTTTGACCGCCCTTTTTTGACCTACCCTGAAAATGTAATTAAAATCGATCCATAACTTTTTGAATTATGTCGATGATTACATAACCTCCGCTGGTGGAGGTAACTATATTTGTAAATACTATCGAAACAACATTACACTTCTGACTTTGGAGCTGACTGACACAACTCAGTTATGATTAACTGGCTTGCATTCAATTAAATCCTGATTGTGGAACATAATATTTTAACCTTTTAATGAATTAAAATGATAGTTATTTAGTAATTAAGATTGATAAACTGAGAAGAGTCTTTTTGAGAACAGGCTGTTGCAAGTGGTGAAGTGGTGAAGCCATGGAGGGTGGAGCCATGGAGGGGTGGAGCCATGAAGGGGTGAAGCCATGGGGGGTGGAGCCATGGATGGGTGGGTCCATGGAGGGTGGAGCCATGGAGGGGTGGAGCCATAGAGGGGTGGATCCATGGAGGGGTGGGTCCATGGAGGGTGGAGCCATGGAGGGGTGGAGCCATGGAGGGGTGGAGGGGTGCAGCCATGGAGCGTTGGGCCATGCAGCCATGGAGCGTTTGAGGGGTGCAGCGGTGGCTGCAAAGGCCAGTGGATTCTTGTGGGTATCAGACAGAGACGTCCTGAGGGGCCCGGCGCTTTCATGCACATTTAGTGCACTTGACTCAGCATGGCGGGGCTCTCGGATGGAAAAGCCATGTTTAGAGGATGGCCACACACACGCACACACACACACACACTCACTCACACAGCCATGTTTAGAGGACATCCAAGCGGCCATTAAGCTACTAGTGCGCTGCCATTGTTGTCCTGATTTCCCTCTTCTCCTTTTTGCTCTTAGTCTCTTTTTTATTCTGAGAAAGGGAAGAGGAGAGGAGACAGAGAGAGAGACAAACAGACAGAGAGACAAAGAGAGAGAGAGAGACAGAGAGACAGAGAGAGAGAGAGAGAGAGAGAGAGAGACATAGAGAGAGAGAGAGGGAGAGAGAGAGAGAGAGAGAGAGAGAGAGAGAGAGGGAGGGAGAGAGAGGGGGAGAGAGAGAGAGAGAGAGAGAGGGGATGGAAGATGTAGAAAAACAAAATCACGTGCCTGTCCCTTGAGTATAGGCCCAGCTTAAGAGGGAGAGCAGGGATGTGTCAGAAACTATTCCTTTATAGGCTAAGTGCCAACCAGGAGCAGGAAGCTGAAGATGCTCAGTGTAACAGACAGTGCTTTTTCAGAGGGAGACATTTTCAGACAAAGATTCCGAGGGATGACTCTATTATCCTCTGCCATGCTTGGGGTCATGCATGAGTTTTGCTTTATTTGCCTGCCCGAGATCTTTTTTGAGATCTTTTTTGAGATTTTTGAGATCTACTTCAGTTATAGAAAGCAAATGCCAAAATCATCAGCCAATCACAAAAGAGATTGCCGTTATTCAGGGACATAAGCCAAAGTATTGTGGGAAAAACATGCTATATTTAGTAATGTCCAGCACTCTAACTCAGATGTTGGTAGGTAACTACTGTCTTTGTAACTGTGCCCAATAGAATGTCTAGAACAGGTTCAAATGACAATGCATCATGGGACATTATGGATTACTGACGTGAAAGTAAAAATATGAACATAAGGACAGGGCAAATGCACAGCAGAGGAAGGAGTGCAGAAAGTGTCACCAGAGTGAAATGACAGAATACTTGTCATTATGCTGAAAAAATAATTTTATAGCAATAATGAGCCACAAAAAGATCCAGCCTCATAGGGCAAAATGAATTGCAATCACATCATTAAACACTACATTTGTGCTTAATTTCTGGCCCAATGCACCTACTGAACTTATCCGTGTACAAGATGCATGGTCTGCCTGGGAACATTTTGACAGCAGGCTGCCAGAGACGCCGGCAGGTGGGTGTGCGGATGGGATCAGAGCTGTAGTCAAGATGTAGCACACGTCTTCCCCACTTTCAACACCAAATTGTTGAAATGGGTCTAATTTAGGAGGGAGCTCATGACTGCAACAGCTGGCTCCTATAAACATCTCCTGCTAATGGCTCTGTGTAGGTGTGTGTGCAGTCACATGTGTAAGCCCGTGTGTGTGTGTGTGGCTAAGGCCCACTATCCTTCTCTGGTTGCATTCCTAAGAGGATGTCAACCATCACCTGAGCAAAACATTAACAAGCTGCTTTAAAATGGCTTTGACTTGGGGCAGCAGGAATGGAGGGATTCGAGTGGAGTGCTGGTGGGCAGGGGGGGTTAGGGGAGTTGCGGGGGTTAGGGGAGGTGTGTGTGTGTATGTGTGTGTGTGTGTGTCTGGCTGAGAGCTTCATGTTCAACATGCTCATGGCCAACATTAGTGAGGCAGGAATGGTAGAAATACAAGATGGTGAATGATGTACTTATCTCTCTTTTTTTTATTTCCTTTTCTCTCTCCCTTTTTCCCTCTCTCTCTGTCTCTCTCTCTCCCTCTCCACAACTCCTCTCTCCCCTTCCTTGCTTTCTATCCATCACATTTCCAGCCTAATTGCTATGAAGGCACTCGTGGTCGACACACTTGCTCTCTCTCTCTCTCTTTTTGCTGGCCTTGCTGAACGAATCTCATACCCCCTCTGCCTCTCCCTCCCTCTCCCTCCCTCTCTATCCTTCTCTCCTTGCGTGGAGGGGAATTTAAAGAGATGTATTACTATTCTAACACCCTCTGCCACCCGTAAAGACAGCTCATCTGATTTCAGGCCCTCAGCGCGGGGAGAAGTCTAATTACCAATGCTGCAGGGGGTTTCGGCCACATCGGCTGGCCAGGGGAGACAACGGCGACGTGATCAAAGAGCTCGTTTCCTCCCCTGACTTTGTTAAGAGGGAAAATAAGCTGGGACTTTGACAAGCATGCCTTCATGGGGTTGGGTACCTCAATAAAATGAATACAATTCTATATAAACATATACATATACATATAGTGTGTGTGTGTGTCTGTGTGTGTCTGTGTGTATATATTTCCTAGTGCCTTGTGCCTTGTTTTGAATTGCTTGTGTAGGTGTATCTGATGCTTAGTAAGTGGGCATATGTAAAGCAGGTGGTGCTCTCAAAATGGCTGCCATAAAAACTTGTCTTTGATTTCTCCCTTTTCAGGGTTCTTAAACGATACAGCGCCGAAGAGGCTTCATGCATTTAATCATTTACTTAGCAAGCAGTTGAAATCTCCCAAACTTCTGGTGTGTATGCTTCCGTGTGCACCATTAATTTGTATTTACTAGCTAGTTGCACATGAGTTTAAAAAATCTGGAGGAAATAAAATTCATGTCACACCCTCATCATGGCGTTCTGGAGGAGAAATATCAGAAATCAGGGATGGGTGCAGAAAGAGGGTGTGATAGGAGT
This sequence comes from Coilia nasus, assembly GCA_027475355.1. Lineage (NCBI taxonomy): Eukaryota > Metazoa > Chordata > Actinopteri > Clupeiformes > Engraulidae > Coilia > Coilia nasus. The sequence continues at coordinate 3,118,178 of CM050212.1, forward strand.
GTGTTTGTAAGCACACGAAGGAGATACGTATGAAAGAAGCAGGGTGTGATAGGAGTGTGTTTGTAAGCACATGAAGGAGATACGTATGAAAGAGGGTGTGATAGGAGTGTGTTTGTAAGCACATTAAGGAGATATGTATGAAAGAAGCAGGGTGTTGGCGCCATGCTCCCAAGCATGAAGAGGACCCCTAGGATTTACAGGCAAGAAAGACAAAGGTGTTAACAGAGAACACGGGCGAGAGCATAAGAATACACACTCAAGTGTTTCATACAATATAACCAGAAATCTAGACCAAAACATCTTACTGTTGTACTGTATGGGAATACAGGAACACATAGCATATTGCCATGGAATGCTTCAAAGCAAACTTTCTTTACATTTATCTGTTAATGTAATATAATAGCAGTTGTTGCTGTGTTGTGGTGTTATTATCTCTGTGTGTCTCTGTATGGCATGCTGCTGCCACACTTTAACTACCCAGCTTGGGATCAGTAAAGTCTCTCTGTCAGTATAACCTACTGGAATTTACACAATGAAGATTAAATAAGATTCCTACTCATAAAAATACATATTTTAGTACTGATTTTATTTAGAATCGTTTAGATGAACAGTGCAGTTCATCTCACAGTAAAGCATTGCTTATGTCCATTGATGGTTTCCCAAAGTACCCTAACCCTCTGAAACTGAACTGCTGTCATCTATTGGAACTGGACATGTAATCCATACGCCCCCGGCTCCAGTGCTGACTTCATATCAGGAGGCCGTGCAGTGTTGCATCTTGTATAGAGCACATGGCAGTGTGAGGCCAGATTAGTCCAAGCAAGGCCTGCTTCACACATCTGGCCTGTCCATGGGCAATCCCTCTATATGGAGTGGGTGCTGTGGGGTAGATAAGAGAGAGAGAGAGATAGAGAGAGGGAGATAGAGAGTAATAGAGGGGGGAAAGCAGAGCGAGAGAAAGAACAAGGCCTGCTCCGTCCATCTGCTGTCCTCAGTACCGAGTGGGTGCTGTGGGCTTTATCACGGACAGAGAGAGAAAGAGAGAGAAAGTGAGAGAAAGAGATAGAGAGAGAAAAGGGAAGAGAGGGAAAAAAGGAAGAGAGGGAGACCTACCTCTGGGCCGGTCTGCAGAGGGTCTGACACGTCCTGATTGCAAACGTGCCCACGCCTGCCTGCCTGCGGAACCAGGATGTGCCCTGTGGCATGTGGAAAACAACCCCCTGTACATCCAGACATACATCCAGACATCTCAGCGACGATCCAGCGCAGCGCAGCGCAGGGACGTGCTCTGTTGCTGCCCCTCTCTGCCAAAGAGGATGCTGGGAGACTGGGATTGGAGGGGGTGGGGGGGGGGGGGGTGTTGGTGGTGGGGATGCTGGGTGGGGGTGACTGTGTGACACACTCTGTTGCTGCCCCTGTCTGCCAAAGAGGATGCTGGGAGACTGGGATTGGAGGGGGTGGGGGGTGTTGGGTGGGGGTGGGGGTGACTGCGTGAGGTCCCACGGCGGAGTCACAGGATTGGGGTGCCATGGTGACACGGCACCTCTTAGATCCGCTCCCAGGGCTGAGGTGCTCTCCGGAATCTTTTTTTTTTCTTTTGCTCCCTCCTAACAACCGTGCGTACACATAAACACACATATACACACACATACACACACACATACACACACTCGCACACACACATCTGGCTTCCTGTCTCCAGGGTGTCCCCATCACCTCTCACTGGGGTCTGGGAGTGTGTGTATGTCTCAGTGAGGCGGCGAACGAGGAGAGAAAAAGTGTGTGTGAGAGAGAGAGAAAGAAAGAGAGAGAGAGAGAGAGAAACTGTTTTTTTATAATAACACAGTGGTGGAAACGAAGGGAAGCCAGAAAAGTCACTGATGTAAGGCACCTCCTTCTTTCCTTCTCTCTCTCTCTCTCTCTCTCTCTCTCCCTCTCTCTCTCTCTCTTCCTCTGACGCCTCTCTGCCTATCAGCATGCCTCCAGCAGCGTGCAGGAACCCAGCGCTGTGGCGCTGTTAATACACTAAATGATCCTTCAAAACAGTAATTACACGTTTTTCATCATGCTAATGTGACAGGCCTAATTAGCTCAGCCCGGATAAACCCACAGAAGCCACACGCTCCACACAAAGCAACCCTAAGATGGCTGGTCTCCCGAGACAGCGGCACTCTACAGCAGTCGTACAGCAAGCCTAGCTCTGGAGATCCCGTTTTCTCTTCTCTTTCTTTTCTCGCTCGTGTTGGTTTATGGATGCGGCTCCACAACATAAATATGTAGGTTTGTGCTGTTGGAAGGCCGAAGGAATGATAGATGAGGACCCTATGGAGCACATCTCTGGGGTGAGAGGTTATCCAGTTCAATGTCGTGTTTTTGCCTGTTTCTCAGATGCAGTACAACAAACACGTTTTTGCTGCTCCCATCCTTCCTCCCTCTTGCATTACTTTATAAGTTTGATAATGTCATTTGCCCACATACAGATGGATTAGTAGCCGTAGTTTAAGTCTTTTCATGTAAAAACAAAACCCTCCAAAGGTCTGTTTTGATGTCGTGTGAATCCTCAGCAACACATATGAGAGTTTATTCTCACAGAAATCCCACACCTTCTGTATCAAATGCACTTTCCACTGAAAGAAGATATTGCTTTCCAAGCTTAACACCAGCACAGAGGATGAATCGCTTCCTTAATCTCTACACTCTGTGCACAATGGATAAATCTCTAGGTGAGACCTTCTCTGTCAGTTTACCTGGGTATCACTCACTCAGCATAGCTTTAAGCGAAGGAGACCACCTGACTGTTACAAAATCAAATCAAACTACCCATGTTGCCTGCTCTACACACTGTCAAACACACACATACGCACAGACACACACACAGACACACACACGCACGTGCCCACACACACACACACACACACACACACACACACACACACGCACACATCAAATGCACATGTACATTGCATGGACGCGTACATCTGTGATTGACGCACTCCCATCTCCACCTCAGAAGAGTTCGAACCCCTGAACCCCCTTAATAAAACATTACAGGGGGGTGGGGGGGGGGGGGGGTGGCTGCACTTCCTGCTTCAGGGAGGCCCATATCTCCCCTTCTCCCCTGCCAGGGGGCTCCTCTAGAACATCACAGGGGCCTGCCACAGCCTCATTAAAGCCAAGATCACATGTAAGGACCAGAAGGAGAGACGCCAATCCCCCGACCGCCAGGGCGACCCCACCCCCACATGCCACACACTCACAGTTCACTCTCACCACTCTGACCCCAACACACTCACACGCGCACACACACACACACACACACACACACTCTTTCTCTCTGAAAAATGTAGTCAACAGGAAAAGTGTACTTTAAAGGTCCATCTATGATCTTTAAAAGCCTTTAGCATATTCACACAGCACAGCACAATTTGGCCCAGTGTGGACAGCACAGTATTGTGGCAGGTGGACAGGTGAGGTTACATTAGTGGTGAGAGCATAGTCTCGGCTGGTGTTCAGATGTCCTGAAAGGGGAGAGCATACTCTCGACTGATTTGTAAATATGCTGAAGGCTAAGAGCATAGTCTCGGCTGGTGTTCAGATGTCCTGAACACTACCGATTTTAAGAGCCAACAGTGTGTTTCAGAAGCTCCCCCCTCCATCCCCCCCCCCCCCCCCCCCCCCCAATCTCTCTCTACCTCTCTCCTCACACACACGTTCTCTTCAAAAAGGAGGCTTTAAAAGGATTTACAGCCGCTAATTGGATTCAGAGACATATTACCAATCTCATGCATTTTTCTCCTGTCTCCATTTCTCTGGATAAACATTTCCGTTTTTTTGAGGAGAGGAAGGAGGGAAAAAACAGACAGAGAGCGAGAGGAAAAAAGAGATGCTCGCAGATATGTTGCTAAAATGCATAATTGGGGCTTGGCAAGGCATTTATTTATCGAGCTATTTATTCTTTTATGATATTTGAATAATTTACATGATTGATTGTTTAAAGAGGGAGGAGGAGGGGGATAAGCAGCCGCTAGGCCTCATCTTCTAAGTGATCGCGTTTGCGTTTGCTCAGCTGTCTGCCCCATTGTGGTGTGCACATTTCATCTCATTCCTCCCTCTTCTTCTTCTCTCTCTCTATCCCTCTCTCTCTCCCTCTTCCTCCTCTCTCTCTATCGCTCTCTCTATCCCTCTCTCTCTCCCTCCTCCTCTCTCTCTTACTCTTCTCCTCTCTCTATCGCTCTCTCTCTCCCTCTTCCTCTCTCTCTCTTCCTCTTCTCCTCTCTCTCTCCCTCTTCCCCCTCTCTCTCCCTCTTCCTCTCTCTACCTCTCTCTCTCTCCCTCTTCCCCTCTCTCCCTCTTCCTCTCCTCCTCTCTCTCCCTCTTCCTCTCCTCCTCTTTCTCCCTCCTCCCCTCTCCCTCCCCCTTCCTCTCTCTCTCTAACCTTCTCTCTCTTTCTCTCTCTCTCTCTCTCTCTCTCTCTCTATTGCCGTCTGTGTGTTTACCCAAGGCTTTGGCTGGCTTCCTGCTAATGTACTACATCTCTGCTGCTCTGCTGAGGCTCTGGCTCTGGTGTCGTTGGTGTGTGTGTGTGTGTGTGTGTGTGTGTGTGTGTTTATGTGTGTGTGTTAGTTCCACATCTATGCCGCTCATCACACATTGTGCCCTCCCCACAGCTATTACACACACACCCGCACACACAAACACATATCGTATGTACAGAGTCACACACACATACATGTAAACACACATAAACACACATGCACACACAGAAACACACACACACAAAGGAAAGGTTGTTCAGACACACACACATACATGTAAACACACATAAACACACATGCACACACAGAAACACACATGCACACACACACAAAGGGAAGGCTGCTGAGAATGCTGTGGAGAAGGAAGGCACAAGCCTGAAATATTCATATTTGGGAGGTAAAGGCGAGTGGAGTTTCGCCCTGTGTGTGTGTGTGTGTGTGTGTGTGTGCGTGTCTGGCCTAGCACTGCTACAGCCAGTCACAGGCCCCAGTATGGGCGCGGTGTGTCCGTGGCCTTTATTAGCCAAAGCTGGCGTCGGTGGCGAGTTAGTTGTCAGGCTGCATCTTCAGATGCCCGGCGCCGCCACAAAGGAGGAAGTGACACGGAGGGTCCTGCCCGGCGAGGCGGAGCGGGCGGATGGCCAGGCGTGCTGCTGTGGGAATGTCACCGAGCCACGCTGGTGACGATGGCGGTGCCGAGTGATCCCTCCTCCTGGGCTACTTCTCCCCGCCGCGACTAACGTGCCACCGCCACCGCTAACGAGCTGCTAGCCCGCAGGGGCTAAGGTGATTTGTTTACTAGCTGAGTGTGGAGATAGGTCTGCAAGGCACAGCCATATGCTCAGTCTCATACACACACACATGCACACACACACACACACATGCACGCACACACTTGCACACGCACACACACACATGCACACATGCACACATGCACGCACACACACACCTATACTACACACGCACCACACATACACACACACATGCAAACACACAGACACACAAATGCACACACACACACAAAAGGACGTGGCGGATACAGTCATAATTACAGGCCTCTTCACCTGGGAGCCTTACCATGCATATCAAATGTGACATAAGGGGACAGCCAGCTCTCCCAGCTTTAAGTAGTGTTACAGGATCATGTGTGTTTGTGTGTGTGTGTGTGTGTGTGTGCGTGTGCGTGTATGCGTGCGTGTGTGTGTCTGTTGAGCAACAAACGTGCGTGACAGAGGGGCATCACCTGCCGTTGGCGTGGCGAAGCAGAGGTGGCACCTGCCCACAGGCAGACAGACCTGGCGAGCAGGTTTGGCGGCGAGCTAATGAGGCGCGGGCGCGCTCTCGTGGTGCTCACTCACCCCCCTCCCTCTCCACCTCCCCCTACACCTCCTCCTCCTCCACCTCCCCCTCTCCCTCTCCTGGCTTCCCCCTCCCTCTCCACTCCCCCCCACCTCCCTCTACACCTCCTCCTCCTCCCCCTCCCCCCACTCTCTCTGCCATCACTCAGCCCTAACAAGAGGGAGCTGAGACCTAACCCCTGGAATCTCCACCACACCTGGGATAACATGCTTGTGCTTTCTTTTTTTTGCTGCGGTCTGGGGGAAAAGTGGGAGAGAGAGGAAGACAAAGACTGACAGAGAGATGGAGAGAGAGAGAGAAGGGGGGAGAGGGAGTGAGAAAGGGAGGGAGGGGTAGCGAAAGAGAGAAAGAGAAAGAGAGTGGTGAGTGGCAATGGGTGGCTGTCCTCACATTCGCACACACCCCAGCGTGGACCTCTCATTTCCTATTGTTTGTTTGTGTTGTTTTTGTGTTGTTGTCGACCTTGTTTCTCTCTCTCTCTCTCTCTCTCTCTCTCTCTTTCTTTTTCTTCTCTGCACTTCCTCACCCGCCTGCATATTTCCCCGCCGTGCCCTTTCCCGGCGCTGTGGCTGACAGGCCCAGCGATCGGCATTAGCCCAGGGGTGAAGCCCCTGGCAGGGGGGGCTTTTAGGAACATCACTGCAGCCACTAGTGGACTGTCACATCGGCCCCGACGCGCCTCTTCGCTAGCAGACTGTCATATCACCCGGGGATGCGGCTCTTCGCTAGTGGACTGTCATATCGCCCCGGACGCGGCTAGTGGACTGTCATATCACCCGGGACACGGCTCGCTCTCGCCGGCTAGCCGCCAGCAACTGAGGCCCGGTGTGTTACCAAACCCAAATTGCCCCCTTCGCACCAGGGAGGGCACTCGGCTGCCCCATCTGACTGCCAGCATGAAAAGAGGAAGAGGAAGAGGCAGAAGGCAAGAGGACAGCAGTCAGTGTGTGGAAGGTGTGTTGTGTTGTTGTGCCCGCTCTAGTTTAGCATTCAGTCTCAACTTCGCACGCAGCGTCAACAACAAGATGCCCTGGACCTGAAAGTGGGAAACTGAAAGGGAATGCTACTAATAAAAACAATACAGACCATACGGATTGCAAGGAGTAGGCAAATATTTCTGTCTCCAATTACTCAGTTACTGTCAGAAACTACAGTTAAACATTCATGCTTTAGGTAAAATCAGTCAGTGGTGCATTGTTCTGTAGCTTGTTTAAGAACCATTTAAAATTACAAAATAAACCTCAATCTCAAATTACATTTGTTTCATGTTGCCCCCCCCCCCCATCCCCAATAACCAACCAGAAACAATTGCTTTCCAGTTTTCCATCTACTAAAGACAGCCTCAGCCCAAATACAATGTATGTACAGAATATAATTCCCTAATGTGATCCGATATAACAAGCTTCTTATTATGATAATTAGACAAATTGAAATTATGACTTTCACGGTTCAATTTAATAACATTATTTATATGTTGTGTATTTAGGCTACACATGAAACAAGTAAGTGACTTAACGTATAGGAAAACAACACTGCTTTAGCCAGTATAGCTAGGCGGAACGAATTTAACCTCACCACATTAGCGGCTAGCCTCACCACATTAGCGGCTGTGCACACTCCACTATACCTTAACAGATGGGGGGATTATTCCACAGCCAACATGCTTGCATTATCGCCATGAGATATATACGTTTTCATATGTATCCACGCAAAGCCCCAAATGTTAAATGTGGATAATTACCTGCTAATAAGTCATTGCACTGCCTCTGGTTTTCATGTTCAGCTGCAGGAGTGTACGCCGTGTAGCAAGCTTGTGGAGGCAGCACCATCTGGGCAACAACAGGCCGTTATTAACACAGGTGGAAGCCGGAGAATTAATGTGAGTACAAACGCAACGACGTAGGTGGTTTTCAAAGACTCCAGTTCAAAGAATTAATATGTGTACAAACACAAAGACTCACAACCCTCAGCTTTGCATGCTGTGTATGCCTGTGCATGAACTGTGATGAAATGTGCCCATAGCACAATGTGAATAAAAGAACAGACAATCAAACATAGATTAGAAGATTTGCCCTTATATATTAAACTCTTTGAAAAATAAAGAATCATAGTGAACATCATCGGACTAGCATGCCTTCAGGTCTGGCAGTGTTAGCACTAATCCCAAGTTTATGCAACATTTGTATTGCTGTTGCAGTGTTTCTATTTTTATTTTACAAAATCTGAATCTGAACCTAACCAAGGGCTCTAATTTCAGAGGAAGGTAACAGGGGAGGTGGAATTTAATGGGATTCAAATCAACACATTTCCATATGCTTGTTTACTAAGAGGCCCAGACAAACGCAGGGCTCTGCTGCCGACTGCAGGGAAGCCCTGGCGGGAGTAAAGTGTGGTACTGGGTATCGATGAGGGGTACAGCACAACCAGAGGGCATGTTGGCACACAGTGGTATCGATTAGGGGTACAGCACAACCAGAGGGCATGTTGGCACACAGTGGTATCGATGAGGGGTGCAGTATCGATGAGGGGTACAGCACAGCACAAGGGCGTTTTAGCACACAGTGGTATCGATGAGGGGTACAGCACAGCACAAGGGCGTTTCAGCACACAGTGGTATCGGTGAGGGGTACGGCACAGCACAAGGGCGTTTTAGCACACAGTGGTATCGGTGAGGGGTACAGCACAGCACAAGGGCGTTTTAGCACACAGTGGTATCGATGAGGGGTGCAGTATCGATGAGGGGTACAGCGCAGCACAAGGGCGTTTTAGCACACAGTGGTATGGATGAGGGGTACAGCACAGCACAAGGGCGTTTTAGTCACAGTGGTATCAATGAGGGTATGGCGCAATACAAGGGCGTTTTAGCACACAGTGGTATGGATGAGGGTACGGCGCAATACGAGGGGTACGGCACAGCACAAGGGCGTTTTGGCAGATATACAGATCATCATCTATTATACATCGGCAGGCGTTCAGATATGCACAAAAGCCAGATGTTCTTTTTATCAGTCAGTCCCTCCACTGTAAACATTCTGGAACGGGATGTTGTGATGGGATGGGGAACGGCGGGAGGGAAGGGGAAAAAAGAAAAGAAAACAAGCTAAACAACAACAAAAAATCGTTTTCTGTTATCAACACCAGCCGTTTTGGAACCGACAACAAAAGGACTTCTTGAGTTTCCATAGCCAGCCGTGCCGAGAGAGACGATGTTTCCGACTGGGAGGTTTCCATCTCTTGGCTCAGGCACACAAGAGTGTGTGCGAGTCTGTATGTATGTGTTTGCATATATTTATGTGTGTGTGTGTGATTAGGTGTGTGTACACCTACATTTGAATATAGTCTCACACTAGTGTATCGTAACACCCACTCATATACACATATCTACACACACACACACGCTCACATAAACACCATCTTTCTCCACCTCATAAAAACCCAGCAGACCTGTCACTGGGGGTCAATGAGGGAATTTAAATGTGCCTGTCTGCGCGTGAAAGCAGCTTTTCATGGCGTCTCCTCCAATATTGCCTTGGCGGGGTGACAGAGCGCTCTCCCAGGGCCCAGCCAGCAGCTGTGGACATATGGCTAGGAGGTGCTGCGGAGCCCCTCAGCCCTGGCACACAGATGCACACCAAGAGGAGGAGGAGGAAGAAGAGAAAGAAGAAAAAAGAGGGAGAGACAGAAAGAAGACACTTCCCGCATCTCCTCCACCGCAACCGCAACCGTCGCCACCACCACAACGCCACCCTGCTATGCTCCACTGCTCATAAAAGGTCTGTTCGTCCCCTACCTCCACTAACTAAGCCGGCACCTCCACTCCCAACCCCCCTGCCTCCAGTCCCAGATTCAGAGCGCATGCAGGAACATGGGGCACTCCGGAACGGCTCCGGGCCTGGGTTTGGGTTTGGGTGCGAGTTAGGTCCTGATGATGAGAAGCCGAGAGCTTTGATGCCGCAGAGAGAGGCAGCTTCTGTGCTCTGTGCCGATGCATTGACCCCTGGCCGTCCCTCGCTCAGCCAGTGAGACAGATGGAAAAGGGGAACGAGGGAGAGGAGTGATAAATAAATCAACTTAAAGACTTGCTATGGGCTTCAGGCCCTGTTTTATTTCCTGAACTCTACTTTTCAGAGGGCCAGGGAAAAAGAAAGAGAGCTAGAGACAGAGAGAGAAAACGAGAGCGAGAGTGAAAGGAGTGGGAGAAAAACTGACTGTCTCACATCTCCAGTCCCCATAGGCATCGAGGACCAAAGATAGCGAGTCAGTGATTCCCTCAAAAAATTAAACATATGCACTTATCTGAAGGGGTCCCTGGCTCTCCATGTTCATCATTTTCTCACACGGTGGAGATGAAAGATGGAGGAGCCTCCCCTTGGCTTTCAGTGGGCCAGCCCTTTGAAAACTCCCCTTAATGACTCGCAGCTCTCCTAGAACTTAGGCTGGGACAACACAGTCTGAACTGTCCTTTTCAAGTGGAGATGACTCGAAGAAGTGGGACTTTCTGAAGCCATCGGGGCACATTGATTCAGCCTGAGCCTCCATCCCCTGGCTCAGTAAAGTGGTTAGGACCTAATGGACTCTGACTGCCTGCCTGTCCTTTTGCCCTGCATGTTTAATGCACTGTAAAGATTTTTTTTTTTTAATTAAAGCTTTTTTTTTGTTTTCAGATCTCACAGGTTTCAGTTTCCAATTCATGCTAGCCTACGTGGGCAACTTGTCAGTCTGTTAGAAATAAGATTCAATTAAGGTTATTAAGTTAAAGTGAGACATGGCAGGTGAAAACAGATTTTTTTATGCCCTGGTCAAATTTGAGATTTTGGGCTAGTGTGCATCCTTAATGACACATGCGCATCCCGCTGGCAGATGTCAAAAGCAATTTCTTACTTGTTTTAATTATCCTGTAGTCTTGCTCTGAGTTTTGATAGCATTAACTAAAAGATGATGATTTTCACAGGCAGCGAATCATGGTGAGGTATAAAACAAAGAGGGAGGAGAAGCATTCGTCCGTGACGTCCCAACTGGAGGCGAGAACCCTTCTACACTCCTTTAACCCCTCAGACACCCCGCTTATGGCCTTGGTCACATTTCACTGCACCTAACTGATCCCTCTTGCCACTCCTAGCATTGGAACATGTTTGACGTAAAGAAGAGCAGTTGGCTCGAAACGTAACGTGGGTGAGGAACGTGAATAAAAGTGAAAAATCATGGAGCTGAAGTGTGAGGACCTCTCCTTTATGTCTCAGACTCCTTCTGTTGTTCGTTTCAGCGCCTATTTAGATTACCAGTGCGTGCCCTCTTCTGTTTCTGTGAAGCACCCCTCCTCCCTTTAGCTTTTTGGCTTATGTATGTATCTCTTTCTCTCCCCTCTTTATTTTTTCTAGCACTTACACATTCTGTTTGGTCTTTGTTGTCTGCTGACTTTCTCGTAGCATGTGTTTGTTTTTTTTTTTCTTTGATTTTGTTGTTTTTTTGGCAAGCGTCAGACTACATGGCCCTGGCTGTGAGAGGTGTCTTCTGGCACACGACAGCCTGACAAGACCCGGGACGCGCCGCCGGTGACAGCCGCACAAACACACGACACCAAAAAGCCCCACAACCCCTCTCTTCTCCTCTCTCCTCACAACCCCTCTCTTCTCCTCTCTCCTCTTCTCTCCTCTTCTCTCCCCGCAACCCCTCTCTTCTCTTCTCTCCTCACAACCCTTCTCTTCTCCTCTCCCCTCTTCTCTTCCCTCCTCACAACCCCTCTCTTCTCTTCTCTTCTCTCGCCGCAACCCCTCTCTTCTCTCCTCTCCTCACAACCCCTCTCTTCTCCTCTCTCTGCTTCTCTTCTCTTCTCCTCCCTCCTCTTCTCTTCTCTCCCCGCAACCCCTCTCTTCTCCTCTCTCCTCACAACCCCTCTCTTCTCTCCTCTTCTCTTCTCTTCTCCTCTCTCCTCACAACCCCTCTCTTCTCCTCTCTCCTCACAACCCCTCTCTTCTCTCCTCTTCTCTTCTCTTCTCCTCTCTCCTCACAACCCCTCTCTTCTCCTCTCTCCTCTTCTCTCCTCTTCTCTCCCCGCAACCCCTCTCTTCTCTTCTCTCCTCACAACCCCTCTCTTCTCCTCTCCCCTCTTCTCTTCCCTCCTCACAACTCCTCTCTTCTCTTCTCTTCTCTCGCCGCAACCCCTCTCTTCTCTCCTCTCCTCACAACCCCTCTCTTCTCCTCTCTCTGCTTCTCTTCTCTTCTCCTCCCTCCTCTTCTCTTCTCTCCCCGCAACCCCTCTCTTCTCCTCTCTCCTCACAACCCCTCTCTTCTCTCCTCTTCTCTTCTCTTCTCCTCTCTCCTCACAACCCCTCTCTTCTCCTCTCTCCTCACAACCCCTCTCTTCTCTCCTCTTCTCTTCTCTTCTCCTCTCTCCTCACAACCCCTCTCTTCTCCTCTCTCCTCACAAGCCCTCTCTTCTCTCCCTGCAACCCCTCTCTTCTCCTCTCTTCTCTTCTCTTCTCTTGCCTCCTCGCAACCCCTCTCTTCTCCTCTCTCCTCTTCTCTTCTCTTCTCTTCTCTTCCCTCCTCACAACCCCTCTCTTCTCTTTCCTCCTCTTCTCTCCTCGCAACCCCTCTCTTCTCTTCTCTTCTCTTCTCTTCTCTTCTCTTCTCTTCTCTTCTCTTCTCTTCTCTTCTCTCCTCACAACCCCTCTCTTCTCTTCTCTTCTCCTCCCTCCTGTTCTCTTCTCTTCCCTCCTCAGAACCCCTCTCTTCTCCTCTCTCCTCTTCTCTCCACTTCTCTCCTCACAACCCCTCTCTTCTTTTCTCTTCTCTTCTCTTCTCTTCTCTTCTCTTCTCTTCTCTTCTCTTCTTCCTGCCTTTGTGCTGCATCTGAGCTAAGTTCGCCCGGTAACACTGTCATGATTAAAAAGTCTCCTTCTGATATTTCTGTCAAGGCCTCCATTAGAAGACAGGCGAGCAGACGCAGCTGCCAGGAGCCGTGCGTGCGTGTGTGCATGCGTGTGTGCGTGCGTGCGTGCGTGCGTGTGTGCGTGCGTGCGTGCGTGTGTGTGTGCGTGCATGCCGGCGTACCTGCGCAGACATGACAGGTAAGCAAAGGTGTGAAAAGCCTGCCTGCCTGCGTTTCCGTCCAAAAAAACGTCGGCAGGCTATTTAAATATTTACACAGCGTTGTTTGGTCCCTTTGTTGTCTCACTGTTGTCCTTTGTTTCCAGCTTTTTTAAATGTCTTGGACAATGGTGGTGAACCATATGCATCTGCTTCTTTCTTGCAGTCAGAGATTTGACAATGGACCTCCACCTTTCGTTGCAGGATATACCAAACGATAAAAAAGGAATTTTTTGGTGCGGAAAAATGGGTTAGAGGAAGAAAAAAAGCCAAAAATGTCTCTGGCACCCACTAGCACTCGTCCCGGTGAGGTGGGTGAAGTCGCAGTGATCGCTTTGCGATTTTTGTCTGCCTCACTAAAGAGGCAGCCACAACACAAGCGGGGCAATAACCTGTCAGTCCCCCGGTCTGTGCTAATTGCATTTCGCTGTGGTGAAAAATACTCCCTGGCTTAGGCGAGAGACGGCCCGGGCCTCTCCTCTCTTCTCGCAATGATTTTTATATTTGCACTCAGGTTTGCAACAAAAGCAATTTACATTTCCCTGGGTGGGGGGCAAGAGCGAAGGACCCGTTCTCCCATTTCATCCTCTTTCCCCTTCCTCTCTCTCTCTCTCTCTCTCACACACACACACACACACACACTCTCTCTCTCACACACACACACACACACTCACTCAGCACACTCACACACTTCTTCACATGCACAAAGGCTTATTTAACCCCAGGTTAGTTTCCAGTAGCAGCGGTGGCCCCGTGGCCCTGTTTCGCAGGGGCCGGCACCTAATCCACAGGAGCAGCTCCTCATCAGTGCATTATTAAGCAGCCAGGCACAGAGCAATGCTGGCAAATGGCCCACCGCTGGGGACCGGCCTAACGGGAGAAGCAAGGAGCAAGCAAGGGAGAGAGTTAGGGGGGTGAGATAGAGAGAGAGAGAAAGAGAGAGGGAGGGAGGGTGACAGAAAGAGAAGCGAGAGAGAGAGGAAGACAGAAAGAGAAGCGAGAGAGAGGGGAAGACAGAGAGGAAGAGAGAGAGAGGGGAAGACAGAGAGGAAGAGAGAGAGAGGAGAGGGGGGCGAGAGGGGGAGTGGGGGGCTGACAGGTAGATATAAAGGACATAAAAATGTAGTGATGGGCAGAGGAGGGGAGGGGAAAGGAGAGGAAAGGAGGGGCAGAGTCCAGAGGAGGGGGAGCGAGGGGGGGGGGGGGGGGGGGGGGGGGGGGGGGCTGAGCAAAGGAGAAATAGGCGATAATAAAGAGAGGAGATGGAGAATAGACGGGAGAGGGGTTGGGGGGGGGGGGGTTGGTGGGGGTGGCAAGTGGTGTCTGGAAGTGACTGGGCACTGGGGGCTGACCAATGATCTGCATGAGTCTGTCCTCTTATACAGTCTATGGGTCTGTCCTCTTATATGCAGTCTATGGGTCTGTCCACTTATATGCAGTCTATGGGTCTGTCCACTTATATGCAGTCTATGGGTCTGTCCTCATATACAGTCTATGGGTCTGTCCTCTTATATGCAGTCTATGGGTCTGTCCTCTTATATGCAGTCTATGGGTCTGTCCTCTTATACAGTCTATGGGTCTGTCCTCTTATACAGTCTATGGGTCTGTCCTCTTATACAGTCTATGGGTCTGTCCTCTTATAGGCAGTCTATGGGTCTGTCCTCTTATACAGTCTATGGGTCTGTCCTCTTATATGCAGTCTATGGGTCTGTCCTCTTATATGCAGTCTATGGGTCTGTCCTCTTATACAGTCTATGGGTCTGTCCTCTTATGGAGTCTATGGGTCTGTCCTCTTATACAGTCTATGGGTCTGTCCTCTTATGTACAGTCTATGGGTCTGTCCTCTTATACAGTCTATGGGTCTGTCCTCTTATATGCAGTCTATGGGTCTGTCCTCGTATACAGTCTATGGGTCTGTCCTATTATACAGTCTATGGGTCTGTCCTCTTATACAGTCTATGGGTCTGTCCTCTTATATGCAGTCTGTGGGTCTGTCCTCTTATACAGTCTATGGGTCTGTCCTCTTATGTACAGTCTGTGGGTCTGTCCTCTTATACAGTCTATGGGTCTGTCCTCTTATGGAGTCTTTGGGTCTGTCCTCTTATACAGTCTATGGGTCTGTCCTCTTATGTACAGTCTATGGGTCTGTCCTCTTATACAGTCTATGGGTCTGTCCTCTTATATGCAGTCTATGGGTCTGTCCTCGTATACAGTCTATGGGTCTGTCCTATTATACAGTCTATGGGTCTGTCCTCTTATACAGTCTATGGGTCTGTCCTCTTAAATGCAGTCTATGGGTCTGTCCTGTTATGTCCAGTCTATGGGTCTGTCCTCTTATATGCAGTCTGTGTGTCTGTCCTCTTATGTACAGTCTATGGGTCTGTCCTCTTATACAGTCTATGGGTCTGTCCTCTTATACAGTCTATGGGTCTGTCCTCTTATATGCAGTCTATGGGTCTGTCCTCTTATGCAGTCTATGGGTCTGTCCTCTTATGCAGTCTATGGGTCTGTCCTCTTATACAGTCTATGGGTCTGTCCTCTTATACAGTCTATGGGTCTGTCCTCTTATATGCAGTCTGTGGGTCTGTCCTCTTATACAGTCTATGGGTCTGTCCTCTTATGTACAGTCTGTGGGTCTGTCCTCTTATGTACAGTCTGTGGGTCTGTCCTCTTATATGCAGTCTATGGGTCTGTCCTCGTATACAGTCTATGGGTCTGTCCTCTTATACAGTCTATGGGTCTGTCCTCTTATACAGTCTATGGGTCTGTCCTCTTATATGCAGTCTGTGGGTCTGTCCTCTTATACAGTCTATGGGTCTGTCCTCTTATATGCAGTCTGTGGGTCTGTCCTCTTATACAGTCTGTGTCTGTCCAAGCAGCCAGCAGAGCCCAGGGGAGGGGCCAGGGGAGTAAAGGAGGATACGGGGGGGCTGGGGTGGGGGTGGGGTTGTGGTTGGTGGGTGGAAATGGGGCTAATCTCTCCTTATTATCATTAAAATTCAGATGGGCAGGGAGGCCTCGCAACAATTAGCTGCATTGCATAGATTGCATATTAAATGGGGTAATTATGACAGGCCTCAACACCTCGCCATTAGCGGGCCAGAGGTGCCTGCCTATGTGTGGCTGAGAGAGTGGTCCACTGAGACCCCTGTGCATACATCACTGCAGTAGGAAGCACGTGGTCTTCAAGGGAAGCCAAATAACAAACACTTACTGAGCCCTATACTATTGATCCCCTATCACCCTTACGTAATCATTACCATAACTACCTCTGCAACAGTTAACTGGTTAATTAATTAGTCCTCAATTATTTAATTTATCAGCATTTTGTTACTTGTTTAATGGTCTTGTACATGTATATTTTTAAAGGGTTTTATTTTACAGTCTGAATTACGTTTTCATGGGTATATACTCCTCTGTGACAATACATGTACAATAAATAATATAGACAAAAACTAACAGATTCATTTAAAAGTATTCACATATCAAAAATAAAGATAAATAGTTTGTGTAGCCTAATTAACATTTGTCCTGGTCATGTCCCACTCACTCTTTAATCCAAACTCCCTATTAAATTCATATGTCATGCTAGATATAGCAGCATCACCAAACTAAACCATACCTTGCAGTGCCGCCTTCTCTGCAAGATGGCTAACCAAAGCCAGTACTTATTGATCATCAACTGGCATGCTTGTTGAAGCATCAAACATGTTGGTTAGTCTTGTTATTTTAAACTACATCACAAATGGGAGACATATTCAGCATCTCCCCTCAGAATGAAAGGAAGCCTGACTAACAGAAGCCAGCATCAGCACCAGCATGTTCTCTGTAAGCCACCACGCCCGCTCACCTCTCTACCTTTCAGCCAATCAGCATCAGCATCTTCTCTCTAAGCCACCACGCCTGCTCACCTCTCTACCCCTCAGTATCAGCATCAGCATGTTCTCTCTAAGCCACCACACCCACCACCCCTCTACCCCTCAGCATCAGCACCAGCATGTTCTCTCTAAGCCACCATGCCCGCTCACCTCTCTACCCCTCAGTATCAGCACCAGCATCTTCTCTCTGAGCCACCCACACCCACTCACCTCTACTTCTCAGCATCAGCATCAGCATCTTCTCTCTGAGCCACCACACCCGCTCACCTCTACTTCTCATCATCAGTATCAGCATCAGCATCTTCTCTCTCAGCCACCCACACCCACTCACCTCTACTTCTCAGCATCAGCATCAGCATCAGCATCTTCTCTCTAAGCCACCACGCCTGCTCACCTCTCTACCCCTCAGTATCAGCACCAGCATCTTCTCTCTGAGCCACCCACACCCACTCACCTCTCTACCCCTCAGCCAATCAGCATCAGCATCTTCTCTCTGAGCCACCCACACCCGCTCACCTCTCTAGCCCTCAGCATCAGCACCAGCATCTTCTCTCTCAGCCACCCACACCCACTCACCTCTACTTCTCAGCATCAGCATCAGCATCTTCTCTCTGAGCCACCACACCCACTCACCTCTACTTCTCAGCATCAGCATCAGCATCAGCATCTTCTCTCTGAGCCACCACACCCACTCACCTCTACTTCTCAGCATCAGCATCAGCATCAGCATCTTCTCTCTCAGCCACCCACACCCACTCACCTCTACTTCTCAGCATCAGCATCAGCATCTTCTCTCTCAGCCACCCACACCCACTCACCTCTACTTCTCAGCATCAGCATCAGCATCTTCTCTCTCAGCCACCCACACCTACTCACCTCTACTTCTCAGCATCAGCATCAGCATCTTCTCTCTGAGCCACCACACCCGCTCACCTCTCATCCTGCCTGGCCTCCATTTCAGCTCACGCTGGCCTGTTAGTGCAGCTCTCTACCTGGCCTATGCACACGTATAGACAGACAGACACACACACACACACACACACACACATACATGCACACACGCACACACACATACACACATACACCACACACACAGTCATAAAGAGGCCAACAAAAGAAGTTGTAGAGAGCTACACTCATGGTTAGAAAAAAAAAAAAAAACAAATCCACAGAAATGTGAGTGTGCACAGACACACACACACACATGTACACACACACACACACACATGTACACACATGTACACACATGTTTCTACAAACACAGGCACATGCACACCTCGTGCCTCTTTCTCCTCTTTATTCCTTTCCTCACACATCTAATTGACTTCATGCCTGATCATGTTCTCCACCTGCTCCACACACCCCACCCCACCCCACAACACACACACACACACACACACACCCCTCACACACTAACACCAAACTCTCCTGTGCTCTCGCACTATTAACGGAAGACGGCACCAAAGTTCTGCTCCCTGTCACTCGCGTGGGGTACCGCTAAAATCTCATTTTCAACTCAATTTAACCTGCGACGCCTCAGGGGTAGTGTGATTACGTCTGTTCCTGTGCCCCACACACACAAATTTATGGGAGGGGTGGAGAAGACTTCTTTTTTCCTGCGCGGAAGATGTTTGAGAAACGTGGCGACAAGCTAATCAGTGCTGTGCCCATCTGTGCCTCATGGCTGCAGTTGTTTAGCAATGAGCATGAAGATAACATCTCACTACCAGATGAGATATAGGAGTCATTATAAAATCTAATTCAATTTACTGTTTTAAAACATATACTTGTTGAATTTATTTAAAATATTATACCAAATAGGCCAAGATAATATAACATAACACAGTATTTGTAACACATAACAGTATTTGTAGCAAAATTACATTTTATATTATATGTTCAATTCTACATTTCATTTCTCAGGCTTTGCACTTTAAGAAGAGTATTATGAGTCAGGTTGGAGGCTTGCAAGACCGTTATCATTTCATGGAGTGGAGAAACAACCCTTTCATGTTCCACTTAAAGCAGAAGTGGGCAAGGTGTGTGTATTCAGGGTTTTGATTTTTCACTCATTAACTGAGACTTTTAGCTCTTTGATTCAGGCCTTTCAAGTAGGTATCCCAATTATGTTTAATAATTCACTAACCTTTGTGTAATTACTTCTAGTGACCTAGATAACTGTGGCTGCAATTCAGTTTTTATAATGAAGCTGTGTTTTTCCCCTTTCCTCTTTCTCATTCCACTGAAGAAAATAAAATTTTTTGGTAGCACTTTATTTGAAAGTGTACATAAGGGTGACATGAGCCTTTTATAATCATGACATGCCACATGTCATGAACATTAATGATGCTTAATTTATGTTTATGACTGTGGTCACTAAGTGTCATTCCATTTTTGTAATGTTAAGTTAATATTTTTTGGGATGTAGACATTGCAAACACTGGGTGTTACCATTTGTTTTTATTTCACATTATTTCTCAAAGATAAAATATCTTGTTCGGGCACGGGCCAGGCTGGCCTTCTCTGCTCCCCGCCTTGCAGACTCTCCGACTGAGCCAAGACTGAGAGCCTGTCCTGAACCAAATCATGTGCAAAATATACAAGAATCAATTTTTCATTGGGAAATCCTCACTCTACAAGCGCGGGAGTGCCAGAGACCGCAGAGCATGCCGGCTCGACACGGCCCGCTCCCATGTTGTACACCTCTAATGTGATGTGTGCCATGTTACCAGCCCAGGCGCAGCATGAAGAGACCTCACGGGGAAGAAAAGGGGAAAAAAGATCAACAGTGGAGAAGAAAGAAGCACTGAGTTTTTACTGTTCAAATCTGTGCCATGAACAAGAAGCAGGTATAGCTCTTCTCACAGTCATACACACAGTGGTTAAAATGGTTTTTGTAAGGAGGGGGAGCCCTTCTTTACTCACAGTGGTCAATATCTCCCTCTATTGTATTACTATAAATACTGTAGCAGATACACACACACACACAGTGGTCAATATCTCCCTCTATTGTATTGCTATAACTACTGTAGCAGAGGAAGCTCAGCTCCGGCTGGCTGGATTGCTGAGGTGAGGAGGTGGAGCTAATCTCTGGAGGGCTCCAGCCCAATTTAAACTCTGCGTACACAAAAAAGTGGGCCGAACAAAGTGTTGGACGTTAGCAGTGTCCTTGGTAGCAGCGTAGCTGTGGTGTGAGCAGCCAGTGTGTGTGTGTGTCTGAGGCGGCGTTACGCTCCTTCGTCAGGAGCAGACAGTGTGTGTGTAGTGTGTGTGTGTGTCTGAGACTGCATGGCGCTCCTTCATCGGGAGCAGTGAGTGAGTGTGTGTGTGTGTGTTTGAGACAGCATGGCAGTCCTTCATCGGGAGCAGCCAGTGTGTGTGTGTGTAGTGTGTATGTGTGTGTATGTGTGTGTGTGTGTCTTTGAGGCGGCGTGGGTCTTCATCAGGAGCAGAGAGCAGCCTACTTTGCTGAGAGCCCCCCCGGAGCAGGTACACAGATCCTTGACGAGGTGCACTCAGACTGTGTGTGATCGCAAACACAGACACCAGACTTCACTGTTCACTACAACCCACACACACACATAAAAATGCACTCGCACATACACAGATACACGCAGACACACACACACACACATACACAGACACACACACACAAGCACACACACTAAGCGCACCACTTACAGTTTAGTCATCTGCAGCAGAAGTGCCTGGCGTTGTGCGTAGCCTTCGCTAGGCAAGAACTAAGCTATCAGGAGCTAAGCTATCAGGAGCTAAGCTATTCATCTGCATCTGCGTAGCCGCCGCTAGGCAGGAGCTAAACTATCGAAGCTAAGCTATCCATCAGCATCTGCGCAACCGCTGCTAGCTTAGGGCCAGGCAGGACCTATCAGGAGCTAAGCTATCCATCTGATAGCCAGTGAATAATTTACATGTCACTGGCTTCCCTCTACTCCGTAAAGTAACAATTCCAAAAGCTATTAGAAAGATTATTACTCCAGTTGAAGTCAATATTTTATATACTGCCTGTTGTTTAAATTATCGTTCCATATTTCTCCCAATAAAGATGGTAAATCTCATTCATTTTAAAAAGCCAGTTTTAGCATTACTGTAAGTATTTTTGTGTCATAGTTCATTTCGATCGACATGTGAAGAGCGATTTCAACCAATTTCAAAAGATTATGCAATATTTACTTACTACAACCATGATAGAGTGTGTGGAATTTTATACCAAGTACATCCAAAAAAACTACCTTTAAAGACAGAGAGAGAGAGAAAGACAGACAGACAGACAGACAGACAGACAGACAGACAGACAGAGAAAGAGAGAGAGAGAGTCCGGGCACACGCTGTGCTGAGGTCGGCAGGGCTGAGGGGTCTCAGCAGTTGTGAGGGTTTCCTCATTTTCAGCTCATTCACACCTACAGGTACATCTGGCTCCCATTAACACCAGAGTCCATGCACACACACAAACACATCCACAGTAACACACACACACGCGCACACAGACGCACATACACACACATACACGCGTGTACTTAGATACACATGCACACACACACACACACACACACAACCATGCACAGGTGCACACGCACACATGCATTCCTTTGAAAATGCAAATTGCCACATTCTGTACAGAGACACAATCATGCACAATCATGTTCCAACTAACACAGAGAGAACAGCAATAAGCATAAATAAAACACGCATGTGTGGTACAGTTCAGTGTCAGGCATGTGGACGTACCCACATGCCCACACAGAGTAGGCATACTGCACATCACAGAGAGGAGAACAGCACTCATTACATACACAAGGGATAGCAGGTGGACAAGCAAAACTAGCCAAGCACAGTTAAATAGCTGAGGGTTGGACTGGAGTACATGCATTACTCCTGCGTCTAATAGTGTATCGTTAGTTTTACGCTACAGACTACTCTTTGCAGGAAGTCATTTGTACTGCATGGGAACTGCCATAAAGTGACATGAACATGATTGTTGACTCTCGGAAGAGCATACTATTGATGAAGGCAGGAAATGTAAAATTACTATTGCATATTGCATGGAATTGTTAGTTTTTTTTTATTTAATTTTATGTTGAAACAAAGGAGACAGGGTAGAAAATGTGTCTGCTTTTGTATGCAAATGCAGAAAGGTGAGCTGTGTGCTTTTACATAAGATACCATCTTAAATACCTAGGGCAGATGGGCCAAACAGGTGCTACCTACAGACCTGTGACTAGCAAGAGTTTAAATATACCTGAGATGCCACGGATCTGTAGAGCAGGTGGGTGTGATTAGAGTCGGAGAAAGTTCCCCAAAGGCAGACAGACAGACAAAGAGAGGGAGAGAGGGAGGGAGGGAGAGAGAGAGGGAGAGAGAGAACAGGGAGAGAGAGCAAGTAAGGGAGAGACGGAGAAAGAGAGAGCGAGAAAGGGAGAGAGCGAGAAAGGGAGACAGTGAAAGAGAGAGAGCAAGTAAGGGAGAAAGAAAGGCAGAGAGTGTGTGAGAGAGACAGAGAGAGTGAGAGAGACAGAGAGAGTGAGAGAGAGAGAGAGAGCAAGAGACAGATCTCTCCTCAGTATAGCCTGGGGACACTGAATATAAAAGCTGTCAAAGGAAGTGAAGGGCCCGTGTGTACTTATACTGCTATTGTACCAACGCAACTGTGGGATTGACATCATGCATGAAATAACATATAACACAGACCTGCTTATACTTGCTTTTAAAATGCAACCAGAGCAGTTGAGTCACGAGTGGACAGAAGTAAATACAAGTGTGAATGGCCACCAAGAAACATTGTGACCGGCTTACTCAAACCACTTCTGCAAAATATGCTGGGTTGCACAGAAGACCAGAATGACCACATTCTATTTGCTTATGTGTTCCCACACTACACTTCTTAATAATGAAAATCCCCATGGATGTAATACAGCTGGCAGTCCACAAACATTATCAACAGCAAATCTGGCTGTACAACTTGACAAGTACAAATTCTAGGTCTAAATTTTAATTTCTATTTGTCATGACCTAGCGCTATCGTAGTGCTAAACTTGCTATGACATTTTTACAAAAAAAGCCCCTTTCTGGAAGTCAAAGTCTATTTTTCAACAGTTTAGCTTGTAATGATGAGACAAAGCTCTTCTGAGTTGAGAGGTTAAGCAGATGAATCTCCATTTCTTTTCAGCTTGAAGCCTTCTCTCCACCTCTTTTATTCCATCTCATTCTCTTGGTCTCTCTCTAACCCTCCATTTTCTGTTTCTCTCTCTCTGTCTCTCTATCTCTGCCCCCATCTCTCTCTCTCTCTTTCTCTACCCCCACCCCTTTTCTCTGTCGTTTCGCCTGCTTTCTGTCTTCATCTCTCTGTCATCCACTTGCAATCCCCACTGGTGGCTCTGTGTCCCAGGGTTCCGTTTGCCTTCCTCATCGCTCGTCTCCGAACATGAGAGTCCTCTTCCTCAGCACCCCTCCTCTTTGTGGCATCACCATTGAGTCTCTGAACACAAGAGTCCTCTTCCTCAGCGCCGGCTGCTCTTTGTGGCATCACCATTGAGTCACTGAGCAGTATGTAAACACTGGAGAGAGAGAGCGAGAACGAGAGCAATAGAAAGATCCGGCAAAGTGCAAAGAGCAAAGCAGACATGCAGGTTCATTTATTATAGATGAACCACTGAGAGAGATGGAAACGTTTTCCAGTTAGTGGAGGGGGAAAAGCGCAGTGGTTTCTCTCCGCACCATCCCCACGTTTGATGACACCACTGATACGCTTGGCCTTCCCGCTCGCCTCATGAGGTCTGCGAGCCTCCTCTGAGCTTCAGCTGAAGCCTCCACACAAGGGCTTAGTCCACAGATAAGATGAGATCGCTGGACATATGCATGTTTCATGAGCCGATTTCACAGTCATGTGTACCATCCTGCCTCAAAGCCAGGAGATGGGATTAGATCCTGTATGCTATCAGTGTATTCATTTCCACAAGCTACTGCGACAACACTGGACTGGATGCTGTGCCATACAAGGCTTAGGGCTCATTCACCCCAACCACTCTGCGTATACAGCACGTGCCCGTTTTCTGTCCGTATTCGTTAAGAATGCATGTTAACAAATTAGACTATTCACACACAGACACGTTTTGCACACGCTCAAGTCAGTGTGAATGAGCCCTTAGGCTATACAGTCACCTGGTGTAGCCACAACTAAATTGCATCTCATTCTCAGTGTCATTCATCAAGGCGGAAACATACTTCAGTAATACACAAATAAAAAATTATACTTTTCACAGTGTGAAGATAACGCACTCTGAGCACCTCTGCAAAAGCACAGAGACTGTTTCAGTTTTCCCTTTTGACAACAAAGGCTGAGACTGCAAACTGCTGCTGATACACAACCTCATCTGACCCCGGAATTGATCACATGAGCTGATATAACAGGCTCATTAAAATCTAATAAAACATTTGGGAATTTGGGAAAATACTGTAGTCCCATTTTCAACTTCACTAAACCCCAGGCAAATCCCTGTGGTGCATTTACACCAATAAAATATAGGCTATTTTGATTGCATTTCACGTTTGAAGACTATGAGGCTATGTTCTACGTGATGTCCTTTGTCACTGGGGAGGGGCTCTATTTGAACAAGGAGAATAAAGCGTCGCGCCTCAGTTCAATTACAGCGTACATCAACAATACATCACATGATCAAAGACACCTCTGGCTGTAGTTTCATTACATTCAGTGTCAAGTAGATTAAATCCAAATGCTGCTGTTACCCTAAAGATAATTCAGACTTAAGTATTTGATGTCTTTACAATGTGGGACAAGAATCCTTAGCTTTCCTTGCTGCTATCATTATCAAAGGTTCTCATGAAGTACCGACAGAACTGTCCAAACCCGTTGCAACATTAATTCTGACAGCTCAATTACCTACAGACAATCACTGTAGGTGCCTGTAATTATCCATACGTATCATAGCGTGCTCATTAGAATACGACAGGACAGCTGTGTTCCTCGGGGAAGCTGAAGATGCAGTTGAGTGAACAAACGCATCTGAGCTGTTTTGGATGGAGAGACTTTGTAAGTCAGCACATGTTTTATGCTTTAATCCATCTTGTTCTTTGTCCTCACTCCAGTCATGTAGAATCTGCTGTACATCTGCCTGTTGTATGGGTATGATAATGATTACAGCGACATAATCTAATTTATAGAGTAATCTCGCCATTTGATGAATCAAATGGAATAGATGAATACTCACTATGCATATATGAATGGATGCGAGACTGTTTTACCCATGAAAGATAGATTTCTTATATGATTGAAAACTGAAAATTACATAGCTGAGCCATAATCATGATTGTACCCGTACAACAGGCAACAGGCCAGCACAGCACATCACATCGCACCCCAGCAGGCCAGACGCAGCCAGGCAGAGGCGTGGCGACAGCCGCATTTGAATGGCAAGGTCACACCCTCTTCCCGTTGTCCAATTAAGAGAGGATCGCCGGCGTACCGCACGCTATATTGAAATGCAGATTTGCATACGGGCCTCGATATTAAAGGGGATCAGATTTAGCCGGCAAGACAACAATAAACAGAGAGGAGCAGAGTGGAGCGGAGCGGAGAGGAGGGGCACAGGTTTTAATATAGGCAAATCACTCGCAAGGACTGACCTCGGCCGGCTTGCCGCGTGATTACAGCTTCTTAATTAGGAAGGCCTACACACACGTTCTCTCTGCCAGTGTACACGCAGCCAGGAGTTTAGCCCCTGATTCAATATTTACCTGCCGCGGTTGCAGCCTGAAGTTAAGGGGGGGAGGGGTGTTAGAAAGAGTGTGTGTGTGTGTGTGTGTGTGTGTGTGTTTGTGTGTGTGTGTCTGTGTACGGTGGCGGGGGGGACAAATACCATAACATTTTTCATAAAATTTGCTCTTGCACGCAGGTGCAAACCAATTAACAAGTTGGCATTTAAAGGACTTTTAATTAACATTTTGTCACAGATGAAATCAGATGTCGTAGAGCTTTATGCAAACAACCACCCACCCCAGCATGAGTGATGTGCCAGTGGGTGTCCCCCCCCCCCCATGCGCTGTGCCCCCTCCCCAGGCGCCCCGGTGGGATACGGAGACTCCAGGGGGGGGATCAGCAGGACCCAGCAGCTGGGCGTGGAGCAGGCGGAGCAAACACAAACAGAGAGGAGATTTATTCAGCAACAGAAACAAGATCATTTCCACCTGGGGCGCTTGAGTGATCACGGCACGTCGGATATGCACAACGCTCCTTCAATGCGTCACTTCTTCCACTTCTTTTTCTTTTCTTTTTCTCTGGTGGAATTTGTGGTTACAGCTCTGCCTAGTCTGATGTTTGAAATCTCATGGACATTTGAAATCCATATACTTGTAACATTGATGAGATGCAGTATAGATCTTAATTTTATTTTTGAACACTGATATTTGACAGTTCCACCAGTTATTTAGTCAAACCATGTCTCCTGATTTTTTAAAAGGAATCTATCCAGCTCAAGAACTCTTTATTAGTGAACCCTTGACCTCGTAATGACCCAGGCAACTCCCTCTTCTCCAACGGGGGCTTCAGTGTGGGTTTTGATTGGTCGAAGCTGCTTCTCCAGCCCAATGCAGCCTGACAGCGGAGGTCGGCCTCCATGGCCACCCCTGAGCATTCCCTAGCGGCTACGCTAGTTAGCTGCGCTAGTCCTCTTCCCAGCACTTTAGCACAAGTCCAGGCACGGAGGGGAAATCGCACCTGAGAGCAGTAGCTGTGTTTTTCTTTCTTTCTCTCTCTCTCTCTCTCTCTCCCTCTTTCTTCTTTTCTCCTCTGCATTCCCTTTGCTATCGGTATCTGCGGGGTGAGGGGTCAACTGTCACAGGAGCAGGGCGGGTGAGGGTGGCCCCCGGGGTGCTGCCGTGCCTGGAGAAGTTGCTCTTGAAGCCGGGCCGCTTCTCCTCGGATCCCCTGCGCTGCCCCAAACTGCCCTGGGGCATGAATGCATCTCGCTGCTTATGCCGGGTGCTATCACTGCCCCGCTATATAAATAAATAAGAGGAAAAATCTTGACATCCTCTCTCCCTTTCTCTCTATTGCTTGTTCTCTCTCTCTCTCTCTCTCTCTTTCTGTCTCTTTTTCTTCTGCTCGCTCTTCTTTTAGCCATGAGGAGTACCTGTCTAGGCAGCTGTGCAATGTAGCACAGCAGGCTAGTTTTGAAACCACGGTTAAGCTGATCACTGTAGCCTATTTGGTTGCAGCACATGCACTCGATACTGTATGTGTTTATGTACCGCCTGGTGTGTGGCTGTGTGTCCTACATGGCAAAATTAGGAGACAGAGCACTGAATTCCCTGGAGGGGGGAGGGGGGGTGAACCTGAAACCAGCACTGTGTGTGAGCCGAGGCACCAGTATTCACTGACTAATTAGCACAAACACTTTTACCCCAAAACCCTCAGAGGACTTGTTCCAACTTACTGTACCTAAGGCTAAATAGCTGGGCTGAGGCAGCTACAGGCCCTGACTTTAACATCCAGCCGTTAAAAAAGCTCTCCTTTCCCCACTTTCAGTGCGGCACGTAACCGCATAGACCGCGTCCTCAATTAGCTACAGAGCAGGAGCTCCACTGAGGCCAGGAGTTAAATCAAGAGGAGAGGGATCGGCCGTGGGTAGCGGAGGGGAGCAGAGTGCAGGGGCTAGCGTTGCGCTCTCTGTTTGCTCAGAGCGGAGCGGCCCACCCCGCACGTTTATGAAGTGACGGACGGCAGAGAAAACATATTAGCAAGATGAAATGTGGATGGCTTCCAGGAGAGGCTGATTACGAGCGTCTCGGGCAAATTGGCGGTAATGAGCTGGGCGAGCGGTGCGGGCCGCGGCGGCGCATTAAAGCAGCGATCATGGCAGGGATTAGCGCCCCTGATTAGCGCCCCTGATTAATCCTGTTAATGACACGCCGCCGCTGCTGGGAATAAGAGCAGGGCCCAGATGTCGCTGAGGCTGCTGAGCCTCTACACACACACACACACACACATGTAGACACACACAGTCATGTGCACACACGCACACACACACATGTAGCCTACACACACACACAGTCATGTGCACACACACATGTAGCCTACACACACGCACACACATGTACACACACAGTCATGTGCACACACACACACACACGTAGCCTACACACACACAAATATACACACATCCATGCACACACACACACACACACACACAGACACAGACACAATCATACACACGCACACACACACAATTAAAACACGCTCACTATCTTTGTCGCGCTTGCGCTCTCGCTCTCTCTCTCTCTCTCTCTCTCTCTCACACACACACAAACACACGCACACACACAGACCATACACACACACAAACACACACATACACACAAATCACAACACATAAACACACACTCACAGGATCACACTTCTACTCAACAATAACTGCAATCTCATCCTCTCTCTGTCTCTCTCTCTCACCCTCTCTCTCTCTACCTCCCTCTCTCTGTCTCTCTCTGTCACCCTCTCTCTCTCTACCTCCCTTTCTTTGTATCTCTCTCTTTCTTAGTTTTTTCCTTTTCTCTTACATGCAGTCTTTTTTTCTTTTCCCTTTTCACTCTTCTTCTGGCCCTTGCTCATCTCTCTCTCTCTCTCTCTTTTTCTCTCTCTCTCTCTCTTTTTCTGTCTCTCTCTCTCCTGCAAGGACACTACCTCAGTAGCCCTGCCACTTCAAATGCAAACGAGGACATTGTCGTGGTAGCCGACTGCTAATGAGAACAGAGATGCAATGAGAGGATTGACCGAGCGAGAGAGCGAGAGAGAGAGATGGAGATGGAGAGAGAGGGGGAGAGAGAGATGGAGATGGAGAGAGAGGGGGAGAGGATGAATAAATTACACAAAAAGAGTGAAAGAAGGAGCAGATCTGAACTGGAGATAAGATGTGGCAGCAGGGCCCCTGGTGTCCCCAATTAGAAGGGATGTCACCCGTGGTCTGCCGCACCGTAATAAAGCCTTCACTCCGTATTCGCCATCACACGCTCTGCCACTGTTAACATTCTAATGTCTCGGCCGTGCGCGGTAACGTTAATTACCTCGGCATTTGGACGACTCTCCGCATCTCCTAACGCCTGCCACCACATGGAAAGCGGGTCTCGGGGGAGAGGTAGCCATTGTTATGTTAGATAAAAAATAATAAGTCGTATTTACAGAGCGAGTTAGCAGTCGTGCCCAGGATGCCAAGAGAGATTCACTTCCCTTTATTGACCATTAGGATCGAGCATTATGGAGAGAGAATCATCCAGTGAATTTCAACAAGGATGAGATCCATGGGATTGTTTTTTTCTCATTTTATTCTTTTCTTCAGCTTGTACCTCTCTTTTTTCACTTTTGGTCTCAAACACACACACACGCGCGCGCACACACACACACGCAGACACACACACGCACATACACACACACACACA
>CM050212.1:3150000-3155000 GCA_027475355.1 Coilia nasus
CTCTCCTCTCCTTTCGTCTCCTCTCCTCTCTTCTCCTCTCCTCTCCTCTCCTCTCCTCTCCTCTCCTCTTCCCTCCTCTCCTCTCCTCTCCTCTCCTCTCCTCTCAACTCTTCTCCTCTCCTCTCCTTTCCTCTCGTCTCGTCTCCTCTCCTCTCCTCTCCCCTCCTCTCCTCTCCTTTCGTCTCGTCTCCTCTCCTCTCCTCTCCTCTCCTCTCCTCTCCTCTCCTCTCCCCTCCTCTCCTCTCAACTCCTCTCCTCTCCTCTCCTTTCGTCTCCTCTCGTCTCCTCTCCTCTCCTTTCGTCTCCTCTCCTCTCCTCTCCTCTCCTTTCGTCTCCTCTCCTCTCTTCTCCTCTCCTCTCCTCTCCTCTCCTCTCCTCTCCTCTCCTCTTCCCTCCTCTCCTCTCCTCTCCTCTCCTCTCCTCTCAACTCTTCTCCTCTCCTCTCCTTTCCTCTCGTCTCGTCTCCTCTCCTCTCCTCTCCCCTCCTCTCCTCTCCTTTCGTCTCGTCTCCTCTCCTCTCCTCTCCTCTCCTCTCCTCTCCTCTCCTCTCCTCTCCCCTCCTCTCCTCTCAACTCCTCTCCTCTCCTCTCCTTTCGTCTCCTCTCGTCTCCTCTCCTCTCCTTTCGTCTCCTCTCCTCTCCTCTCCTCTCCTTTCGTCTCCTCTCCTCTCCTCTCCTCTCCTCTCCTCTCCTTTCGTCTTGTCTTGTCTCCAGCTATCGGCAGATGTATGTTTCGCTGCCGGAGTGGCTGCCAGTGCTGTTGCCGCAGCCGACGAGGACTCCCCTGCCGCTGGGCCGCTGCTCCGGGATAGGTTGCCCGTGCCAGTCGCAGAGCCCGGGCTGTAGTCAAACAGTGTCAAACACACCGCCGGTGCCGGTCATGGGAGCTCTCTGGGCCTATTAGGGCCGTTCCGGCGGCAGGCGGCGGGAGCCAGAGATATGCACTTTAGATAGCGCCACCGCTAAAAGGTTGTTCCGCGCATTCCGCAAGGCCTGTAAACACAGGCTCGGGAGTTTACTGGGTGCCGGTAAGAGCCGGTGGGTGCGCAGACTTTGAGGAGCTCAATAATTGATGCCCAGATGGTGCACTATTCATAAGGCATGGGGGGGTGGCAGAGAGAAGTGTGTGTGGGTACTGGGGAAGCCAAAGCTGTAGAGGCAGTGGAGGCAGCAGCAGCAGAGGCAGTGGAGGCAGCAGCAGTGGAGGCAGCAGCAGTAGAGGCAGCAGCAGCAGTGGAGGTAGTGGAGGCAGCAGCAGTGGAGGCAGCAGCAGCAGTGGAGGTAGTGGAGGCAGCAGCAGTGGAGGCAGCAGCAGCAGTGGAGGTAGTGGAGGCAGCAGCAGTGGAGGCAGCAGCAGCAGCAGTGGAGGCAGCAGCAGCAGTGGAGGCAGCAGCAGCAGCAGTGGAGGCAGCAGCAGTGGAGGCAGCAGCAGCAGTGGAGGCAGCAGCAGCAGTGGAGGCAGCAGCAGCAGTAGAGGCAGCAGCAGCAGCAGTGGAGGCAGCAGCAGTGGAGGCAGCAGCAGTGGAGGCAGCAGCAGTAGAGGCAGCAGCAGTGGAGGCAGCAGCAGTAGAGGCAGCAGCAGCAGTAGAGGCAGCAGCAGCAGCAGTGGAGGCAGCAGCAGTGGAGGCAGCAGCAGTGGAGGCAGCAGCAGTAGAGGCAGCAGCAGTGGAGGCAGCAGCAGTAGAGGCAGCAGCAGCAGTGGAGGCAGCAGTGGAGGCAGCAGCAGTGGAGGCAGCAGCAGTGGAGGCAGCAGCAGTGGAGGCAGCAGCAGTAGAGGCAGCAGCAGCAGCAGTGGAGGCAGCAGCAGCAGCAGTAGAGGCAGCAGCAGTAGTGGAGGCAGTGGAGGCAGCAGCAGTGGAGGCAGCAGCGTCCTGACTTCCATCTCTCTTGTCTCTCTCGTTTCTTCCTCACACAGGCCTCCATCTCCCTCTGTCTCGCTCTCTCCCTCTCTCTCTCTCTCTCTCTCGCTCTCTCGCTCTCCCTCTCTCTCTCTCTCCCTCTCTCCCTCTCTGAAGGCAGTGGCAGGCCCCCGGTCGGCCTCGTCTTACAGGGACTTACATCATTGTTTTGAGGGGGAAACGTGCGCATGCAGACACATAATGTTCACCCACACATACACACACACACACACACACACACACACACACACACGCATACACACACACACACATACGCACAAATACACACACATACACATGCGTGCACGCTAATACGCTGAGTTGCATAGGAGCCGTTTCCTTCGACACACATCTATGCCTCAATCCTCAGCTGTGTGTCTGTGCTGTAAGTAAACTGACTGAGTGAGGAGATGGCGGGAGATGGCGGGAAGGGGGGAGAGAGGGGAACTCACAAATGAGTGCTTTTAAATGGTGCTCTTTTAGTGCACACATATCAGGCCTGTCTCCTCCACTTCTCCTTCTCTGGATTGAAGCATGGAGCAGATGGCTGGCAGCACCGCGATTTCACAGGTCACTTACTGCCCCCTAGTGCACGGAGGAGTCATGACAGGGGTAAATCTCAGCTTCTCTCTCTCTCTTCTTTGCTTTTACTCCCTCTCTCTCTCTCTCTTGCTCTGGCTCTCTCTCTGTCTCTCTCTCTCTCTCTCTCTCTCTCGCTCTGGCTCTCCCTCTCTCTGTGAGCCTCATCCTCTGGGAAATTCGGCAGGAAATAGAGGGCCATTGTGACTCAGAGAAAGCACTGAGCCAAGAGAGACAGACTCCTTCCGCAATCAAAAAGCAATTTGAAAAGCTTATGCCAGGACAGGGATAGCCTTAGCCAACACTGCTGTTTTCCTGGATGTAAACGATGCATCTGTGCCCTGTTTGGAGGGCTTATATGCGTGTAGAGGGAGTCTTTAAGAAATTACAGCTTTCCAGGAGTGTATTTGCTTAAATCACACTTATAATCGTTATTATTGCATGAATATTATGATAAATTAACTATTTTTTATTATTTATTTCCAGTGGTGTCTTCAGGTGTAAGAGAGACAAATAAGGACAGAAGAAGAGACACACAGCGAAGCCCATTCCCAAACATGAACCCCATTCCCAAACATGAACCCCATTCCCAAACATGAGACTAATAAATAAGGAAAGCGCAGAGTGCAATGATGAATTATTAGAAAGGTGCACATGTTGGTGCTGCTTGCCTCCTCTTCCTCCTCCTCCTCCTCCTTCTCCTCATTCTCCTCCTCTTCCACCTCTTCCTCCTCCTCCTCCGACGTCTCCCGCTCGTGCTCTACAAAATGAACAGAGCATGGCTCTTCCGCGCTTGCACCCCAGACTGCCAGCCGTACTGTGGCTGATCAAAATAGCCATGAAAATGGTTGCGGTTGGCAGCCCAGCACACCTGGAAAGATGCTGAGTCT
The DNA here is from genome assembly GCA_027475355.1 of Coilia nasus. Classification (NCBI taxonomy): domain Eukaryota; kingdom Metazoa; phylum Chordata; class Actinopteri; order Clupeiformes; family Engraulidae; genus Coilia; species Coilia nasus. The sequence goes on from CM050212.1 coordinate 3,153,367, forward strand.
CTGGCTTTGGCTTTGTCCCCCCTCACTTCTGTGTGGCCCTCTGCCTCCCCCACTACCCCCTCACACAGACACACACATACACACACACACACACACACTCTTATGTGGCCCTCTGCCTTCTCCCCCCACGCCTTCACACACACACACACACACTCTCTTATGTGGCCCTCTGCCTTCTCCCCCCACGCCTTCACACACACACACACACACACACACACACACACACACACACACACACACACACACACTCTTATGTGGCCCTCTGCCTTCTCCCCCCACGCCTTCACACACACACACACACACACACACACTCTTATGTGGCCCTCTGCCTTCTCCCCCCACGCCTTCACACACACACACACACACACACACACACTCTTAAGGCCTGGATATACTCGCCGCGCGCAGTGTTGCGCGCGCAAAAGTGACGTCAAAATGACGTCAGTGCACATCTGGCACGGCGTTCTCAAGCGCAGGTTTGCCGTGCGTGCACCTCCGATTTTTTGTAACTTGCGCGCGGCAGCCCCATTGAAAACAATAGGCAATGGCTAGTCTGGTTTCAGCTAACTTTAGCCTAGTAACTACCAGCCTAAACATGTATTTTCCATTGCTACAAATCAGCTAATATTACTGGAAACTCACAAGAAATACAAACACTGACTAAAAACTTTTAGGATTTTGTTCAGTTTTATCCACAAACCAACTTAGGTGCCAACCTGCAGTTCGTTTATTAAGCTAACTTTTTGCCTTATCCTATCATCATTCATAAGGTCTTATAAAGCTGAAAACACTGTAAATATACACACTGACTCAAACCTTTTCGAATTTATCCAGTTTAATTCCCAAATCATGATGTAAACCTGCAATTCAGTCATGTTTCACTCCTCTGACACGCAAGGTTCCCGAACTACTGTGGCATTTGACACTGACGAGGAGAAGATTGCCGTGTGTGTCGAATGAAGTATATACGGGCGTGCGGCGCTGTGACGTCACTTTTGCGCGCGCACTTCTGCATGCGGCGAATATAGACCTAGCTTTATGTGGCCCTCTGCCTCCCCCACCCACCCCCTCACACACACACACACTCTTATGTGGCCCTCTGCCTTCTCCCCCCACGACTTCACACACACACACACACACACACACACACACACACACACACACACACACACACTCTTATGTGGCCTTCTGCCTTCTCCCCCCACCCCTTCACACACACACACGCACACACTCTTATGCGGCCCTCTGCCTCCTCCCCTGCCTCCCCCACCCACCCCCTCACACACACACACACACACACACACACACTAATGTTTATAATGGAAGACTTGCATGCTAGCTAAAGTTAGGTAGCATCCCTAACTGTTAGGCCTCTTGACCTTTTATTGCAGCCCTACTGCTACATTTAGGCTACTACTAGATCTAGCCTTAATGTCAGCTAGCTCCTTGTTTAGTCAAGGAATTATCTCTTTGATAACTGCGCAGAAAATGATTCTCTAGACGTTAGAAGTTAGCTAGTGAACCTTCACTTACGTTACATTATAAACATGCAGTGCTTTTGAAGGCAGCCTTTTTACCCTTAAATCATGATATCTTTATATTTAAAAGACACTTACCTGGGTTTGGCCTGCCAT
>CM050212.1:3160000-3225000 GCA_027475355.1 Coilia nasus
ATGGCCCCACACAACAGAGCTCTGTGTGTGTCTGTGTGTGTGTGTGTGTGTGTGTGTGTGTGTGTGTCTGTAACCAACCAAACACCCCAGTGAAACACATGTACACTAATGGCCACACACAACAGAGCTGTGTGTGTCTGTGTATGTGTGTGTGTGTGTGTGTGTGTCTGTAACCAACCAAACACCCCGGTGAAACACATGTACCCACTAATGGCCCCACACAGCTCTGTGTGTGTGTATGCATGTGCGTGTGTGTGTGTGTGTGTGTGTGCGTGTGTGTGTTTCAGTGTGTGTATGTGGGTGTGGGTGTGGGTGTTTCGATATGTGTGTTTGTGTGTGTGTTACAAAAGTCAGCTCATCGTGCTAGTATCTGGTAGCCTACAGTAGGTCACGTACATGTATTTGCTAGCCTAGGTCACATACATGTATTTGGTAGCCTAGGTCACATACATGTATTTGCTAGCCTAGGTCACGTACATGTATTTGCTAGCCTAGGTCATGAACATGTATTTGCTAGCCTAGGTCATGTAGATGTATTTGCTAGCCTAGGTCATGTAGATGTATTTGCTAGCCTAGGTCACGTACCAGGGGCGTCGCCAGACATATTTTACTGGGGCACATGCCCCAGTATTGGTCTGTAGTGCCCCAGTATAAATTTCACCAGTAAAAAAAACACTAGAGTTTTAGGTCTTCATGGCAAAATCTACAGAATGCTCACATAGCTACTTAATATGGCAACTCATTGCTACTTTATTGACTTCATACACAATGTGCACATGGCTACTTAATATGGTAATTTATTCACGTGACTTTGGCTGTGATTGGCGTTCCACCCTTACTTCAGAAACAACTTCGGGACATAATGTCTAACAAAGGTGTCTGAGCGCTATTCTTTTCACCTGTCTTACAGGTTAGTACCGGGTAAACGGCCCATCATTGTTGTTTGTTTTTACCTGTGTCGCAATTTCCATGTGGATTTAAATGTTACAACATTACTTTTTACGTTTAATGTAGGAGGCAGCTGTCATGCAAGCTGGTTCTGGCTGTAAATCGAAGTAGCCTACTGGAGACATTAGCTGCTGTCATTTAGCTAACTGGCATATGCCTATTGTCATTGTTGATTCATGTAACGGTTAGCTTAGCACTGTGAGCTCCCACACTCGGTTTCTGGAGATTGCTATCTTACATCTACGATGTTTGATGAGCATATCGCTCGCATTAATTGTCTGTACCCCAGCTGTGCCCCAGTAAAGTAATAGGTCTAGTGACGCCCCTGTCACGTACATGTATTTGCTAGCCTAGGTCACATACATGTATTTGGTAGCCTAGGTCACATACATGTATTTGGTAGCCTAGGTTATGTACATGTATTTGGTAGCCTAGGTTATGTACATGTATTTGCTAGCCTAGGTCATGTAGATGTATTTGCTAGCCTAGGTCATCTACATGTACAGTATTTGATAGCCTAGGTCATCTACATGTATTTGGTAGCCTAGGTCACATACATGTATTTGGTAGCCTAGGTCACGTACATGTATTTGGTAGCCTAGGTTATGTACATGTATTTGGTAGCCTAGGTTATGTACATGTATTTGCTAGCCTAGGTCATGTAGATGTATTTGCTAGCCTAGTTCATGTAGATGTATTTGCTAGCCTAGGTCACGTACATGTATTTGCTAGCCTAGCTCATGTGTATGTATTTGATAGCCTAGGTCATCTACGTGTATTACTGTAGGTAGCCTAGGTCATGTACATGTATTTGCTAGCCTAGGTCATGAACATGTATTTGCTAGCCTAGGTCATGAACATGTATTTGCTGGCCTAGGTCACATACATGTATTTGCTAGCCTAGGTCATGTGTATTTATTTGATAGCCTAGGTCATCTACATGTATTTGGTAGTCCAGATCATCTACATAGGCTGGTGGTCAGGGGACTTTGCATTGGCAGGCTACCTATAACAAGACCCAGACAGCTAGCCAAGTACTGCTCTATCTCAGCTGTTACAGGAAGCGTGTGTGTGTGTGTGTGTGTGTGTGTGTGTGCATTTATAGGAAGTGTGTTTATCTGGAATTGACGATGTTTCCTCTTTCCCTGAAGTTGTAAACTCAAGGCAATGTGCTTACTAGCTAAAATGTATTGGAACAATCAAAAGATTTGATTCCTGATGAATATTAACTTGTAACGTGGAATCAAATAAAGTATAAAATGTTTGTGTGCACACACTGGAGAGCAATAGATAAGATGGAGAGCTCTATCCTTGCTAACTCAAACATGATGGAAAGGCAAGCATATCAGAAGACCTACATACATACATACAAACCCTTACAAACAACAAACAACGTAACAACCTCTAAAATATCAATTTTAGTCCTACTCTATTAATATAAGTATACAGTTGTTACTATCACCATTGTCAATGTTATTAATTACTGGTTGTGTTACTGTCATTTGATAATAATGAACTTAATGCTAACTAGTTGTCGTAGGTTTGCTTTAAAACAGTGGCTCAGTGCCATAACATAAGAGTTTGCAAATACATAGATGTGTCTGTAGATTCTTTTGTGCAGACTACAAAGCATCTATCCAGTCGTGACATACTTCTCTTTGTTTTATCTTGGCAGTCATGACATGAATAATGAGAGACAGAGAGACAGGGAGAACGGAAAAAAGGAAAAAGAAATAGAAACATTGAGAGCCACCTGCATGTCCTCCAATATAAAGCAAGAGGGAGAGAGAGAGACTCAGAGAGGTAGTGTTGCATCACATGTGTATAGGTCAATGTTTAATGGCTTCTCTGAGTACGGGTTGGCTGCAGAGACCCATGGCTTCTCGGAGTACGGGTTGGCTACAGAGACCCATGGCTTCTCGGAGTACGGGTTGGCTGCAGAGACCCATGGCTTCTCGGAGTACGGGTTGGCTACAGAGACCCATGGCTTCTCGGAGTACGGGTTGGCTGCAGAGACCCATGGCTTCTCGGAGTACGGGTTGGCTACAGAGACCCATGGCTTGCAGGGCAGCCCAGGGACAGGGGGACAAGGCTTAGGCACCCAGCATGCATGGAGAAGGGGACAAGGGGACAAGGCTTAGGCGCCCAGCATACATGGAGAAGGGGACAAGGGGACAGAGCCCAGGGGCCCAGCATGCATGGAGAAGGGGACAAGGGGACAGAGCCCAGGCGCCCAGCATGCAGGGCCAAGGGAAGGGATGGGACCCTAGACATGAAATTATGTCTAGCCACACACACTAACACAAACGCACACACACACACACACACAGACAGTCATGCCAATAAGAACATGTGTGACAGGCATATTTATATAGTATATAACTGAATATAGTCTGGAAACTTGTGAATACCATGCAAAACCTGATTATAGTCAGATCTGGTGGTTTTGGGTAAACAGCAACACTAGGTGGACAAAAAGAGTTAAATGACTGGTAGCTATAGCAAAAAGCTAAAGCAAGGACTCATACATACATACGCATAGACAGTACAGACAAACAGCGGCATGTTCGGTGATTGTAGGTCTATATGGGCAGTAGTGGCAGAGTAGGCGTATGCTTTCCTACAGGCCGAGAGAGGTACAGTGCAGTGCAGTGCCTGCACAGGAGTCTGTGAATGCTGCAGACCCCCGAATGATGACGCCCCTCCTCTCCTCTCCTCTCCTCTCCTCTCCTCTCCTCTCCTCTCCTCTCCTCTCCTCTCCTCTCCTCTCCCCTCCTCTCCCCTCCTCTCCTCTCCCCTCCTCTCCTCTCCCCTCCTCTCCCCTCCTCTCCTCTGCCCTCCTCTCCTCTCCTCTCCTCTCCTCTCCTCTCCCCTCCTCTCCCCTCCTCTCCTCTGCCCTCCTCTGCCCTCCTCTCCTCTCCTCTCGGCGTGGTGGAATCGCTCCCCTCACCTCCACACAAAACACTTTAGGAGAACTACTCCACCCCTCAAGGCACGCCTCCAATCCAGATGTTTAGCTCCGCGTGACTTTCTTTAAAATATCTCTCTCCCACTTTCTCCCTCCCTGTGTGTCAGTGTGTGTGTGTGTGTGTGTGTGTGTGTGTGTGTGTGTGTGTGTGTGTGTGTGTGTGTGTGCATGCGTGTGTGTACGTGTGTGTGTGTACGCGTGTGGAAATCAGTCGGCACAGGGAGATGGGAGCGGCGCAGCACACTTGCCACCATGCCGGCACAGACAGACAAAAGCCTTGCGTGTGATACGTAGACAGGATAGGATAGCACACCACGTCTGCCAAAACTCCCCATTATCCCCACCCCTCCCTAATCAATACCACCAGCAGCACAGCGGAGGAGGGCGAGAGCAAGCGGTGCATGCAGTGAGAAGACAGATACAGAAAGAGGGGGAGGGAGAGAGAGAGGGGAAGAGAGAGAAGGGGGAGAGAGAGAGAGGGACAGACAGAAAGAGAAAGAGAGAGAGAGGTAGAGAGGGAGAGAGAGAGACGGCAGCTCGCAAGAGGGAAGGGAAAGCAAACAGAAGTGTGTTCTGTGGGGGGAGAAAATTAGAGCGTGGCGCCAACTCCCTCTCCTCTCCTCACCTGTGGTTACCTGCTTTAGTTCCTAATGAGAGCTCCTCTATTCTCGGTCACATCACATTTGTTTTAGTGCAGTCCCTTTGAACAGCGGAGAGATACTCAGCCTTCTTTGATCACACAAGGCTTTCTGAATTTGAAATCAGTATATAAAACATGCTCTCCCTACCTCCCTCCCTCTTTCTCTCTTTCTTTCTGTCTCGAGCTCCCCTCCTTCTCCTCTCTCTCTCTCTCTCTCTCTCTCTCTCTTCCCTCCCTCTTTGAGTGTTCTCTCTTGGTCTGTTGCTTTTGCTGGGTAGTCTCTTCAAATTCTGTGACTACTTTGTTTGTTTACTACATATGAACTGATTGTTTGTTTGTTTACTCCATATGAACTGATGCCAGAATGTTGCTGAAGAGAGGGAGTAAGGGAGGAGGGTGGAGAGAGGGGGAGAAGGAAGGGAAGATAAAAGGAGGTAAAGAAAAAAAGCATATAAAAGAGGGAAAGTGACTCAGGAGCCCCACAGCAGGCGTGTGGGCTGTGTACATTTTCTTCATTAATGTTTATAAATGTAACAAAGACTCAGTACACTGGAGAGAGACAGAATAAGGGCTCTGAAAAGAACGAGAAAGAGAGAGAGAGTGAGAGAGAGAGACAGAGACAGAGAGAGAGGGAAATAAAGTGAGACAGTGCCACAAGATGTAAGTGTAGTGGGGCCCTGACCGACCGGTTTTCTCTCCTCCTCTTCCCAGCCTCCCTTCACCCCCTCTATCTCTCATTCCATCTCTCTTTCTCCCATTCTCTCATTCTATCTCTCATTCTCTCCTTCTCTCTGTCTATCTCTCTTTCTGTCCTTTTCTTGTGTTGTTTTTGAAGGCAGGCGTGTTCTAATGATGACCCTTGGCATGCAGTGGCACCTGGGACTCCGCTAGTCAGAGGGCGCCTGATGAAAATTAGCCCATTCTCATTTCAAACAGAATTTCGCCCAGACTCTGATCACAGATGCCAAGCCCCCCGCCTCGGTCCACGGAGAGACCAGGGAGACCCCCCCCTGCCCCCACCCTCCCTTGACTCCAGCTCCATGCTGCCTGGGCTGGGGTCATAAGTTACCCCTCCCCACCTAAACCCCCACCCCACACGCCCCTGCTCCCCTCTCCTTCGGCCGCAGTCGGAGCAGCAGGAACAGGCAGTGACAAGGCTGGGGGACGCGGGGGCCCTGGATGTACTGCCACTGTTACCCCCTCTTTAAAGATTTAAACCATCGGGGTATGATAGGTCCCTTTGATGTTTGCTAAGCATAAAGCCAGGGTACAGGAGTGAGAGAGGGAGGGATGGAGAGGGGGGAGATTGAGACGGAGAGAGGGAGTGAGAGGGGGAGTGAGAGGGAGCGTGAGAGGGATGGAGAGAGGGAGAAAGGGATGGCGCGAGGAGGGAGTGGCGTTACTGGGAGGCAATCCTCTTCTGCGGAGACACAGTGGAGGAGGTGAGTGCAGGGATGGGATGCCGGTGGGGGGGGGGCACAGGAGGAGGGGGGGGGGGGCACAGGAGGTGGGGGGGCGCGTAGGCGGAGGTGGGGGGGGGGGGGCAGGAGGAGGGGGGGGCGTAGGCGGAGGGGGAGCCCCCCAATGCCTCGTTGCAGACACTTGAACAAAGGCAAGATGAAAGCGAGGAGGGTTGATGCAGGGGCCATGGCTGGCTGTGAGAGAGAGAGAGAGAGAGAGAGAGAGACAGAGAGAGAGAGAGAGAGAGAGAGAGAGAGAGAGAGAGAGATTACTCCGCCGAGCTGTACAACTTGTGCCATTTCTGCCACTTTTTCTTTGCTTACTCCCCCCCCACACACACACTTCTCTACCTCCCCCCAACCCCACCCACACACACACACACACACACACACACACTTCTCTACCTCCCCCTAACCCACCGCCCTACACCCACCTCACACACACACACTCACACACACACATACACACACACATCTCTACCTCCCCCCAACCCCACCGCCCTACACCCACCTCACACACACACACACACACACACACTTCTCTACCTCCCCCCAACCCCACCGTCCTACACTCACCTCACACACACACACACACACACGGGTAGGGTGTCACACGCGCAGTGGAGCGAGCATCTTCTTAGTTTACAGCACACCGTAGCACCCTGGCTGCACACAACAGCGAGGAGAGAGGGAGGAAGGGAGAGGGGGAGAGAGAGAGAGAGAGAGAGAGAGAGAGAGAGAGAGAGGGGTGGAGGAGAGCTGTTTGAATGGGGCCTGGGCCTAAGGGATGAACCCAAGGCTTTAGGAGGCAATGCAGCTTTTAGGGCTGCGGATTCCTCTGGAGCAGCACAAACATCAGAGTAGAGGGCCCAGCCTCGCGCTCTCCGACGCCACTCCCACAGCCAGGCTTGGGATGCTTTAAGCAGCGGATTCCTTTTTTAGGGAGTTTAACTACACACTTTTTCAGGACAACTTGCACCAGACCGCTCTCTCACACCCTCTCCCTCGCTCTCTGTCTGTCTATTTCTCTGCATCGTGCACGGGGGAGATGGCGGGGAGAGCCAGTCTCAGCAAAGGGAATATTGTGGATCTGAAAGCGTTTTAGCAACAATTAAAATCTTTGATGGTTTAATCTGTTCACATCAAACGCAACAATCCCTCTGTTTGGTTTTCTTTTGATGACGCCGAGTATAAAAAACGATCCCGCCGTTTGTCTGCAAACAGACAGTGCGCGGCCATTGAAAGGCATCATGGGTAAAGCTGAGGGAACGCAAAGAGAGAGCAAAGTGAATATAGAGGATGGAAACAAAGCTTTCATTTTTATGGCCACAGGCACCTGCGGGAATAAAGCGAAATGAATTTCACATCCACAAATTCTGCAGATAGCTGTTATGTTCCGTTTGTTTGTTAAAACCAGCTTCCAGATGGGTGCCCGTGATGACGTGTTTCCACTCTGCCCATACTGCTTGATCATGAGCAATGCGGCGTGCTGTCTGTTCAGCGCTGCCCAGCCTCTCCCACCCTCTCTCATGTCCCGGCGCGACGTGATAATCTGCACATTACCAATTTTAAAGAGCTGTGGTGTGTTCAAAGGCTGGTAAGACAGGGGCAAAGATGACCCGTTTGAGTAATTAAACGGGCCGGAGTAACAGTGAGCCACAGCGTGTTTTGCCCGACCCTGCCTTGACAGTCAAATGTTTGTCTTGCAAGAGTTGCCAAAGAATATTTAATCCATCTGGTATTACAGAGGACAAAAGTCTATCAAACTGCTTAACGAGCGTTTTCTTTTTCTGACCCATTTCTTTTTTTTAAGCAGAGGTCTTTGTGCATGTTCATCAAAAAGTTAATCGCAAGAGGGACTCCTCGTCTGTCCCAGGGATTAGCGGAGTTGGGAAGGCTTTTTGACATTCTGACAGGACTCTACGGGGATCGATCCCCATCAAGAGAGAGCTGAGAGAACTCAGCTCCACGTCCACCACCACCACCCCAACCCACCCCTCCTCTACCCCTTCCAAAAGCCTCGGCCTCATTTTGTCCAGAGACACTGTGATTTCCCTCTCTTCACTGGTCCTTTAATTAAAACACATACAGCCATCCAAGGCAGAGATGCTGGAGAGTGGGTGAAATCTCTCACGGCCTCTTCAAAAGCACACATCCATATTTTTTTTCAAAGAGAGAGAGCAATGTTCGTTTTTCTTCTTTTCCATGTTTTTCTCTGCGGTGTCTGCATAATTAGATTCATTTTTAAAGGCAGGCAGGAGGATTGGACAGATTTTTCTTCCAAGGGTGATTTGAACTTTAAAGACAATCTTCACTAAAACAAAGGAGGTATCGCCACAGTTCCCAGTAGAAGGAGATTAGCGATTTTGTGAGCGCTCACTGTTTTTTTCTTATTATTTTTTTCTTTTTTCTCTCTACTCAGAAACTAATTTGCACTTCTTTGGGAGATCAAATCAGGTTTTAGACGCCTCCAGTGCTCAGCTTTGCCACTCTGGAGGGTTGTCCCTTGTTTTCCACAGCGTATGCGCATGTAGAATGTTTACGTCGCTCGCCAAGTGGTGTAAATTGAATTCTGCTGTACGCTGTTGTCCTCGGCCGGGAGTGTAAAGTGGTGTGTAGGAAGGCGGCCATTACATGCCCACTGGGGCTAAGGCCCCCGCACTGGTGCCGCTCAGCCTTAGTTAAGACTGATGTTTGCCAGACGAGTGGGGACCACAGTAATCAATAAGTCACATGGAGCTCCACACTCAGGTAAACACCATTAAAGTCAGACAACACACGAGAACCAGAGCAGAAGTACAGACATGCGTGCATGCGAGATGAGGGAGAGAGAGGCTGAGAGTTCTTCCTGGAGGGAGCATTGTTTGCCATTAGTGTTAAAATGTAAAAGGGAAACATTGTCAGACAGTAAAAGCTGTACGATAGAATGCAGAAGTGCTTTTATGGGCCTCTTGCAGGACCAGGCATCAGATGGACCCAAATCCCCAGGGGTTATGTCAGTCATATATTTGGTGCCAACCCCAAGGTGATGAAGAGATGACAATGTCATTTGTCACTCTTTCACTCACTGACTGTCTTTCTTTGCACTGTATTTGTGTGCTGCGTGGAGAAACCTCTGAGAGTTTGCCTGTGTGTGGGTGAATTTACCCACGATTGGGATTCCGAAATGAAATCTGTTGCCATCGAAGCGCCTTCCTCGATTGACAGGTCACAAGAGAAAGACATTCTGCACTGACTAATCATGTTCCTCTTTCCTCTGTCAATCAATCTTCTCTTCGGCTCTTTTTCAAGTGACAAGATTCCAAAACTACAGTGACAAATAGGCCTCTTCAGGTTTAGGAATTCAGATGTTCAGAGCCTTCATATATCATTTGTCATGGATTGACACTGACAAAAATTCTCTTTAAAAAGTACCTTTGGTTCAGCTTTAAAAAAAAAAAAAAAAACAGCTCATATTGAGTTGGATCAATTTCAGTCAATTCAGTATTTCAAATGATTGCTTCTGTGGGTCTTGCCTGTGACATTCCTGTTATGTGATTCATCCTGCTGACCTTTGGCAAATTCATCTAATCTGTAACCTTACGACTTGTTCTTTTTAACATGACCCCAGATGGGCTATGTCTTCCTGACCCTAGATGGGCTGTGTCTTTCTGTAATTGCTTCTGTTTTTTTTGTTTTTATTTCCCATCCATCCAACAAAGAGCCAGCACTCTCTTGGATGTAATGGAAAGTCTAAAGAGTATGCCAGTAACACAAAGGGTTCATAAAATGGGACTGTCTGCCATGGTCAAAGGGCCTGCATCAAACGCAGGTGGAGAAAAGGCCAGGGACAGCGAGCCACGCGGAGGTGGCAGTGGCACAAGTGAGGAGACGTCTTTAACAGACGTGGTGTGGAACCACAGTGCCAGCTCCTTCGGGTGGGATGGTGCCGACGTGTCACCAGGCCTGAGACGGTGTGTGTGTGTGTAGGTGTCTGTGTGTGTGTGTGTGTGTGTGTGTGTGTGTGTGTGTGTGTGTGTGTGTGTGTGTGTGTGTGTGTGTGAGTGTGAAAAGGATCAGAAAGCCGGGCTTTTAATATGAAGAGATGGGGGTAGGCGAGAGACACAGAAAGCCGGGCTTTTAATATGAAGAGATGGGGGTAGGCGAGAGACACAGAAAGCCGGGCTTTTAATATGAAGAGATGGGGGGAGCAGAGAGACATGGAGGGGTCAGGAGGCTCGTTGGCGGCTAACACCTCTGAGAGGTTTCCATCTAAAAGACCCGCTGAAGTGGCAGACAGGACTCGCCACCAACGTCTCTCTGACCGACTGTATAGGCGGTGCAGTCTCCATCAATGTTACAACAACTCTGCTGGTATTTTTACTTCATAGGTAACAAAGGATATACAGAAGAGAATGCTAAAGGTCCGTAGTTTTTATTGCTACTGCAGTTATATTTATTTTCAAAGCCTCAGTCTGTTTTGGTGTAGTTGAATATGGGGCTCTGTGTCTTTGTCCAGTGGTGAGATATTGTCACATTTGTCTTTCATGGAGCTAGTCGGTTGAGTCTGGATCTGTGAACCAATGTGAGAACATCTGCAGACATCAGAGTCATTTAGAACGCGACCCAGTCTGAGTAGCCCTATTGCTCCGCTCTCTGCCGTGAACACGGCGACACGCAGGCATCAGAGTCATTTAGAACGCGACCCAGTCTGAGTAGCCCTATTGCTCCGCTCTCTGCCGTGAACACGGCGACACGCAGGCTCTTTAAACTGTGAGCCAGACAGCCCAAACATATGGCCTGGAAAGCGTTCACCTGCGGCACGCGCAACATCTGAACATCCTTCCCTGAAGAGAAGACCCTGCGTTTAGCCAAACTAATGATGAACAGAGGCCATCAACCACCCCGCCGACTGCACATGCCTCTTACATTACACCTCTGCAACAGGGCAGGTGGACTTACTCTCTCACACACACACACACAGACACACACACAAGTGAACTCACACACAGACACACAAATGCGCGCAAGCACACACACATGCACACACACACCAACGCACATACACCAATGCACACACACCAACGCACACACAGACACACATACACATGTCATTGTGTGTGTGTGTGTGTGTGTGTGTGTGTGTGTGTGTGTGTGTGTGTGTGTCTGTGTGTGTGTGTGTGTGTGTGTGTGTTTGTGTGTGTGTGTTGCACACTGTAATTAACCCCCATCCAGCACCACTGCCCTTCCCAACATCTGGCCCGGACTGGACTGACACCAGCTCCCACTGGGCAGGTGCGCTCTCACACACACACACACACAAACACACACACACACACACACCCATACTGGACTGACACCAGATCCCACTGGGCAGGTGCGCTCACACACACACACACACACACACACACACACTGGACTGACACCAGCTCCCACTGGGCAGGTGGCTCACACACACACACACACACACACACACACACTGGACTGACACCAGCTCCCACTGGGCAGGTGGCTCACACACACACACACACACACACAGACACACACTGGACTGACACCAGCTCCCACTGGCAGGTGGCTCACACACACACACACACACACACACACACACTGGACTGACACCAGCTCCCACTGGGCAGGTCGTCTCTGAAGCAGGCTAGCACGCTGGGGTGGCTGGGACATGGAGGGGGACGTGTGCCAAATTGGCACAGTGCACAGCACAGGGCAGCACATGAGGGTGCTCTTGCATACATTGCTATGTTAATTATGCTAGGCTAACATGCCTGTATCTCTGGGCCCTCTTGCATACATTGCTATGTAATAGAGGCGGGCCGTTATCGGCGTTAACGTGCTGCGTTAACGCGAGACTCTTATCGCGCGATAAAAAAAATATCGCCGTTAATCTATTCTCAAAATTGGGTTGGGGAGCTGGGTCTATACTACACAAACTATGATGACTTTCACCAAAGATCTTAGATTCTACAAAGATAAGCCAACATAATACGTTACTATGGGACCAAAATGCCAACAAATTCCTATTTCGAACTCTTAGAAAATAATTTAGTGTGTCTGTAAAGCGAGCTAGCAAGCTAACGAACTAGCTCTAGCTCATTCAAGTGAATAGTAGTAACTATAACAACATCATGTGCTAAACGCTAACAGCGATTGGGCTCACCTTGAATTTAATACATTGCTGTAGCCCTATAACTTTATATTACTTTGTCTGCTTACACTATAACCAGTAACAGTATCTAGGTGGGTGTTAGTGACAGCTTTCAATTCAAAACATTACGTTAGCGTAGTTCGCTAGCGTTAGCGCGCTAACAACCACATAGTAAGTGGTTGCTGCCTGACCTGAAATAAAGCTAATTTTCTCAAAATCCAAACAGTAACAACTTACACTATTAGGCTTGAAATTATTACAAATAGTTGCAGATTGTGACACATGATTCCAAAAAACCCTTAACAACTCCAGAAAAACGTAATGACCAATTTATTAGTTAAACTCCACATGTGTCCCATTCATTTAAGTAAAACGAACCTAGAATCTGCTCTGCACTGCATAAAGGGGGATTCCCCCCTCCCCCTTGCGAAAATAGAACACGGAAGCAAACGGCTCCCTTCCTCAACACTTTCTGCTTTCACCTTGATATTTTAGCGCGGATGTATACCCTACCTCTATATTTTAATGCGGATGTATACTTAGCCGAATTGTACTGAAGGGGACTCCTGCCACAACTGTCCCATGCGAGAGACTTTTTTCTTTAGCAGGCCATATTGTGCAGAAAAGGAGATCTACTTTGCCACCAGAAAATGTGAACAAGCTGGTCTGCCTAAGTGACTGGTGGAAGAAGGAGAAATAGAGCTTGGACTGATTGACACAAAGCTACTGACTGTAAACAGTTCATCACAACTTCTTATGTAGGCTTACAGTTCAAAATCCATGTTTCATGTTTCATTTAGTTCATGTTTAACTAAATAAACAGCTAGTAAACACAAGTACATTTTATTGAACATGATTTATTTCCATCACCAAGTATCAAAGTAGAACAGCTTTTTCAAGCAGTTAGTGATGCATTTTGGAAACAGGAGATGAGCCCCTGGTCTACTGTGCCACCTGGCTTAAGAAACCCGTTCTCAAAGACTTACTTCTAGTCATTATTTAGGTAGCACACATTCTGAATGCCTTCAGCAGAATTCAAATGAGCCATTTTAATCTAGATTAATCTAGATTAATTTTATGATGAATCTAGATTAATCTAGATTAAAAAAATTAATCTATGCCCACCACTACTATGTAAACTATGCTAGGCTAACATGCCAGTATCTCTGGGCCGTCTTGCATACATTGCTATGTTAATTATGCTAGGCTAACATGCCTGTATCTCTGGGCCCTCTTGCATACATTGCTATGTAAACTATGCTAGGCTAACATGCCAGTATCTCTGGGCCGTCTTGCATACATTGCTATGTAAACTATGCTAGGCTAACATGCCAGTATCTCTGGGCCCTCTTGCGTACATTGCTATGTAAACTATGCTAGGCTAACATACCTGTATCTTTGCATAAATTGCTATGTAAACTACAGTATGCTAGGGTAACATGCCTGTATCTTTGCATAAATTGCTATGTAAACTACAGTATGCTAGGGTAAAATGACTGTATCTTTGCATACATTGCTATGTAAACTATGCTAGGGTAACATGCCTGTATCTTTGCATAAATTGCTATGTAAACTACAGTATGCTAGGGTAACATGCCTGTATCTTTGCATAAATTGCTATGTAAACTACAGTATGCTAGGTTAAAACTAGATGTACCACATAGCGGTACATGGTATGACCGCCGCAGTGTGTTCAAATGTGGGAACTGTTGGTATGATGAGTGTGTGGTAGAGCAGTGTTGTGAGGTGAGAATTTGTGTGGAAATGATTTTCTGGAAGTGGGCATGAAATCCCAATTTTTGCATTTACCCTTATCACTAGGTGGTGCTATGCTTCAAGTGAGTGTTTATGGGCTGGGCTGATACACCTCTGTAACCCTGACATACTAACACAAAATTGTTGTCTTGGGCAAAATTGTTGACGAATTATTTAACAAAAACTGTTTTTTGACACCTAGTTTCGCCAATAAACATCGCCCCCTATGACGAAATTACACAAAATTTAGTACACATGAAAAGAAAGTTGTTTAGAGATGGCAAGTCAACTTTGACCAAATTTGAGCAATTAAAAGCCAAGATATGGACTTTTGAAGAATTTTAAGCTACGTTAAATGTTCATTGACATGTAACGTCGAAACGGTTTATCTTAAGATAAATCCTTTGATAACTTTTTGTCAGCATTGTCTGTAGATGACATATACCAAATTTGGTGAGATTCACATGAACGGCCTATGACGAGTTCGTTCAAATTCGTTTTCGCAATGTTAAAATTCCACGGAAATTGTTTTCGTTGGAAGTGGGCATTGACCAGTGCTTTCAATGCGTGAGGGTCAATAGATTTCAAGATAAAAAAAAAAGTTGTTGTAAACATTAGCATTCTCTAGATAATAGGCAAAATGACATTTTCTACAATTACAGCGCCCCCTATGGACCAAATTGTATGGCATGTGCTGTGATGTTAGAGGTCTTTGTGGTGATCGTGCATAACATATTTTGTGCAATTCCCACCTTCTCAGTCCAAGATATTAGCAACTTAAAATCCCAATTTTTGCATTTACCCTTATCACTAGGTGGCGCTATGCTTCAAGTGAGTGTTTATGGGCTGGGCCGATACGCCTCTGTAACACTGACATACTAACACAAAATCGTTGTCTTGGGCAAAATTGTTGACCAATTATTTAAGAAAAACTGTTTTTTGACACCTAGCTTCGCCAATAAACATCGCCCCCTATGACAAAATATCACAAAATTGAGTACACATGAAAAGAAAGCTGTTTAGAGATGACATGTCAACTTTGACCAAATTTGAGCAATTAAAAGCCAAGATATGGACTTTTGAAGAATTTTAAGCTACGTGTTAAATGTTCATTGACATGTAACTTTGAAACGGTTTATCTCAAGATAAATCCTTTGATAACTTTTTGTCAGCATTGTCTGTAGATGAAATATACCAAATTTGGCGAGATTCACATGAACGGCCTATGACGAGTTCGTTCAGATTCGTTTTCGCAATGTTAAAATTTCACGGAAATTGTTTTCGTTGGAAGTGGGCGTCAACCAGTGCTTTCAATGCGTGAGGGTCAATAGATTTCACAATAAAAAAAAGTTGTTGTAAACGTTAGCATTCTCTAGATAATGGGCAAAATGGCATTTTCTACAATTACAGCGCCCCCTATGGACCAAATTGTATGGCACATGCTGTGATGTTAGAGGTCTTTGTGGTGATCGTGCATGACGTATTTTGTGCAGTTCCCACCTTCTCGGTCCAAGATATTAGCAACTCAAAATCCCAATTTTTGCATTTACCCTTATCACTAGGTGGCGCTATGCTTTAAGTGGGTGTTTCTGGGCTGGGCCGATACGCCTCTGTAACCCTGACATACTAACACAAAATTGTTGTCTTGGGCAAAATTGTTGACGAATTATTTAAGAAAAACAGTTTTTTGACACCTAGCTTCGCCAATAAACATCGCCCCCTATGACGAAATGTCACAAAATTGAGTACACATGAAAAGAAAGCTGTTTAGAGATAGCATGTCAACTTTGACCACATTTGAGCAATTAAAAGCCAAGATATGGACATTTGAAGAATTTTAAGCTACGTGTTATTTGTTCATTGACGTGTAACTTCGGAACGGTTTATCTCAAGATAAACCCTTTGATAACTTTTTTGTCAGCATTGTCTGTAGATGACATATACCAAATTTGGTGAGATTCACATGAACGGCCTATGACGAGTTCGTTCAGATTCGTTTTCGCAATGTTAAAATTTCACGGAAATTGTTCTCGTTGGAAGTGGGCGTCGACCAGTGCGTTCAATGCGTGTGGGTCAATAGATTTCACGATAAAAAAAAAATTGTTGTAAACGTTAGCATTCTCTAGATAATAGGCAAAATGACATTTTGTACAATTACAGCGCCCCCTATTGACGAAATTTTATGGCATGTGCTGTGGTGTTAGAGGTCTTTGTGGTGATCGTGCATGATGTATTTTGGGCAGTTTCCTCCTTCTCGGTCCAAGATATTGGCAACTCAAAATCCCAATTTTTGCATTTACCCATATCACTAGGTGGCGCTATGTTTCAAGTGAATGTTTATGGGCTGGGTCGATACGTCTCTGCGACACCGACATATGACAAAAATTTCATGTCGTTGGGTGAAACGTTCATTGAGTTATTCAGCAAAAACTTTTGCCGGTCTCCCCCTCTTTGACGGACACTGGCACAGCGGGGGGGTGGCCCTTGGGGGCCAAAAGCTTCTATTCGCTGAAGAAGTTCTAGGGCTACATGCCTACAAAGATTCATGTCCCCCTGACTTCCAGTGTCCCGGAAACCGTTGACGGAAAATTGCTGAAAAAAAAAAAAAAAAAGGGAAAAAAGTTGCGGCAACACTATAATGACCGCTATCGCTAGCTTCGCTAGTGGCGGTCATAATGACTGTATCTTTGCATACATTGCTATGTAAACTATGCTAGGGTAACATGCTTGTATCTCTGATAATGCAGGTGTGTAGGCTATTCCTCATGTCCTTTATTTTGGTGCGCCGGCTCAATGGTATCATAGTTGGGAAATGCACTGCAGTACTGATCCAGCAAAACCAATGCACTGCCTTTCACCTTATTCTCATAAAATATATATTTCTTCACTGTAAAATAACAAAATAACAAACCTAATGACACTGCACAAACAATGTAGGTGAAGGGGGGTAAGCATACACACACACATGCATGTATGATTTTATAAAGGACAAAGTACAGATAAAAATTACACCATGGCCTACTTAGGAAGTCCCCCCCCCTGCCTGCAATCCATTACCTTCATCCAATTTTATGACACCAAAATGGGCGTGTTATTCATTTGTTCTGTCTACTGACGAATGAGAACAAATGCAAGGAGACCGAGCACTGGAAACGGTCGTGATAACAGCATTCAATAAATGAGGCCCAATAAGAGTATTAACAACTGCAAGTCATCTGAGGATACAAATGTCCACATGTACAACAACTAGTCCAGTCCATCTCCCAAAGCAAAATAAGGACACCAACTGCTGTTTCCATCATTATGCCACAAATAACACAATCTACTCAATTAAACATGATTCACTCGCACAGTTTTAGGGCTGTGCTTTGCTCTTCCTCTGAATTAGCATGATTCAACTGCATGACTTCCTGTCTCAAATGTATGCAGCCCCATCAGACCCCATCAAACCTCAGTCTTTAAGCAGCGAACATGCGGCAGTCATCTTTTGCGGCTTAATGAGGCTGCTTACTGGCAGTGTTGACACCCGGGTGCACCAGTCTGTGCAGCAGTCAACAGGGGCCCCGTGACAATGTCTCATCAACCGCCCCAGCACAGCAGTCAGTGCACCAGTCAAGAAGGGCCACGTGACAATGCCTCAACCGCCCGAGCCAGTCCGTGTTATGTGTGGCAGAAGAGTCTCTAATCTCTGTTACATGCAACGCACCGGCAGACCACCACCTGTGGAGGGCAGGGCGTTCGCTCAGCCTTGCCAACCATAGCGGCCATCAGATGCCATTTTACTTTATTTTCTGTTTCGCTGTGAGACAGCATAAAGATGCACGGGCAGGCAGGGCTGGTGGTGCAGATGTGGAGAAATTCAGATGTGGTGTCCGTGAAACAGGCAACCAGGGGGCCGAGCACCGGCCGGGTGCCAGTGGGAAGTTCCTCCGTCTCCGTCTGCACAAACAGGCAAAACAGGAGCGCAGGAGCAACAAGCTGCTACTGCTGCTACATGATGTGCTTCCCCAGCTACTGCAACATGCAGCACAGGCCTGTGTGATCAGCACAGAGACGAGAGAGAGAGAGGAGGACAGAGAGGCAAAGAGGAGAGAATAATAATAAAAGATAATAAACGAGGGAAGAGGTGGATGAATATTGTATAAATGAGTTTATTGTATAATGAGAGCAATCAAATTAATTAAGGGTCTCCCGTTTGGCGACTGTTCGGAGGCCAATGCAGCCATGAATTTTTCAGCGGCCCTGCTCCTCTCTAAGTTTCGCCTATAAATATTTCTGGAGGTCTAGGATGAATTTTTCATGGGCGAGGAAAAGGGGGGAGATGAAAGCTGCGTGGCAGGAATCGTGCAACGATGTGATCGGCTGCTGACACATGGTGGCGAAGTGGGGCACCTCCACTGCAATCTTTATCAATGACATCCTGTCCACATGATTGGGCTAATTAGCCACGGCTTCGTCAGGGGCCAGCACCACGGCTGCACCATGCAGGAGACAGTGCAAGGGAAGGGAGTAAACGAGGAGAAGAAAGGAGACAAGAGGAGAGGAGAGGAGGAGAGGAGAGGGGAGGAGAAGAGGAGAGGAGAGGAGAGGAGAGGAGAGGAGGAGAGGAGAGGGGAGGAGAAGAGGAGGGGAGAGAAGGAGAGGAGAGCGGAGAAGAGGAGGGGAGGTGAAGAGGAGAGGAGAGAAGAGGAGAGGGGAGAGGGGAGGGGAGAAGAGGAGGGGAGGTGAAGAGGAGAGGAGAGAAGAGGAGGGGAGAGGAGAGGAGAGAAGAGGAGGGGAGAGGAGAGGGGAGAAGAGGAGGGGAGAGGGGAGGGGAGAAGAGGAGGGGAGGTGAAGAGGAGAGGAGAGGAGAGAAGAGGAGGGGAGAGGAGAGGAGAGGAGGAGAGGAGAGGGGAGGAGAGGATGGGAGAGAAGGAGAGGAGAGGGGAGAAGAGGAGGGGAGGTGAAGAGGAGAGGAGAGGAGAGAAGAGTAGAGGAGGGGAGGGAGGAGGGGAGGAGAGGGGATGAGGAGGGGCGAGGAGGAGAGGAGAGAAGAGTAGAGGAGGGGAGGGGGGAGGTGAGGAGAGGAGAGGACAGGAGAGGGGAGAGAAAAGGAGGTGAGGAAAGGAGGAGAAAAGAAGAGAGGAAATGAGCGGGCAGAGGAGGAGAGGAGAGGAGCCCAAGAAAGGCTGAGAGATTTTAATGCAAATGAACAGTGGAGCTCAATGGCTTATATTGTATATAGAAGAGTATATTGTATATAGAAGAGTATATTGTATATAGAAGAGTATATCGTATATAGAAGAGTATATTGTATATAGAAGAGTATATTGTGTATAGAAGAGTATATCATATATAGAAGAGTATATTGTATATAGAAGAGTATATTGTATATAGAAGAGTATATCGTATATAGAAGAGTATATTGTATATAGAAGAGTATATTGTATATAGAAGAGTATATTGTATATAGAAGAGTATATTGTATATAGAAGAGTATATTGTGTATAGAAAAGTATATTGTGTGTAGTAGAGTACTGTGTACAAAAAATCCTACATATCTGTGTCATCACAATTTAAAATACAATCGCTACAATTGTGAACATTTTAAAGATCTCCAGGCATGGCCAGTGTTTGGCCTTGGTTGGCCTGAATATTTTATTAACAGGCTCAGAACTCAAAATGATAATAATTAAAATATAGCCTCACGCCATTCTGAAATATGATCGGTTGATGGAGAACCATACTGAAGAATTTTACTGAATGGAATATTTAGCTTCAGTTGGTTGAGCATTGCAACTTCCTGTTATGATGTAATCATCATCTTTGCCTGTTTCACACACCAGGTCAGGGTATGGCTGCAAATGTAGAAACGGTAGCCCACATTCACATTCATGACGAGAATCAATGACAGCCAATGATGCGTAAGTGTACCGTTTATGTCCCAGTCATACAATTTCCCTTCATTTTGGTATGCAACTGCTGCACACCGTCTGCTACGTATGGATGGCTTGATGGCTAAGTCCGCACTTGTGAGTAGTGACAATACAGGGCTTAACTACTACTAATACTACCACTACTACTACTACTAATACTACCACTACTACTACCACTACTACTACTACTACTACTACTACCACTGCTACTACTACTACTACTACTACCACTACTACTACTACTACTACTACTACCACTACTACTACTACTAATACTACCACTACTACTACCACTACTACTACTACTACTACTACCACTACTACTACTACCACTACTACTACTACTACTACTACTACTAATACTACTACTACTACTACTACTACCACTACTACTACTACTAATACTACCACTACTACTACCACTACTACTACTACTACTACTACTACTACTACCACTACTACTACTACTACTACTACTACTACTACTACTACCACTACTACTACTACTACTACTACCACTACTACTACTACTACTACTACTACCACTACTACTACTACTAATACTACTACTACTACTACCACTACTACTACTACTACTACTACTACTACTACCACTACTACTACTACTACTACTACCACTACTACTACTACTAATACTACTACTACTACTAATAATAATAATAATAATAATAATACTGTTACTATTACTACTACTACTATTACTACTACTACTACTACTATTACTACTAATACTACTACTACTACTACTACTACTACTACTACTACTAATGATAATAATAATAATAATAATAATAATACTATTACTACTACTATTACTACTACTACTATTACTATTATTACTACTGTTACTACTACTACTACTACTAGTACTACACTCGTGGTATCGTCCTCGCTTTGTATAGTTGGGTCGACCTGAAAAGGCAATAAGAAGCCAGATAGTTCTAGGGGCCGAACACACCCAGTGTTCCTGTGAGCACACATGAACACACACACACACACACACACACACACACACACACACACACAATTTTCTTTTGATATTGCTCATTCCTATGAAATGTTATTAAAACAGCTGGACCTTTTTCCATATGATAGTTATCAAGCATAGGATAGTCCAACAGTCAATTTTTTGTTAGGACATTTTTATAGGGGAAGTAATATGAAGACCACTGGCTTAAGTCTTCTAAAAATGTATTGCTGGCTACAGCTTCAATATCTAACTGGGTTGATATGGTTTGTGCTATGACATCGGTTATGCGAGTACTGGTCTGTTATGTGGAACAGATTTACAACAGTTCATTAATATTGAATTCATAATCCTTTCGACTTGTTAGGGCCTACAACATGAAATGCTATTTTCCCACTTACCCCGAGGTCTGGCCGCACAAAGTACACATTTAAATAATATCATTAAATGTTATCATGCATTGTTAATACACTATTGACGGACAATGAAAACAACTCTTGAATCTGTAATATATTATGGTAATGCCTCCTCATTAACTGTAGGCATTGTGTTGTGTAGTGGAACTTAAAGGTCTCTCGTCACGCTCGTGAGCATGATAAAAGGTTGGGAGTTTACACTCAATATTTTATGTGTGCACAGCTTGTGTCCTTGTGAGCTGTGGAAGAAAATCTCTCCCTCCCGACCATTTTTCATCCTGGGTCGAAGCCAAAACAATTCAAGAGCAGGAAAAAAAAACATCTGGCGCAAGGGCGATGCAGCAACAATATCCCACCTGGGAGCATCCTCCACCATCCATTAGCTGCCTCCGCGCGCCCCAAAACCCGATTCCAGCCTCCAACCGCATGTCGCTGCCTGCAGAATGTAACACCGATAATTAGCTCCGCACTAACGGCACACATTCCTCTCCTCCCCTCATGCTACGTGACAACAAACATTTGTTGTGTGGCGGTATAGTATTGATGACAAAACACATTCCTTTCCCCCTCGCTCCCCATAAGCAGAGTAAAACTAGTCCAGAGACGCTTGACAGTCGCGTCCCTGACGTCATGCCCTCTCTCTCTCTCTTTCTCCCTCTCCCTCCCAAATAGTCCCAACTATTACTCCCAACCCACCACTGCAGCCCCCCTCTCCCATCCCCACCCCACCGCCACTCCCCATCTAGTGGGAAAGGCCACACAGAAACCACTAACTAATTGATATCAATCTTTTTGCAAATCGCTCCTGCAGCCCGCAACCTTAAATAACGGCCGCCCCCAGGGACGCCACATATTAATTAACACCTTTTTACATCAATTAAAAAGCCTTGTGCCAGAGGTGACCTGAGAAACAGTTGACCCGCTTAATTGCGAAGCCATTCCGAGGAGGCCAGGCACTGAATATACACGCCACAGCTTTTAGGACACGGCGTGGGTGTGTTCAGCATTTGGCTTTCGCTTCAGTCCCTGTTCCTCTGAGAAAGGTGCAGATGTGTAAAATAAGATTCTGAGCAGAGCTGGAGGACAAATTGGCTTGAGAAAGTAAAAGTCCTGCCATGTATTGCCCTCTTCCCGTGCTCTTAACACAGGTGATTCTGCTAATCACCTCACCTACCTGTTTGAAGAGGAGAGCTAATAAGGATAGGCTGGTTCAGTGAATTTGCTGGATTAAATAGCTATGTGGAGGACTAGATGCCAAGATGTCCACTTCTGATTCTGAGAGCTGATTTGTCTACTCTTACTTGCTCTGCTACAGAAGATGAGAGTAACTGCAACATGACAGGAATTCAGAATATCAAGGATTTTGGGTAAAAATTGTGGAGATAGACACTGATCGATGATTGCTCTCTGACAGACAGCTTGGCTGACCTCCAAATGTAGCCTATATCCTCTAATGTACAATCAATAGTGTTATGTGTAGTTGTGAATACTATTGCATTAGATACAGAATACAGTAGTACCAAATCTCCTGATGGCTCCCAATGAAATACGATTTAGATAGTCGTCTTTTACTTCCTATATTCCGTTTCAACTGTTGCAAGGTTATGTAGTTTCATCATAACCTTGCACAGCTCGTGGGGAATGATTAAGTTTAACCACAGTCATGATTTACTTCTGGGGTTCCAAACAGTTTCAGATTTAGTTTGATGTTAATAGTAGCTGATATATTCTTTAGTGCTGGTCTACTATGTGCTATCTGCATGCCATGACAAGTCATCCATTTTGTGGTTAGTGAAAACAAAACACGTTGAAATTTTAAAATGGTGTGAAAAAGCCGAGGACACTGATGCAGCGAGAGCTTAAGGCTTAAGCTTAAGACTAAAAGTCAGCATAATTGCTCTGCTCTCATCTCATTTGTTCCAAAGCGGCACATTAATTTAAAGGAAAATGATAATTTCAGTCTGTGATCCATCTGCCATGAATTTATGGATAAGTTTCAGTCAAGGAGAAATTGAGTGAGGAAAATCGATACAGGCAGCCAATTTGGTATCCTGTGAAGGGAGATTTTCTTGCATGGCCTGCTCCAGTTTCTCCATAAATGTATGGATCCTTGACTGGCATGTCTGCTTAGCTTGCCAGCTATTGGAAAGGTGTTCTGCAAAGTGCCCTGAACTCTGGCCTCGCTGCAGTGATCGGAGATGATGCTCTCATTTGATCTTTCGAAACAGCACTGCTTGTTCAGTCTTGCCGCTGCTGCCTCCCACGTTCCACTGGTCAAATGGGATGACTGGGACATACAGAGGAATTCAAAGCAGCCATCTTTCCTCAACTGAGTGAAGGACTGGCCGATGTGTCTGGTTGCGGGTGCTTGCTGATGCAATCTGTAATTCCTTTACATTTGGGCCGATCAATGGGTTCACTTCAAAGTAACGAGGA
Organism: Coilia nasus; assembly: GCA_027475355.1. Lineage (NCBI taxonomy): Eukaryota > Metazoa > Chordata > Actinopteri > Clupeiformes > Engraulidae > Coilia > Coilia nasus. Next base: position 3,183,669 of record CM050212.1, read on the forward strand.
ATCCGGAGTCCAGAGTAGATTGATCAGTTCTAATACAGAGTCATTAAGATACACGCTTGTTAACAACTCAGGCCTCTGTACTGTATCACTGAATCAAGAAAAGCATCGACAGAGCTGGCCCGGGAATGTCAGCCGTTTGAAACCGCACCACCTCTGTGTGGGTTTGAATGAGCCATCCCTTCGAAATGAGCATTAAGCATTTAGCTGCAACGTCTCTGCTCCCATCTCATGCCTCTCTGTTTCAGCTTTCTCTCTCTATCCTTTTTTTGATATGTACGGCTTTAATGTTACAGTTTTAGTGGACTTGCACTGGGTGGGGTGTGTGTGTGTGTGTGTGTGTGTGTGTGTGTGTGTGTGTTTGGGGGGGAGGGGGGGTCAGTGACCACAGCTCACATTACCTGAAAAACTGTATCTCTATCACAAACAAAAATAACTTCTCAAAGCCGGTGAAAGCATTCTTGGATAATAAAAGGGCCATTTGAGTGGACCAAGGCTGGGTAGTAGAAAGGAGAGTGTGTTTTTCTGTGTGTGTGTGTGTGTGTGGGTGTGTTTGTGTGTGTGCATAGCTGGTGCTGGAACAGCACCGATCTCATCTTCGACTTCGAAAGCTTTATAGCACCATCAACCTCCACAAACCTAAAAGCTAAATCAAGCCTTTGAAAAACATACAGGCCCGTTAATAATTCAGACTTTTGGTGGAGCTGAACAGCATCTTTGCTGTGAAAAATCTGCAATCTCCTGATATACTATAGGCCTCCCTCCCTGTGGGCCCCTGGGTTGGTATAGCGAATAGACGAACGCACTCGAGAGCAGCGAACACAGGGATCTCCTCCTCTCTCATCTCACACACACCTGAATCACTGCCTGATTAAACCCCGTGGAGATTCACTAAGCCCAAATAAATCTCATCTTTGCATTATTCATTTAAAAACATTCCTTGTGTTTTTGCTTATTTTCTACAAACTGTTGTAGGATACTGAATTGTGATTTTTAAAAAAAACTTGTGTGAGCAGAAATAAATTAAGAGCAAAGTTTTGCTGCGGAGCAATTATTGCAGTTGACTAGCATCTTAACTGGGGTTGTAGACCAACATGAGGCTGTAAATATTTAACTAACTTTTGCACCCTAAACACATTCATATTTCATCAGGGTTTTTTTCGTACAGTTTATTCTCAAAGCAAAGTGTTGGACTGCATAATTATTTCAGTTTAGTTTCTTTTTCTGCCTCTCCTTCCTCCCGACCTATTACTTACATAAATACAAGAATTTGAGTTATCGCTCCTTGGAGGGCTAATTTAAGAAAAGCATGCATTAATTAATATAACCTAGATGGAAGAGAAGAAATCCCCAAATAAGCTGTTTGGCGAACATCAAGGATGATTTCCCTCTTCAAAGGAAATTGGGACAATTACTGGAGGAAGGGCTGCTTATTATTTGATGCGGCGAGAAGCGCTGGCTGCTTTTGAGGGCTTGCAGGTATTTTCTTGGCGGAGGACCTCGGGAGGACTGCCGATCCGTCAGTCAGCCGTTTCGCCGGGGCCAGCCTCGATTTCTTAAGCCGTGCAGGGAGCTGTTCGAGCGCCCCCCCTCCCCCCGCGGCCCCCTCATCAAGGCCAAACAGTCCTCCCTCCTCCTGCACGAGCAGCACAACTGGAGGAGAGTGCAGGAAAAGCCTCCAAATCAAATATCTGTAAACTGAGACGCGGCCCGGCCTGGCAGCCTGCACACAAGCACAGCTCCGTGTCGCACCGCTCTGCAAATTGGAACTGTCCATGTTACATTTGATGTGGGTGTGTTGGCTGATGTTTCAGCATATATATATGTGTGTGTGTGTGTGTGTGTGTTGTGTGTGTGAGTGTGTTTGTGTGTGTGTGTGTGTGTGTGTGTGTGTGTGTGTGTGTGTGTGTGTGTGTGTGTGTCTGTCTGTGTATGTGTGTGTCTGTGTGTGTGTGTGTGTTTGTGTGTGTGTGTCTACCTATCCTCTCCTCGTCCTTTTCGACACTGACCTACGAAAATGTCGGAAGAGGTATCACACTGTTAAATATTTTAGTGCCAACTAAAGGTAAAGTGGAAGTGTTTTTCTGCCAGACCTTTTTCTTTCTCCCTGTTCTCCTCTCCCTCCCTCTCTCTGCCTCCTCCCTCCCTCCCTTCCTGTGTCTCTCTATTTTTTTCCTCCGCTCTTGAACAAATGCATTGTGTGCCGCGGCCGGCCCAATCCATCACTGGCGGTCTGGAGGCGAAAAAAGCACTTTCCTGGGGTGTGTGTTTTTCTCGTTCTGCCGGCGCGGCGATTTCTGCGGGCACTGGGGAGACCCGGCTGATGGACACGCCGGTCACGGACAGGAGAGGGGCGCGGGAGAGGGGCGCGGGAGAGGGGCGCGGGGAGGTGTGGAGAGCCGCTGGGCCTCCTCCCACTAAAAAAAACACAACCTCCTACAGTATCTTACTCCTCGCTCCCTCTCTCTCTCCCTCTCTCTCTCCCTCTCTCTCTCCCTCTCTCTCTCCCTCTCTCTCTCCCTCTCTCTCTCTCTTGCCCTTTTTCCATCGTGCACCCCTCTCTGCCTCCCTCCTCTTCTCTCCTCACCCTCTTTCCCGCCATACTGTCTTTGTCTTCTCTCTCCACGTCCCTCTACATCACCGCTCCTTCTCTCCCTCTCCGTCTGTTGACGTCCGCGCACCAAAGTCCTCCAGTGCATCCCAGCGGTGCCTCCTCTCCATGCCAGCGACACTAAAACTCCCAGGTGACACCACCATCACTCCTTCCCTTTCACTGTCTTCCCTACTCCCTGTTTTACCTCCTTCGCTCTCTTTCTCTCCTTTTCTCTCTCCTCTCTCTCTTTCTCCCTCTCCCTCTGTCTCTCCCTCTCTCCCTCTCCCCTTGGCCCCACAGCAGTACTGCAGTGTTCCATCAGCAGGTCACTGAAGACGCGGGATGAGGTGTACCGGTTAGCGGAGCCCAGGGGACCCTCCTCCATCCTGTGCTGCTGCTGGGCTGTGGTGGCTTTGGGGACCCTCGTCCACCCTGTGCTGCTGCTGGGCTGTGGTGGCTTAAGTGAATGAGGAAAGACATGGCCTGAACAGACAGGCACCTCTAGGCCATAATAAAAAGACATTAATCCACCGCATTATGCTCGTTGTCACGCAGTAGAGAGAGCCACGCGGGTACACAGCCGCAGCTACATGTAGGAAATGGGGTGTTGCTGTCTTTGTTGTTCCTCCGGAGGAAAGTGATTTAATTGACTAGTGTAGCTTAGAGTGAATACACCCAAAGACACACACATGCAGACACACAAACACACACAAACACACAGGAAAACCAGGAGGGCTTAGCAGCAGATTTCATTTACACTGTTTCCTGTCATCTATTTGCACTGGGACATAGTGGGGAGACAATGGGGAAATGTGTGTGTGTGTGTGTGTGTATGTGTGTGTGCACATACGTTAGTAACGATTATGTAGCACTGAACCTATTCAAATTGAAGTCTGCTCCAGGTCTGTGCCGACAAACTGAGATTTGATTTCTAAAACGTTCTCTCTTCTTGCTCTACACAAAGAAGCCAGCGGGGAAATAGTAATCGCTGGAGAGGGAGAGAAAGAGAGAGAGAGAGAGAAAGATAGAGAGAGAGAAGGATAAAGAGAGGGAGTGTGGGGGAATGAGAGAGAAGTGGGCTAGAAGGCAAATCTAGGTGATGCGTATGTTCTTGGAGTGCCTCTGGCTCTAGGCAGGGTAGGTAGGATGTAACTGACAAAGAGATCTGTTACTTAGGGAGAGAGAGAAAAATCCACCCCTCTGCTGCACAGCCTGGGAAATTAAGCCTAGCAAAGATTTCACTTTTTAACAACATTCCTTCTTTATTTCTTTCTTTCTTCATGTCTTTCCTTACTTTCTTTCTTTCTTTCTTTCTTTCTTTCTTTCTTTCTTTCTTTCTTTCTTTCTGCTGCTATTTCCCCGCCGTAGCGAAGAGGAGAAATTACGCCCAGGCCCATTAGTGGCGCTCCCAGTGGTGATGGTTGCCGTGAGACCCGTAGGTCGCCGTGCGGCTCCCAGTCCGGCATACCAGCATCCCTCGGGTGTGTCTTCAAACGCGAACGCCGCTCCGATCCGCCGAGGCCTCCCGGGGATGTTTAAACGGATCGCGAGCCGAGCGAGCCCAGTGTTTGGAAGGGGGGAGAAGAGGAGGAACAAGGAAAAAAAAACTTCTGTTGGGAATTCAACAAGTTTTTGGTGCTGTCAGACACCCGAATTTAACTGTCAGGTAGCATTACGTTTCAAAAGCCCTTGATCGGCCGTAATGACCGATTCTGGCGATTTTCTCTCGTTTTTGCTCTCTCTGTCTCTCTTTCTGTGTGTATCTCTCTCTTTTCCTCACTGCCTTTTGTCTCCCTCCCACTCAGTTTCACACACACACGCACATACACACACACACACACACACACACACACACACACAAACAGCCTGCAAGTGGGAGAGAGTGGTCAAAAGGCTAGTGCCTCTGTTATTAATAAGAGAGACAGGGAAACAGCTCATTTGAATTTGACACCCTGATGCTAAGTGTATTTAATGGGGAAATTATCAGAGATTACAGGGTAGAGTAGAGGTACTGGGAGTACGACTCACGTCCTACCCCTCTTCTGAATCAAACAAATCTACAGAGAGCCAGCGCCTTTTTCTTCAGAGGAGAGCTGATTAATAATTAACAATTGTCAGATCTGAGTACAGAAATAAAGCAGTAATGAGCCATTTGTGGCTATCTTAAGTACAATATATTTTCATAAATGTAAACAAGACAACTTGTCAAATGAAATATTTGTAAAAATGGTTTGGCTTTACGGCTTTTTGTACAGTTAAAAAAAATGGAAATTAACAAATTTTATAAACAGTACTACACATTTTACACACATATTCGTGCATCAGGCACGCGCGCACACACACACACACACACCACATTCACACACACAGTGTAAAAGGTAGACGTTTGCTCATGTATTTGATCTTTGTCCACATTTTATAAGATACAAAAACATTTAATCCCTGACAAGAAGAATTTGACCAATATCAGTAGCTGTAAAAGATGCCTCTGATTGAGACAAAGATGAACATACCAAGCAGTGCTCCTCTCTCTGCCATTTTGATATTGACGTTGTGTGCATAGCTAAGCTTTGAGCCCCCTCTGTTGGAAATACAGACATACTGCACCTATTATTCTTGTTAAGCTTATGAAAGCATTCATTTTTCTAGTGAATCATGATATTTAAGTATTTATAGTGCTTCACAACCTACTTTTTAAGTACATTTGCCCAGCAGTTAAGTACAAAATATCAACAACATTCACGACTAGATGCGAAACACATGTCCCACATGAACCGCAGGAGAACATATAAAGATGTTATTGACAAACAGGCTGTTTAATTCAGATAGTTTATATGTTTAAAAATAAATGAAGGAGAAGCATCACAGCAGAAGGAGAGGGCATAAATGTGAGTGATGCAGAGATAAACCTCAGATACTCAGGCCAAGAAAAGAAGCGAAAAACAAAATAGCTCCCGACCGAAGAGGAGTCTGTGGGGCACGACCCAGGAGAGCAGTTGTTGTTCATCTTGTCCTCACCCCCACACACACCCCTACACACACACCCCTACACACACACACACACACACACACACACACATACACCCCTACACACACACACACCCACACACACACACACACACACACACATCCTCAGAGCGGCGTGTTGAGGGCTGCTGTTTCTCCTCCACCTGTGCGCCTCCCTGACCTTCTGCCAAGCGCAGGGGTGGCTAAAGAAGTCCATTTTCAAGGCCCTTGTAGCTGGAATCAAAACCCCATTATAGATTTTACCTCAGGGAACCTGGAAGCCTTGCGAGGTCCTTTGCAATTTTATCTGTGGAAGAAGCTAAAAGGGTTGGGCTTCTCTCCCTGGTGGGGGTGGGGGTGACATGTGAAGAGCAGAGAGGCAGGTCGGGGGGGAAGAGTGTGTGAGGGGGGGGAGACGGGTTGGGTTGGGATTCGGGGGGTGTCAGGTGTTTGCACCCCAGGACTTTGGGGCCTCATCTTCTGGTGGCAGGCAGGGGGCCCCGAAACCTGAGGATGGGAAAAATGGAGATTTTAGGGCGACGCTCCGACAGCAGCCAACCTGCGAACGACAAAGGCCCCCCCACCCGGGCGGGAGGGGAGGGGAGGGGAAGGGAGGGGCACGGAGCGAGCTGGGGTGTCGGGCGAATCAGGAGGCGACAGGCAACAAGCAGGCTGGAGGCCACCTTACAGGAGGGGACAAAGACAGAGGGCCTCAGAAGAGTCACCAATGTAACAGTTATTAAGGGGAACGACAAGTCCTCCCGCTGCACTCTTCCCCTCCTTTCCTCACACTCTCTCTCTCTCCCTCCCTTCTCTCTCACACTTGCTTTCTCAAGGTACAGCCTCTCTCTCTCTCTCTCTCTCTCTCTTAGAATTGCTTTCTCAAGCTATAGCCTCTCTCTCTCTCTCTCTCTCTCCCTCCCTTCTCTCTCACACTTGCTTTCTCAAGCTACAGCCTCTCTCTCTCTCTCTCTCTCTCCCTCCCTTCTCTCTCTTAGACTTGCTTTCTCAAGCTATAGCCTCTCTCTCTCTCTCTCTCTCTCTCTCTCTCTCTCTCTCTCTCTCTCTCTCTCTCTCTCTCTCTCTCTCTTTCTCTACCCCCTCCCTTTCTTTAGGACTGTGTGTACTAACAAGACAGGCTGGGGCCAAAGACAGAGCCAGATCATATCAGGACATCTGTCACTTTGTGGTGACAGCCACCTTTAATAAGTGACAAGGCCTGGGTGCCCACGGGCGCAGAAGGGAAGCTGTGACCGCGAGCGGCGGCGGTGGCGGTGGTCAGGCGGGATGAGAGGGGTGGAGGGTTCGAGGCGGATCTGCTATAGGGTACTGGGGTAGTAGTGGGGGGTGGCGGTGGTCAGGCAGGGTGAGAGGGGGTGGAGGGTTCGAGGCGGATCTGCTATAGGGTACGGGGGTAGTAGTGGCGGGGGGGAGGGGGGGGGGGGGTGGTGCTGGATCTGTGAGGTCTGAAATGCAGCCATCAAAGTAATGCCACAGATGCCCTTTTTAAGAACAAGTTGTCCCAATTATGGCCAATCAGCACGGATAGCTGCCTTGGCAACTGTGGTGGTTGTTGGAGGGGGGGTTAAGGGGTAGAGGATGCTAGGGGCGTAAGTCTGTGTGTGTGTGTGTGTGTGTGTGTGTGTGTGTGTGCTGTTAGTGGACATCAAAGCTGACAGCCCCATGCCAGTGTCCATGCCCAGCGCCAGGCTTGTGGTCGCAATTAGTGCACTTCATAGAGATGCGTTTCACCACCAAATGTTTTCAAAATACATCTTAATCTGCCGGTGGAGGGAGGGAAGGAGGGAGGAGAGAGGGAGGAGAGGGTGCTTGATAGGCTTCACGCAGGGAGGATGGCGGAGAGGGAGAGAGAGAGAGAGAGAGAGAGAGAGAGAGAGAGAGGAAAAGAGACAGAAGGGGAGGGAGGAAGAGAGTAAGTGAGTGAAAGATGCCCTAAAGAAATCATTAAAGCATAATTATGGCGTATCATCTGTGCAAGTGCTTACAAAGTGCCAGTGCCACAGTGCTGCTCAGCTCCTAAGGGTAGCAGTGGAACCAACCATACGCTGCACCAAAGCTTGCACCATACAATATACATATATGCATGCACACACACACACACACACACACACACACGCACACGCACACACACACACACACACACATACACACACACACAGCAATTGACTGTTTCCTGCATTAGGAATCTGAAGCCACATCCTTAGCTACAACCTCTTCTGTACACTATTCAAACCAAGGTCACATATACATCAGCACACTGACGCTACACATCACATGTCTCATCGTGTCTCATCATGTCTCTATGATAATACCACCAAAATGGCTCTGGATGCTTTTTGCACCATGGACATAAGATGCACGCTACGTAAGTAAGACTAGTCAGCTATGTAATGCTGAAGCCTTGAGTCCAATCATTGTACAAGTGCTTTCTTCTTCCGCGTTTACATAGATTCCCTATCAACTCTTAGGTCACAGTGGAGGTCCAATTGCAACAATAACAACCCCTTTAGAAGACATTTATGTAAACATTTGACACGGATATTACTTTCTGGGCATGTTATATTTTTGAGACAGTCAGTTTTTTGGGAGCACGCACACACACACACACACACACACACACACACACACACACATTCCTTTAGTCTCATCAGTCACGGGTGGACGTAGTAGTAGTCCACCCGCGATGATGTTTTGTGTCTTTTGGTTGTGCGTGTCACCATTGATGAGGGCCTCGAGCCATGACTGGCCTCTCACGCAGTAGGAGCCGTGGGACAGACACAGAGCAGACGTACATCCTCTGGCACGGCAGAGCAGCCGTCAGACAAAGATGGCAGCCGTCACGCTGTCGAAGCAGGGGGAGGCTTGCCTTCTGCTTGTGCACCCTCGCCGGCTACAGCACTTATGTCTCCTGATCTCATGGAAATAATGATGTTGTACGCAGTGGTGTGTTTGGAAGTGTACACATTTGTGTATGTTCAGTGTATGTGTGTGTATTGTGGGAGGGGTGGGGGGTCGTCCTGTCCAGTTGACCTGACAGGATTGTCATAACAGGACGAGCGTCGGGGGAGTTTAGCCTCGGTGAGGAGAGCGAGGCAGCCAGGAGGGCCGTGGAGCGCCATCTTAATACAGGCTGGACAAGTGGCGGCTGCCTTGTCACTTCCTGTCACATCCCATGAGCCTCAGCACAGCCTGCTGCCCAGCACGTGCTCAGTGGCGCCCCTCTGTGGAACACTCTGGCAGCACTCATAGCTTATGAGACTTCCTCTGAGGGATATACTGTATGTAATATATGTCTGTCTGCTGGATGGAATCCAACGACCAGGACAGTTACTGGTATCCTTTAGTGCCGTCTCCAGAAATAGAAGATGTTTTACACAACAACACATACACACTACTGTATATACTCTCTTTTTATTATGACCGCCGCCAGTATTAGCGTTAGCGTGGTCATATAGGTTTAGTGTGATTTTTTTGTGTTTTTTTAGATTGTGTTTCGAATACCCCTGGGACACTGAAGGACCAGGGAGCATGAAACTTGGTGGGGATGTAGCCCCATAAGGGTGGTACAGAATAGAAGGATGTCATGCTCAAGGGCCACCACCATACCTTGGCGACGGACCCCCAAAAAGTCAGGGAGACCGAAATCAGTTTTGCAGAATAACTCGCCAACCTTTTGCAATTAAGCAATTAAGAACAACTTTTTTTCTGCCTTGGGCTCGACAAGGTGTATGAACTCAGTCCATAAATGATTATTTGCCGTGTAGCGCCACCTAGGGAAAATTGTAAATGTAAAAAGTGAGGTTGTGAATTGCCAGTATCTTGGGCGGAAAAAGTCATTATAACCTTAAATCTGCCATGTAGGACCACTACTCCAACATTATGTTTTGTAAACTTTGTTCAATAAGGTCTGCTATGATTTCACAAAAAATGCTCTTTGGTTTATTACTACAGACCAGCCATTCATTCCATAGTGCTGAACTTCTCAGCACACTGCAGCGGTCATATCATGCACCATATGCGGTGCATCTTGTTTCAGTGGTGGCTTCTCTGGATGTACTGCACTTATTTGTAATCTACTTCATTTCCCAATACTTCATTAGGATTTACTTTGTTTTTAACAGGCAAATATTTAGAAACTAAAGGAATTTCAGAAAGGAATAGCTTTTTGTCTTGATTTCTCTGCATTAAGTAAAAAAAATTACACACATTTCACAGTGTCTGGTTTCACTATGGCTTCCATATTTGGGCTGTCTGCAGCGTCTTAGCCTTCCCTTCAGCTAACCATTCAACTGCTGCTCAGTGAGTACTTTAATACAGCACTGGGCAGAGAACTGCAAACCATGGTTGTTGTTTTTCTTTCACTTATAGCTCCAGGCAATCGCTTAAAAAGTATAGTCTTGTTTCCTCAGAGGACTTCTAGCTAAAGTTTCATTTTGCCTCTTCGAAAAGAAGTGCTTTTGGACACAAGTGTGGAAAACTGAACGCTTGAACTGAGAAGATATCCCTTCGAGGGACCGGACTGTACTCTTTTTAACCTCTGCTCTACCACAATGAAGGTTTCGATCGGCCAGTGCTTTGACTGTGGGTTGAGCATCGCACAGCTGATCCCCGGGCTCTGTAGTGAGGGCCAACAGAGAGAGCCCCCCACAGCGGATCCCCAGACTCTATGGTGAGGGCCAACAGAGAGAGCTTCAGAGCTCTATGGTGATGGCCAACAGAGAGAGCTTCAGAGCTCTATGGTGATGGCCAACAGAGAGAGCTTCAGAGCTCTATGGTGAGGGCCAACAGAGAGAGATTCAGGATCAACCAGAGTGGAGAGCACAGCTTCCGTCCAGGGGAACACTGGGAAAGGAATGGCTAGCAAAGACTGCTAATATCCTCCCTCAGGGTGTAGGTGGGGTATTTTTGTTAGTTTTTAAACACAAACATTTGGTTTGAAGTTCTGACTCAAGTTGATTTTAGGACTGCTGTGTAGTATTCATGTGTTCTCTGTCATTTGGTATACTTACAGTAGGCCTATATGGTTGCTTGAATAATGCACATCTTGTGGAGAGGTTGGAATGAGAAGGGGGCTGATTCAGATATGCACATGTAAAATTAAACGTCACATTTAACTGCTCTTCATTTGACTGGTTTGCCGAAGCTTCCTGGGTGTTTTCAAGGGTTCTTTTTTTTTGTTGCCAAATTAGAATTGGAAACCTCTTTCAACCCCAAGAGTATGACACCGTAATAAACAGTGAGACTACTACATGCATATGAGTGTTCACTGTTGTGCACAGGCTGTAGACTACCCAGAATGCTATGCAAATGTACTGCTTTGTGTACATTACCATTTTAGAATGTCTGACATTTTCTCCTGAGTGAAAGTCGACATTAAAATTCTGTTAGTGATCAGTGAATTAGTATAAATAATAGCTGATCAGAATGTAGAATGTAGATGCCCACTACAAACGTTGCCCTATGCCTGTTACCTGTATCTGAAATAAGTGCTTTTTGTTCAGTTGGTTTTTTTTTTTTTTAATTAAGTTTGTGAAAGAGACATAGCACACATAAACGTACATTCACACAAAACACACACTCCCTTGAAAGCAAGAAGATGCTCTTGGCTTTTTACAGTATTATTTTACAAATATAGTATAATAGTATAATAGGCCTAAGTGTGTTTAAATGTATTCGTAGAAGTGGAATGTATAAAACTGCATTTCTGCATTTGCAGAAACAAACATCACATAATGGCCAAAACTGAAAAGAAATCTAAGAAAAAAGCAATGACTATTTGCAAAATTATTTATAAAAAAATACTATAAAATGCGTTTTTAAAACTATCTTATAATGCTTTATCATCATTGCAGAATGGAAATGTGAGAGTGCCGCCATATTTTTGGTCAGCAGTATACATTTAACCTGCGGAGGGCGCTCCCACATCAAAACAAAGGCAACCTTGGGATAGCGTGACACTGCAGTGTGGGTCAAATTAGTTCCGTGATTACAACTGATGACCCGAGGTTTTTATTACAGAAATAAAAACCCATGCTATGTATGGAAAGAAATGTGTTACCTTATTCTCTCAGCTAAGGAAATTTCCCCACACTCCCCACAGTTCAGTTCAAAAAAGCTGACGTCAGGAAATAGCAGGTTATGTCAACCCTATTTGAGAAGTAAAACTAGGCAAGTTTCGGTTTCTGAAACACGGCTCTCTACCGAACAATTTCTTATGTAACTAGGAGTTAAAAATTACTTACTCAAAAAATGGTCTTCAGTTTAATTAATGACATTTTCTGTAGAACCACTACTTAATCTAAATTGAAAACGTCAGAAACTATCATACATTTTCACACAACTGTCAAATGTACACCCATCATCAGTCAAAGAATTACAACGACATAAATATATTGGCATTTATTTTAAAGTATGCCAGTAATGTAACGTAAATAACGAAAGGGTCATCTCCAAACCTTCCAAGGACATACACGTATAAATGTGACACTGCTCTAATTTGCACAGTCATGTGACATTCACTACTGATACTAGATACTATCATGTCATTGCGGTGATGAAATCACACTATTAGATCTCTTGTTATGTCCATCAGACACACTTCACAGGGAGACTCCAAACCAACAGAGTCCAATGCCAATTCATTGGCAAAATTCATATCAAAATGTAACGGGTTGACATAACATCAGTGTTTATTGATTTCAATTCAGCGTACAACTGAAAGTTAAAACATTGGTTTAGAAATGAATTACTTTACATTATAAAAGTAAATTAAAAAGAGGCAGCTTAGTTAAAAATTGGACATATTAACTTAATAAAGGGGAGACAATACTTGAAAATATACACGCAAGTAACAATTTAAAACCGAAGAGAAATCCTTGCAACATTCTTCCATTATATATTAAAACATTTTCCAAAATATATGTATACCTTTTGTCTTAATGTTTCCCAAGGTCAGTTCAGGCTTTTTCTTTTACCAGACCTGGTGAGAGGAGACAGCATCTTTAACAAAAGGAAATGCAATCACAATGACATTTGCAGCATTCAGAGGTGGCAGTGAGACAAAAACATCTATCGGCCTGTTTTGTTCTTTAATGTTAAAACACTGAAGTGAGAAATCCCTTGGTTATGGCTTTGCATGCATAACTTTTAATATGTTGTTCATCAAATGCGCTACTTTTTTTGTTTTGTCAGGACAAAGTAGAGATTCTCGGTTGTGTGCCAAGACGAGGGGTGGCTGCTCAGAATTATTACACGTATTTGTTCCCTTAGCTGAATATGCTGTGACATTGACAGTGCTTTAAAGACATGACATAAATATTATGAGTATCTCTGCACGCCATGTTATTTCCAACCCCTCCTGTGGGGAGGGACTAGGAATTAGTCTATGACCGCTCTGTGGCAGCAGAATACCCCTGGAGAGGAAAAGATATAGTGGCCAAATAGTTGTGTAGTCCAACTAAGAAGCACACACTCCACAGGTCAGCCTTACAAAGCAGAATAAATGGCAACGTGTGTTCGTTATGCTGTACAAAGTGTCGTTCGTATTTGGAAACAGCCTTAAAGGAGTCGGTGAGTTTAGAGAATAAGAAAGATGCATCTAATGCATGTCCACTAACTGAGCTGGAATACTTAGGATATCTATAAAATGAGTAAATATCGGGGTCGCAAAGGTCAACATACACGGGGGCTCTGTAAGCAGCAAGGACCATGCCACTGGTGCGTCAGGGAGGAGGAAGGGTGGTACTCTCCTGTTTTTCACTTGGTATTTAGAACAGTATATACACATGTGTGCACATCATTCATTGCTGGTTCATCATTTCTTATGCTGTGCATTTATCTTCCCTGGTTACATCTGAACAAAAATACAAAGATACAATCAATAGCTCCACCAGGAACTGGGTGTACTCTAGCAAGGAGCGCAAAAACATCAACAAAATGGCTTAAAAATGTTTGGATGTTTTTTTTTGGCATGTTTTCCTTATGCTATCATGCACAGGACGAGACATTTCTGAGTAGAACACAAACGTTCAGAATGTTACAGAGTACCACTAAATTGCTACATGTTTCTAAACATGGTCGAAAAAAAGAGTGATTATGAAAAAAGGCTGCCGGAAGGAAAGCAAAACAATGGGATATCCCTGGCACCTACTTGTACTACATGTTTTTGTTTGTTTTATTTAGTTTCGTCAGTCTCATATTTTCTCCACTTTTCTCCAAAACCTCTGGGAAAAGGTTAGCCTGGTAAACCAGCCCCATACTTCATGTTATTTTGTACAGAGGGTCTGGCAGTGCTGTATTGAGAAACGAGATGTGGACTCTGCTGAAGTTTAAAACAAGTGGCTCTGCCTTTACCCAGTCGCTAATGTCTGGCTGTGACATATGCAATTAGCCTGCCTTCACACTACAATTCAAATGTAGCACAGAAAGTCAAAGGTGTGTGTGCATCTGTGGCCTAGTGGTTAGGGAGTTGGTCTTTCAGGGAGTTGGTCTTTCAATCGGAAGGTTGCCGGTTCGAATCCCAACCTACCCATGGTTGAGAAGCCCTTGAGCAAGGCATCAACCCCCCCACTGCTCCAGGGACTGTAACTAAAACCCTGTAAATATCTGTGAATCGCTCTGGATAAGAGCGTCAGCTAAGTGTAAAGCAATGTAAAGTGTAATGTAAAGTCATCGGTCATGAACACTCCCTGTGTTCGCTGACTGGCTAAGCATAATTCTGCCTAAGACAGCAATGTCAATGCAAGCACTTCCAGAACCTCTTCACAAAACGAAATGAAGTACGAGGGGCTGGTTGAGCAGGCCAGGGAAAGGCGCCAATGACATGTCACTGGCCAACACACTATTGCAAATATTACTTCCCAGTTTCTGCAGAAGCAGCACTCTAGCAGAGTTCATATTGAAAGTTCAAAATCACCCACCACTTTCTTCAAAGAAAAATGAAATCAGCCCTGAGCTTAACTTTATACCATGCAGATGACTTGCTCTCATTGAAACGTGACCAGCAGTAAAACATTCATTGCTACCCATGCTCTAGCAGGTCCCTCACAGTCCACACTCCACTGGTGACGTGACTAGACACATTTAGCATGAGTAGTCTGTGATCTGCTCACTCATCAACTCATCTGCTGAGCAGGGCTCATAACCCAACTGCTCTAGGTCAGGGATGCACCAATGAGGTACTCAGTACTGGAGGCAGATACCAATGCCAGCCTGAAATGGATGGATTGATGGAATGATGTAAGGTAAGGTTGATATGTTGATGCCAAGCGCTTCAGAGCATGTTGTGAACATGTGTGGCTGCTACTACGATGTGTGCTTCAACAGACTCAACTAAACACAGCGATGTAAACAGCAGTGGGATGTCTGTCAAGTGGCCATTTTCAAAACTGACAGCAATAATGTTACTGTTAATACAACTACTCTAGAACTTGACAAAGCAACATATCAAACATCAATTTAAAGTTTGCATAAAAAACAATATAATATAATATAATATAATATAATATAATATAATATAATATAATATAATATAATATAATATAATATAATAATAATATAATATAAAATAATGTGGCTATTGAAAAATTAGATTGTATGAGTATGTAAGAACGTATGACTTAAATGAGTATGACAGGTTTCTTATGCAATTGAATAACAGCATTAGTATCAATGCAATAGCCACATGTTTTATATGGTATAATATAAAATAAAAACAAGTATAAAACTAACATAATATCTGGATAATGCTTTTATGCAAATCTGAAATGACTGGACACCCATTCCATAAGCTCTGAACGCAAGCCACATTCACAATTCCCAGTGCTGGATCATGATTGTCCAATTCAATGCTTGGACAAAGGACTGAACCCTGTAATGAAGTGGTACTGGTGCATCCCTATTCCTGGTTGACACTCTCCTTCACCTCCAGGGGAAGCGTGTCAAAGAGGTGGTCCTCAACGAGGAGGCCACTCTTCCGCAGCAGGTGGCAGGTGCCGAGCTGGGGCGGCAAGCGGTCCAAACAGTTGCCCTTCAGCTCCAGGTGAGTCAGCTGCATCAGCTGCCCGATCTTCTCCGGCAGGGTGGAGATGCAGTTGTGCCCCAGGCACAAAGTCCTCAGCTTGGTGCACTTGAAGAGCTGCTTGGGCACCACCTCCACCTTGTTGCCCGTGATGGCAAAATGCTGGAGGTTCTGCAGGAAGCCCACCTCGGGGGGGATTATGGCCACGGTGTTGTGGCTGACGTCCAGGTACCTCAGCTTGAGCAGGTTGAACAGTGAGGTGGGTAAGGATTCTAGCTTGTTGTGTGAGAGATAGAGTGACTCGAGATTCTTAACATGGCTGATGGAGATCGGTACGCTGATAATTTTGTTGTGCCATAGTTTGAGGCATATCAGCCTCTTGAGGTGTTGAAAGCTGATGATCTCCTCTATGGTGCGGATGTTGTTGGACTTCAAGTCCAGCTCTTGGAGGTTGGTCAAGCTAAAAATAGCATGGGGGATTCTTTCCAGTTCACAATTGTGCAACTCCAGCTCTGCCAGGTTGATCATCTTTTTCAGGCTGTTAAGTACCAGGAGTTTTGTACCATCGTTGTGGACCACCAACTTAATGAGATGTGGAGACAGGTCTGTGATGTTGGTTGGGATTTTGGTGAGGTTGCTTTTGAGATGCAAGGTCTTCAGATGCCGCAGATCCCGGAGGGACTCCAGACCGATCATTTTATTGTTCTCGGAGTTGAGGTTGCCCACCAGGTAGAGTTCCCTTAAACTCTTGAGCAGGTACACCCAGGTCGGGATCTCAGCAACATCTGTGAATTTGACATGAAGGCACCGGAGGTGGTCCCGAAGGAAACTGAATGCGGTTTGCTCAACCTTTGCAGGACAGTGGTACAAGTGGAGCTCCTGGAGGTTCACCATCTGTGACACCTTCGCCGTGATCCTGGCTTCAGGGATAAGCTCCAGCTTCAGGACCTCAAGGTCAGTGAGGTCAAACACGGCATCCGGAACCCCCGAAAGCATGAAGAGGTGGAGCTCCATCTTTTCCTGTGTGTTTCGAGTTACGTGCTGTCGTAGTTTCTCAAACGTCCATTCATGGTTGAGGCTTATTTCTCGCAACTTATTCTCACTCACCTCGGAGAGAAAGACACCAAAACGCTTTGAGTACAGTTGATCATACTGGTCCACCATGTGCAGCAGAAAAGCAAAGTCATTTTTAACATCTGGTATGTCACTAAAACTGCTCTCCTCCCTAACTTTTTCGAAGGAGTACTCTTTCAGAGGCCGTCGGAACAGCCAGAAAAGAGTGTAGATGCATACCATGCCATAGACACATATGAGAGAAACATAGCTAACAAGCAGTTTCTTTAACATGAAGGCCATGTTATGAGTGCATTGAAAACGTGCATAACCAGTCAAGTGTTTGATATCAGGCTTGCACTCATGTACGAAATCAATTGAGGCGATGAATGTCATTGTATAGCAAAGAATTAAAATAAATTTCACTGTTTTGATAACTGTTTGACAAACATACATCTTGTAAATCATGGCGCTGTCCTCAACGTGAGTACGGAACTTCCTCACTTTTTCAAAAAGTGCCTTGGCCTGTTCCCCGTCTTTCTTGTCTAAAATGGTCATACTTGGAAACTCGAAAACTGGCTTTTCAGCGGAGAACTTTACACCAGTCTTTGCCAGCATCGGTGTAGACTGATTGGGACTTCCCTCTTCACTGCTTGTGGAAACATGCTTTGGTAACAAGGACGCACCGGTCAGTCTCTGCTTATTCTCCTCAGAGTCCTCGCAGGCCGTCTCTGACAAAGCCTTGGTGGTCCAGGGCGACTCGAAACATTTTCCCAGAATTGAGACAAAATGCTCGATTTTGGAGCTGGTCTTTGGGTACTTGAACCAGAAGTTGCTGCTGACCATCAGCACGATGGTGTGAATGAGAGCTAAGTATGGGAAATATTTCGAATACCACGGGAGAGCGACATGGTAACACATCTGGTTGATGAAGACATACTGCTGAAAGTCCAAGTTCGTTTTGACCCCTGTGGGCTGGGGCTGGCCGACGGCAGATGACGTGTGCAGGAACTGTATCTGCTGAACCACGCTGTCCGGCTGGTCCTTTGAGGCGAGCGGTGAAGCAGCGAGGGTGACTCTGCTCGTTGTCGCTCCCGCCCCTGCCCCCGCCCCCGCCCCTGCTCCCTTTGCGTCTGCGAACTCATCGGGCCGCGGGGTGGCTGAAGCCTCCTCCCAGGCCTCCATGATGGGCAGGCATGCTACCTGGTCTTTGGTTAACTGCATTGTTCCGGCAAAAATCGCCAACATCAGCATGACGATGCCGAGGTAATCCATAAATACGTCCCACCATGGTTTCAGGATGCGGTAGGTCGGCTGGACGTCATTGAGAGAGGCAACTTCTGTGAGGGTGAACATTCCTACAAAACAGAGAAAAGAGAAATGTCATAAAGCAAGTATACAAAAACAATGCCATGTACAAACCAAACTACGGCTGACTTCACCGTGTACTCTCTGATACAAGGGCAGTATCGGTGGAACAGTTTGTTTTTCTGCCCCGAAATTTCAAAGTATGCACGTCACAGTTTGGTGTTTTTGGCTTCGTAACAATGCATAAAACTTTAGTGCTTAAGTTTTCATGTACAAGTTGTTTCAGAACGCCTTAGACTCAGACTCTTCCCTCAAGTTAACTGGCAACAAACTCAATCAGTCACAGTCATTGACCTGAGCATGCTGAGTGGGAGCATGCTAGACATCAGTGGTATGGGAAACCTTTGTGGAGTCCCAGTGAACTACACTAGTGACAGTGAGTGGTGGATAACCAGATGAAGACAGTGTTAGCGTTCTTTCTTTTTTAGCAGGAGTGGAAACACATCAGACGTATTCTGCATCACCCAGATTTGTAAATCCACCTTCCTATCCCTGCTGTGATACAGCAGCCCTTTGACATGTATACAGACAGATCCAATAGACTCTGCATTTCATCAGCTATGTGCCTCCAGGCTGTACAGTGGTAGAGGACCCAGGCTACAACTTTTATTAAAAGTTTCAACATTCCCCTGCTCACTACACATAAGGCAAACATTCCCTCTAATGGGACAGATATTATTTTGTCCTATATTCTATTGTGTTGAATTTACGTTGTTATTCTTTTTTTTTTTTTTTTTCGAATTTTCAGTGAATTACATGTTTTTTTTTTCACATTTGTAGCATAATATAGTAACCTAATTCTTGACTTGATATTCATTTTATATATACTGTGTACGTACAGTTCCCCCCCTAAAGAACACTTCCTGCAGTGCAGAAACAGATCCATCCTCATGTGAAACTTTGCCCATGAGAGACACTGCCCTGCGCCGTTCCCTTAATCCTTAGCGGTGAGAGATGAGAAACCAGTCAGTCTGTCTTTCCACCACATAAAGTCTTCCGTCTGAAGCCAGTTCGATTCAGTATTCACACAGAACTCTATGGTTCCTGATTAAATTAAATTATCCATCACTGTGAGCACAAATATGACCACAAGAAAACTGATATTGATTGAGATGTGAAACGAAGCCAAAGATAATGTTTTCTGGAGTGTCCTGTTTCCTCGGCCTCCCCTGACTTCTATTTCCAAGGGCCAGTATTGACCGCGGCGGCTCGTCTTTCACACTGCTGGGCCTTTCTCAACTGCACCACAGACACAAACACACCACTGACAATAGGTGACCTTCTCACTCTCTGAGAAAACCCAGACTAATTCAACCAATGTGTGCGGCAGGTTGGGTAATGATGACACACAGTCCTGAGTAAGAGTGCATTCCTTCCAGGAATTATACAGATCACTTACGTGACCTGTCGGCAAAAAAAACAATACAGACTAGATTGTCTTAAAGAGGTATTCAAAACAACACCTGATAAAGAAACAAGCATAAGAATGGTGAAACATTCTATGGATGTTCTGTTGCAGGTGTAAAAGCCAGCTGTTGCTGTGAAACTGGGAATAGTAGTCACAGGCACGACACACTAATCTGTTACCCTCGACAAGCTTCAACAATGAGATCAGGATGAACACATGGGCATTCCTGGAAAGCAGTTTTTTTTTCTTCTTTCTATGGAACTATTGCAGGGAGCTCACGTTTAACTAGAACGCTCTAGGCCAAATGTGCTAGCATGCTCGGCAAGTTTCAACAGTGAGATTTCAATGAAGAGGAAATTCTCAGAAGTTAGCTGCTCTGTTCTTTCAACCAAGCTCATTGCGAGCCTGAACTCATTGACCTGCTATTAACCACACTGCAATCAACAGAAAGTGGTGAGTAAGTGATCCAGCACTCTGCTACTCAACCCTGTGCTTGCTACCGCTTCAACCAACACATTCTTTCCCTTCATTTTAACAAGGTCTTTTAAGATGCCTCTTTGTTCTTTCACTTTGCTCAGCCCAGTTTTCCCTCTCAAACTTCATCCCCATGCCGCACAGAAAGGTCATATTTGCTTTGATGTCAACATATCATCCGTGAAGACCAGTCAGAGGGGTTTATTGTAGGTATGCGCTCGGAGAGCTTGGAATGTCCCGTCCAACAACTGAGAAGTGTCAGAGATTAGGATTTTACTGTGGAATTTAACAGTGGGTTTT
This sequence comes from Coilia nasus, assembly GCA_027475355.1. Classification (NCBI taxonomy): domain Eukaryota; kingdom Metazoa; phylum Chordata; class Actinopteri; order Clupeiformes; family Engraulidae; genus Coilia; species Coilia nasus. Next base: position 3,203,907 of record CM050212.1, read on the forward strand.
CACAGCACCGTGGAAAAACCACCACCACCAACATCTAGTCAATGAAGAGTACAGACCTGAATGATAGACTCTCTCTGTCTACCAATAAGGGCTTTTCCACATTAGCAGGGGAAAGGGCACAACAGTGATTTCCCTTCTGTAATTTAGCTCAATTAACTTAATTATAGATTCACTAAAAACATGTTTGGCTCACAAAGCCGACATGATAATCACTAGAATGTGCTGCGACTAAATTGGTTTAAACCCACCATAATGACTGATCACTCAAACCAAATGTAAAAGACTTGGTTGACACAGTCAACCCAGTTTGAGCCAGACTTCCCTGCAACACAGCACACCATTTAATAATCTCTTTCACACATGCGAAAGAGAGGGAAGAGTCGCAGAGGGAGGAAGACAGAGGAGAGGGGAAGAGAAAGGAGAGGACAGGAGGAGAATCAGTTTTGTCTAGACTGCCCATATTTACATCAATAGCAAATGTTGTTCATGGTGAGCCTCTCCGTGGTGGTCTGTACTGAGGCCATCTGTCTGACTCATTAGCTCCCCGAAACATCTGTCTGGGACTCCTCATCGCCTCTCTTGTGGTAAACCAGCATTACGTTTCAAAGCCTTGTGGTATGCTGTGCCATAAAAGCAACGCAAATTAGACCTTCGAGTTTACTGCATGACACAGACACTGGTTGAGTCCAAGTCGATCGATGGTCAGAGTCCAAATCTGTCTGATACTTGAGGCGGGACTATTGTGACTGCCACAAACAAAAGAGCAAGTCAGGTCCCAGGAAACTGTCTGAGTCATATTCCAGCTCATTATCGAGCAAACACACTTATCTTTGTCCTGAGTCTCTGGGATTCATCCGGCGCCTCTTTAGCCATCACAGGACGACAAACTGATAGAGAAATGTTCAATTTGTGCTTTGTGACCAACTTCTCTAAATGAATACTGACTAACATCACATCATGGTACAGGCTTGACCAGTTTGTCACGTACCCCCACCCCAACTCCCCTGTAAAACCCAGAGCTATTCCAGCAGAATGCCGCTCACTCTGCTTGTTCTGTTGCACGTTATGTGAGGGTTGTGTGAGAAGTAATGTTTGATTGGTTGACCAATAGCTGAACAGTCTGCTGATGAAGTAAAATGAATAAGCAATTTTGTTTGGAAAACAAGGAGTGGAGAGAGGAAGTGGTTAGATGATACGGGTGACTAACTCATATCTGAATTAGCTACTGCAGCTTCAAACGCTACAAATAATCTGCTTCTACTCCATCACAGCATACTATCCAACGCATCATAGCATACTACCCAACGCATCACAGCATACTATCCAACGCATCATAGCATACTACCCAACGCATCACAGCATACTACCCAACGCATCACAGCATACTACCCAACGCATCACAGCACACTATCCAACGCATCATAGCATACTACCCAACGCATCACAGCATACCACCCAATGCTCCACACCGGTACAGTGCAGTATTGTCCTGCAGCCTCAGTGGCATGAGCACTCATTAATATGTATGGCCACTGTGCTCCATATCCTAGGCCACTCTGGGGGCTGACCTGTCAACATTACCGCTTTGTACTGACAGACAGAGTGGGACAGGAAGACTGGGTGCTGACAAATTGGGAAGGAGAGAAAGAAAGAAAGAAAGAAAGAAAGAAAGAAAGAAAGAAAGAAAGAAAGAAAGAAAGAAAAAAAGAAAGAAAGAAAGTGGAAAGAAAGAAAAGAAAGAACTCTCACTTACCAGTGCTGATCTGCAGTAAACCCTCCCTATAAACCTTTAGACAGAACCTAAGTGTCTGTTTCTGCTGGCTCCAAAGACTTTCCTCTTTCTGTGTCAGTCTACCGTGCACTTGAAAGTGAAACTCGTGTGCGTCAGGCCTTTTTTTAAAGTCTGATGCCCTCACTGTAGAGGGAGAGCACACATGGGATCTCCATCAGACGCATGTAGTTAGCAGGGCTCCCTGGACTGGTCATGTGAGGCCTCACGCCATTCTTTGCAGACTGGGGGGCGGGTTGCAACAATGACAACAGCGTTGAGAAACCAACCAGTTGAGAATCTGCAAGGATATGGCTTGTGCCACTGCATGTGTGTGTGTGTGTGTGTGTGTGTGTGTGTGTGTGTGTGTGTGGCTATACACTGTTTATTACACTGAGGAGGAATTTATATGCAATCTCCTCTTTCACATGAGGTGTGTGGCCACAACGGCATGTGGAAATCATTAGCGCGCCAAAGCAAAAGCCACGTTTCGTGCCTACACCACCATCGAATGGCAGTAGCGCATACACAGCACAGCGCATATGAGCTGATTTTAAGGGGCTTTGGGGCTGGCCCATTAGCGCTGGGTTCTCATTAGCCTGAGGAGGCTCAAACAATGGCTTCAACCCACTAAATCAGCATGACAATAGGTGCCAGAGGACTTGTGTGACCCCTCTGTGAAAACAGCCCACCACTGACTCTCTGATGTAGTTTTCCACTGCGTACGCAGTCTGTCTGCCACATTGATGACAATCTACATGGCCATGCTAGCCTGAGGCAGATGGACCTCAGAGGCCAGGCCCTTCAAAGTGTTCCTTTCTTTGTACTTCCTGTGTGCTCAGAATCACCTCCCAGCCCTATCCAAACTGGATTGGGATTATAAATCGGGTTGATTATATGGTGACTTCTTAGCCTTTTCTTGACGCAAGAATAATAAGCAAAAGAGAGTTAAACTGGCCCATGGCATAGTTTCCAAAGAGGACAAAAGTATGTACACTCATCCCCACACTGCAGAATCTGTTCATGTATCATGTGTTAAATCAGAGGTTGCTTTAGCAGTACCCAGTGGTGTAAAGACTTCACATACATACAAGGGGTGGAGTCACACAGCCGTGCATCATTTCCATTTGAGCGCGCCATGGACCATGCAGAACAACAGACCCCACCCGATCTGTAGGTTTGAGAAGTCAGTTTACAGCGAAGGCACTGGTAATACAATACCAAGAGTAGGTTGGACCAATTTCGTTCATGGGTAACCTTGTTCAACCTTAATCTGGTTATTTTTTTAACAAAGTAGGTCACAAGCTAAAGAGCAACGCAAAAACGATTCCCATTCGTCAGTGCTCAAACAGCGCAACCTAACTGCCATTGTAGGCAACCAATGAGAGTCCCTTGTGCACCCATGCAGATTTTATTGACACTCGGCCTACCATATGTCTCTGCATAGTCGGTGAGGGGGTACATGGTGACTGATGCCGATTGGTCACAGCTGCCGTAGGAAATGCCCCCCAAATGCAAACTATTATTAATGTCAACAAGGCTTAACATTAGGTTCAAATGTAAAGGCTTTCTTCAATTTGGTCCAGTTGGATAGTGTTTCAGCAAATGTATTCTGTGGTATTCTAATTGTCTTCAGATCCCTACATGACACAGGCCATCAGTGGAGGGGTAACAGTGGTCTGCATGGTAAACAAAATTAACAAACATAAACTACACAAAATACTTCATATAAGCTGACACTATCTCTCTGTATGTCATTTACTCTCTGTTAAGACTACCTGTTTAAAATGGTGGACAAGGTGTCTTCTACTGAGAGGTGAGCACATCCACCATACCATAGGCCTGAACTTTTCATACAGGCTATACCTTCTGTAGTGGCAAAGCACTATTCCAGTCACACACGCTTCATTGACATCTGTGGAAATGTTGCCGTACACAGTCAGAACAATGGGATTCTCTGTGCTGATGCCTGGGTTGCAGTAACTAAGTTTCATTGTAGCCTACTGCGACCACCTACGATCAAAAGTGCCGAGGCCATGTTGCAAGTAGCCTGAATAGTTACTATGATGCATTTTAGCCCAGCCTGGAGACTGCATGCAGGTTGTGAAACAAGCTGAGCTCAAACTCAGCAGGAGCAGTAAGGCTTATCTCGGGTGCTGTACAGACCAATAGATTTGCCCACCTATTGAGCCTAAAAGCGCAACAGAAATGCTCGCACAGTATTTCCAATTAAATTATATGAAACACCATAGACTACTTACTGTATTATTAGCCGGCATCTACATACACATCACGAACTGCTACAATCACCCACACGGTGTAACGATACAGTAGCCCATAAGGAGGTTAAGGGAAATGTCCGGCTCTGGACATGACTCTAAATATAAATTATCTTCAAGAGCCACTCCGCGATTCCCGAGCCGTCAACTGTGGTCCGTGTTTCAGGCTGCTACGATAAAAAGCATCAGCGCCATTGTGGTCCAGCGCCGTGTTTACAGTGCGCGTGAAAGAAAGTAGGCTCGAGCCGTTGTGACACAGCATTTCTGTGAAACAGTTCCAACATCAGTAGACATTCAGCTGTAAATTAAAGCCTCATCCATATTGGTCGCATGCTTCTTCGGTCAAAATAAATCCTCCTTTACATCCGCCTTCGTGTCTCCCAAGTTTTCCTCTTCTGCAGTAGGTGAGCAAACTGGAAATTATTTCTAGGTGTTTTATCAACTGTCGTATTAGCTATGAGGCAAATACATAAGCGAATGTTACACAAATTAATATTTTTACTGTCGATCGTCGTTTAGTGTTATGTCGCAGTAGTAACCATCTCCTGTCCCATTTTAGCTAGACATGCTGCTTGCTGTTGTACAGCGCTGTGCGCCCGGTACAGCTAACCAGTCTGCACCAGTTTTCCTAACAATTTGCCAGCTGCGCCTCGCTCACAAATCACATGTGATGGATATAGATCATAAAGCGAACGAAATTAAAGCAAACATACCTCAATCTACAATGGTCATTTTCCAGACGAAATCATCCGTGTGGTCACAGTCTCTGTTATTTTCTTATTCTTATATATAGAGTTACAGTTTATTCCACTTTATTGTAGGGAACAGGAAGTGGCACAGGGCGGTACTGAAGTTTCTTAAAAGTATGAAGCGCGTTCGTACCTGCCGGATAGAGGTCTGTCAGGAAAAATACGGTATGGTATGTTACACTGCATTGCAATTTGGGTGTTGGCATAACCGGTCACCCTCGTGAGAATGCCAGACGACCTATTAATATATCACAGGATGATCTTTGCCCTAGGCATACAAGTTGAACTGGGGGCGTCTGTTTTTGTGCCTGTTGACGAAGTAAGCAATGTACGTTGGCCTGCTTTTGTCAAGAACATAGTTTGTGACCTACCTCACTACAACAATTATTAATGCTATCCGATAATATCTACTAGTGTAGACATGAAGGCTATTTAAAAGTACCAGGACGCACGCCACAGCCATGGAACACGCAACAACACCGACTTCAGTTTTCAAAATTAGACGTCACCTGCTACAAATTCGACAGGAGAATCCCACTAAAGTTTCCAACAATGGAAGCAACGTGTAAGAACTATCTCACCACTGTGGCAGTGTTATATACAGGTATATGGTGTCAGGAACGTGTTCAGAAGGGAATACTCTGTAAGCTATTGTAGTTCATTGCTGGAAAACAAACCTTCACTTGGCTGGAGCACTGTCCATCAGCATTTATATGATAAAATAGGTCTTCCTGGTACATCCTATGCTTTTCCAGTAGCCCATGAAACATGGAGTCAAACATATGGCAGCAAATAAGAAGATTAGTGTCTCTGCCTTGCTTGTCCATCCGGGCTACAGTAAGATGCACATAAGCGCTGGGTAGCCCATGTCTTCAGTTGGAAGTGAAAGGAAAAATAAAAGAAAACATTATTACATATTCAGTTAACATGTATCATAATTTAAAAGTGGAGTTTCTCTTTGTAAATTTGCTACAGTGCATGAACTTATCAAAGTGACTTGATGAAGTAGAAGTGATCCAAGAACTCCAAAACACTGTGTAAAGCATCATGAGTGCTTTTTTTACATTGTAGTCCATCTTGTTAGGCAACCCTCATCTCTCACCATACAGCCTAGTTTCACTGCAGTAATAACTAACGGACGTAATCAGATATGAAAGTTTGAAGTTTGACGCTTGCATTGCTTGAGCAGAGAAGCGAAGGTTGTGCAGTGGACAGCATGACTCATGGCATTAGGGACATTACAGGGCCCCTGTCACAGGGATGAACGCAGAGCAGCAGAGTCCCATTTCATTTCACTGCATTACACACACACACACACACACACACACACACACACACACACACACACACACAGAGAGAGAGAGAGAGAGAGAAAAACCCATACACTGATACACTGACAAGGTGAGTTCTACATTGCACCTCCAGCTGTGTGGTATTAGCTGAGACTGCAGCATACATGGGAAGATTTCTTGGCACTTGAGCGCCTCTCTCTCTGCACAGGGAGAGAAAGAGAGAGCAGGCAGGTTTCAGCCAGTTCAAACTAGATGAGATGCAACCAGGGCCCAGCCTTGGTTCAACCCCACAGGGAAATGAAAATTCAAGATGTGAGGGTTTTTTTAAGTGAGAGAAAAAAGGGAAGTCCGTTTGTGCAGTGGCGTGAAAAGGCTTGCCGTAGGCGTGGTTGGGCTTATTAGCGATGTGCTTGATGAATGCGTGTTGCAGATGCTGTTTGGACTATCTGAATTACACTCCTTACACTCTGTAGCAGTCTGTGTAAAGCGCAATGCTAGACAAACTAAGAAACTCCACAAGCTTGCATTATCCACTGAACCGTATTCTAAAGAAACGTGCAAGAGCAGCAGGCATTTTCTGCTGATACAAATCTGTAGTAAATCAATTATAGCAAGAATTCCCATTGTAACAACCTTAGGGAAACCTGCTTTATTACGATGTTTTTTGAAAAAAGATAAAACAGTCAGTAACATAAAGAGACACAGCAAACACAGACAGCATAATATCTTGGATAGGCTACATGATTGTCGTGTAATTATAGGGGTGGGGTCCACACAGGTACACAAAGGGTTTCCCCAAACAGGATAGAGTCAGTAAGGAGGAAGAAAGACCTCTGGCACATAACACTGTGTTCCTTTTATAGATTGTGACTTTATCACAGAAAGGGCCTTTGTAAAGAATTACTACAGCGCTGACAGATTTGCTGGTTTCCCTGTGTGTGTTTTTTTAAACGCCTTGCAAACTGCATCCAGGCTTCAACAGCCATTTGCTGTAACTGCAATTTTTTTCACAACCAGTCATCATTGGTGTGCATGGTCATCCACCCCCACCAGACAAGCCCCTACCAATACTTGAGACCTTCCATTGGCCCTCAGGCTGGGGTGGGATAAGGCTAGTTTGATCCTCTGCTGAGGATGAGATAAGGCCAGTTAGGGAGGGAATGATCTCAGACACAGTTGGCCCACCCACACGGCATGGCGACCCTCTCATGAATGTTGTGCTAAAAGATAATCTGAATCTGTTCTTGTTTGGGCTAACTGGCTGTTTAGCATGTCTACCTCAGAATAATGTTTTACACTTCTGAGCAGCACTACAGAGCCACAGAACAACAAACTTGCCTTGCTCGTCACACACGTCTGGTTGACTATGCTCAGTTTGTTTGCGTATGAAGAATTTCTAGTATGACACCCCACGTTATAAGAAGCAGCTGACCTTTGGTCGAAGTCAAAGGTCTGTTGGATTAAAAATAGAGATGTCTTTACAACAGCTCACCAAAATCCCCCATGTACCAATATACAGCACAGATGCCTATTGTTTAACAATGTCAGAACAGTGTAGAAATCATTAATATGTTGAGTAATGCCAACATAAGAGAACTTCATTTGGTCGGAGCCACACACTTAAGGAAGTAATGACTTGAGCATGTCTTCAGACACTTCCCCCTAGTAATGTCTGAGAGGCTTTTTAGCAAAAAAAAATACAGGAAGAAGTTATATTTTTATCTAGCAGGCCATCCATTGGTTCTGTTTCTAGTTATGAGACACCTCTGGCAGTAAGATAAAGGAAAGGCTTGACAACAGTAATTTGCTCCACCCTATCAACATGTTGCAACGTTCAAATGACTCCATCCTTGCAGTATCAAAGCAACCATGACTTCCCCCTTTGGGAAGGAAGTGTCTTCCTTGTGCCAGATAACACACCACCAGCACCACACTTGCTGTAGCCATGTCAGTGTGTGTCCCACTGTAGCCATGTCACTGTAGCCATGTCAGTGTGTGTTTACTACTATAGCCATGTCAGTGTGTGTCCCACTGTAGCCATGTCAGTGTGTGTTTACTACTATAGCCATGTCAGAGTGTGTTCCACTGTAGCCATGTCAGTGTAGCCATGTCAGTGTGTGTTTACTACTATAGCCATGTCAGAGTGTGTTCCACTGTAGCCATTTCAGTGTGTGTTTACTAATATAGCCATGTCAGAGTGTGTTCCACTGTAGCCATTTCAGTGTGTTTTTCACTGTAGCCATGCTAGTGTGTTTTTCACTGTAGTCATGCTAGTGTGTGTTTCCAGCCTGGCTGATGGCCCATGAACCGCCATGTGCTGTCCAGTGAGTTGTGCTTAAAGGCACATGTTCCCCCTCGGGGAGGGTCAATTCGTCAAGATCAAATGGGCCGTCTCCGAGAGCCATCTGGGCTGGGCCGGGCTGTGCTGTGCTGTGCTGTGCTGTGCTGTGCTGGGCTGTGCTGTGCTGGGCTGGGCAGTCCGCCACAGTGCTTACCAAGCTGCTGGATGATAAATAATGCACAGGGCCTTGAGTCCTTCACCCTGGACTCTCCCCGGAGGCTACGACAGACAGCAGTGGAAGAGCAAGATAAAGACCCTGCAACAACCGGCAAGGTTTCTACAAGGGCAGTGGCCAAGAGACTGAGCAAGATTTTGAAAAGGAGGTTGCACTTTTTTGATTGTGTGTGTGTGTGTGTTTTCTCTTTAGTAGCAGACTGAGACGAGTTTCCTAATAAAAATCTCTGTCTTTCATGTGTGGCCTAATGATGTAATTGAATATATTTCACAACCGCCGTAAAGTCTACAAACTACGTCATGTACAATATTGACTTGGTGTGAGTTCTGACCATTTTTTGCATTTCTCATTTTAACACTTTGTTTCGCAGGTTTTCATTCTGGCTTTTGGAAGGATGTTTACTATCCATAAAAGACAGACCAGCAGATTACAGCCAAGTTGTTAACAAAGCATGCAGAAGCCATAAACCCCTTTAGGGCAGACTTCAAAAAGGATACTCTAAATGTGCTAAGCTAAAAAATATTTTTATGATAACATGAGAACATTATGAGAACATAATATTAGTTTTTTATGTAATGTTGGGTCTTTATATTTGTCAGAATCTAAGCACTTTCATTGTTGAAGCATGCTCGGTTACACTGTGGCTAAATGGTTGATCTCTTAGGCCTTGTCACATAAGTGCTATATGACACTGTTACGACATGTCTCGTTTTTCTGCTTTTGAAAAGTGGTGGGGGTAGAGTGGGGACAGCAGTGGTTTCCTTCAAAGGCCACGCCTTCTTCTCTTACCCTCCCTCCCGTCTTTCTTTATTGAACCGAAGGTGTCCAGCTGAACCCTTGAGAGTAGAAGGATAAAAGCTTTCGGCTGACAGTGACATCCCCTGTCTCCTGACAGCCAAACCAAAGATGGTAGATAGGCCAAAATCCTTCATGACGAGCCACTTCCTGGAACCACAGTCACACAAGGGGGGTCACTAATCCCCCTTTATGCATTGCAGAAGGACGCTCTGTAACATTGAGGTCTAAGGCAGAGATATAGAAATTCACAGAATATTTAAAAGCCTTATTTTTCTGGGCAACGGATGTGCATTCCAGACACAGTATCATGATCTCCAAATCCCCCTGCCCATTTAGGGAAAATGGTGTGGTAGTATGACTCTCCACTCCAAGAAATCTTCTTTAGTGTAGGTGTGCACCAAGTTTATTTTTAGTGCGCGGTACTAGCTACTGCAGCCAAGCACATTAACGACAGGCCTATTTATGCAGCCTAGAACTGATCCCCACTTTGCTCCCATAGGCATGAACTAGCATGAAGTATCTTAGCCTATCGGCCATCTTTGCTCCCATAGGCATGAACTAGCATGAAGTATCTTGCTCTGCCTATCTACCATCCTCGGCCCAAATTTTCATCTGACACACCTGACCTGTTCTTCCCGCCAGATTTCCCTCTTCCCTCTCTTCTCTTATCTTTCCCTTTGCCCTCGCACCGCACATTATCCTCTCATCTCTGCCTGGGGCAACATTTCCTTTTCTAACACGTTTTCCTGAGAATGATGATACGTCTGATTACCCAATAAACAAGGTGGGGCCTCTCATTGTGCAAGGGGCACTGCAAACGCACACGTGCTCACACACCCAGAGTGTGTGTGTGTGTGTGTGTGTGTGTGTGTGAGAGAGGGAGAGAGAGAGAGAGAGGGAGAGAGACTTCTGTCTATCCCTTTTTCCACACACACACAGAGCACAGAAACAAAGGCAGATGAATGTAGCTGCTTGTCTGGTGACTTCCTGGTGACACCGGCTCTGATGGCACAGGAGTGGGGATGTGAAGGGGGTGGTGGACAGGTGAGTCAGCGTAAGCGGAAAGACACCTGACAACAGAGTAACCACAGAGGGAGGCCCGCAGGCCTGGCACCGACAGCTGTCAATCAGTCCAGCAGCTCGTACAGTCGGAGACAAAGACAGATCTCTCATGCACCCCAGCCAAACCACCTCTGCTGGGGAACTCTCCTGAGGACGTCTTCTATGTTTACATCCAAACAGCACGTTTGATTGTCCACCAGTGTACACATACACATGATTCATACTGTGATACTTTCAAGAGGGTGGGAGTATTTTTTATAGATCAGTAATTTAGGCCAGGGTTTTGTGCTTAAAAATGTATGACCTTAATGGTAAATACTGTCACTGATGCCAAACATGTTATATTACAGATTAAAGACTACAGAAGGAAACTAAGCCATAAATGGTTTTGTTGTGTGGCTACTGTATTGTCAGTTTGTCATCCCGTCATGGAACAAGACATACAAGTTGGACTTACACCTCACACGAGGAGAAGGTTTCGTAAGGTGATAAGGCTGCCCAATACTGCCCCCTAGCCTTCTCAGAGGATTTTGGAGGAGACTTCTACCTGCTGCTTTTTTGTTCAAACGTGTCTGTAAAATGCATGGGCACACTTCGTAGTGCCAAGATGGCAAGTGTCTGCAAATATCACGCCTGTTCCGCTGCCAAGAGCCAATCATCTGCCGAACTGTACATACGGCCATCCAATCATGTTGCAGTGTTGTGCTCCACTGTGCCACATTGCTGTGTAGTGAAGCAGTGTGCATGCGCAGACCTCACACTGTGAGAAAAAGGGCTTTTAAAGCTTTACTTTGATACAAACCAGCAAACATTTCAGCCATTACAATCATCATTACATTTTTTTTGGTGATTTGAACCATGTATTTTTTTATGTCCCTCAGTGATTGAAGAGTGCATATACCTGTGTCTTGCCTATAGGTAAGGCCTGGTTTTATTAACCTGAAATAGATGCTGAAAACATCACCATTAGTAGACGCAGTAACTCAAAGAAAAAATATATATGTTGTGAAGATTTCTAAGCATGATAAGTCTCATCTTACCCAAGGCAGGAAATGCAGCATCCTGAAACTGCTTCAGTCAGATAACACTTTATGAAGCAACACTCTTGATACAGAACACATTTGCTCAGCTCATTACTCAACTTTTCGCTTTGTTGAAAATAAAAGTGAGCGTCCTAACTGACCATAGCATCAACATATTTATTGCCAAAAACAAAGAACAAAGAATATATATATTTTTCTTTTTTTCTCTTTTTTTTTCCATTTCACATAGGTGAATAAAGTATGATCCAAGGCATGCTAAATGATCAAAAGAAAGAAAAGAAATACAAGAGAATATATAAAAGAATCAAAAGAAATAAAAGTCAGAAATCAAAAAGGCAAAAAAAGCAGGCGCAGTTGGTCATCTGCCATTTCACTTGGCCTCCTCTGTCTCTGAGCAACAGAACTAATGTCACTGATAACAACACGGATGGCTCAGCACTGCCCTACAAAGCCAAAAGGCAGCAACTACATATTTTCTCAGACTGACTTCAGACCGGAAATTGACTTTATAATATCCCATTTGTCTTGTTGCTAAATCTCTTGCTTCTTGCTATTAAGAAAAGTACACAAATGCATCACCACTATTACACATAAAACCTGTTTGACTGGGCAGTATGACAACATTAAAGGCAATTCTGTCAGTTTCTATATTCGCATAGTTACTGCATTTTGCCTTTCTAGGGTAGAGAACTTGTTTTCACTCACAATGGCTGTACATGTACCCAAGGCCAGCATGGCAGAACCCTGCCCGTGGCTACCCAGCTACTTCTGTTGCTGTATATACAAACACACAAGAGCTCAGTGCTGCCCGTGGCTACCCAGCTACGTCTGTTGTTGTATATACAAGCACACAAGAGCTCAGTGCTGCAGCTCTACCCAGCTACGTCTGTTGTTGTATATACAAGCACACAAGAGCTCAGTGCTGCAGCTCTACCCAGCTACTTCTGTTGTCGTATATACAAACGCACAAGAGCTCAGTGCTGCAGCTCTACCCAGCTACTTCTGTTGTCGTATATACAAACACACAAGAGCTCAGTGCTGCAGCTCTACCCAGCTGGCCAGGGACTATCACACCAGGCTGCAGCTCTACCCAGCTGGCCAGGGACTATCACACAAGGTGCGTAGACAGACTGCTTACGTGCGAAGATCAGCCTAATCTTTAGACCAAAATAAACATCCACTTGATCCATACTGTGATTCTTTCAAGAGAATAGGAGTCATTTTTCGAAATCAATTTATAAATCAATTTATCACCTTTGGTGTACAAATGATGCAAAAAATTTGATTGAAGATTAGATTAAAGATTACAGAAGAAAACTATGCAATACATGGTTTTGTTGAGTGGCTACTGTATTGTCAGTTTGTCAGCCCCTATCATGGAACAAGACATACAAGCTGGAGACAACATATCTTCTATACACCTCCAGAGCTCTAACATGCCTCATGTAAATGTAAATTGTTTTGCACATTGGCCAATTCATTTTTACTTATTTGCTTTTTATTAGGGTGTATGTTTCTATTGACATGTCTGTGAAGCACATTGAACTATTTGTTTAAACTGTGCTATAAAAATAATAAACGCTTTGCCTTGCCTTCTCCAGACTTTCCCACATCGCTAACACACCCGGGCTCTCATTACTGTCTCTTATTACTGTCTCTCCTGTCATACACATTTTATAACAAGACAGCGGGACAGTGGTCAACAAAAGGAAGCTCGTTTATGAACATGGTAGTCATTCCCCCAACTGCATTCTACGCACTTTACTCCCCACTCCCCATGCACAGTCTAGACTCACAATCAACAGTTTCACTGCATGTCCTACTACCCAGTATGTCCATGCATGTGACAAATAAATGTCCTTGTATCCTTGAGCAGGACCACTTACTGATTCCAGTGTGCAACAGGTGGGCTTAGCCGAAAACACATAGGTTATTTTTCATGACTAAAACAGTTGATCAAACTTATAGAGCCTTCTGATTGGGTGGGCCCGATTGACACGTGGGTGGGCACAGAGCCACCCAAGCCCACATGTGGCTACAGCGCCGCCTATGGTTTGTACTGGGATGATGCTTCATGTGGCTACAGCGCCGCCTATGGTTTGTACTGGGATGATGCTTCACCCTTTTGGGTAGCTCAGATGGGAGGAAGAGATGGGGGGCATGACACAGAGTGTCAAAGTGACAGGAATTATTAAAAGGAAGCACAGGGATGCTATGCTTATTGCCATAGGCTGACCTATAACGCCCCCAGCCAATCACACAGCAGCGCAGCCTGTGTGCATACACTGCTGCTGCTCCATTTCTGTCACAACGGCCACAGCGGCGCGTGTCACGGCCACAGCGGCGCGTGTCACGGCCACAGCGGCGCGTGTCACGGCCACAGCGGTGCGTGTCACGGCAAGTGAGCTGTCTGGCATTAATGAATAGACATGACATTGTAGGACTGGAATGGACCGCTGCCATGCCATGAGGTTGTGTCAGTCAAAGCAGGGTCGGACGTGGGGGTCATTCTCCCCAGCATTAGGTGGCAACCTTCATCTTACGGCTCTCCCATGAAATGCCAGCTGGGGGCCAGTCTCTATTTTGGGCATTTTGCTAAGAACATGTTTTCAATCCCACGCCAAGAAGAGTTGTGTCTGTCTATCTAATCACAATTTTTTCTGTCTTACCTAATAAGGAACAGGCCAAATGGCAGATTCTGAGTGTTCACAAACTGTAGAATAAGAATTTCCATGGCCTATTATGATGTCCATATTTTTTACACCAAATAATATAAAATAATTACACTTGCTTTACTATTTTTTTAGTGAATACAAAATACACCAGCTGGCATGTAAGAGTGTCTCAGACAAGTGAGACATCTCAGACAAAATCAAAGTAGGTTGGTAGGTTTACATACATAATGCAATTTAATCTTTTGCCTAAGGGAATATTCTGACTAATACATCTATGTATGCAGCATTGCATGTTGTTGGCATATTGTGAATATACAAGCGATGTACAATAGTATGGCACTGTGACATCTGAATAAACTAGGCTTTTTCTTTTCTGCAGTAATACCCATCACATGTTCACAACCCAGGGAAAATAAATATAAAATATGGTTCGGCATTTTACTGTGTTGTTATCTTTGTTACATAATAAAAATCACTTGCTTTCATCCACAGCGTTACCAACAGTGAACAAGACAAGCAGACAAAAGCAAATGTTTGAATTGCTAATTCTATGCCATGTATATTCCCAATTTATATTCCCAAGGGATATGTGTTGAACTAGCTCCAGAAATGCATGTTTTTTTGTCTAGTTGCCAACAGCACCACCAGAAATAATTGCTATGCAAAAATGCACAGATGTTTTAATATTCCAATAAGAACATTTTCTGACTGACATGACTTAACATTAGCACAGTCACATGGCAGTGGTCTTATTCAAGTTTTTCATAAGCCAGAATATCATCTTTTCTAGGTTATGAAACTTTGGTTGAGGTGCTTACGTGTCTCATACACAATCATATTATTGCTATTAATAAAGGAATAACATAGTCAACATATGCCACTTCCCAGAAGGGCAGTTTAATAGATTTCATTTCCCACATTTTTTCCAGCCTTTTAAGACAAGCTGGGATCAGAGAAGCTGTTTTTAAAATCTTATACCAGGTCACACCTCCTCTCTCAGAAACAGTAGACAAACTTTACATTACACTTAGCTGACACTCTTATCCAAAGCGACTTAGTCATTTACAAGGTTTCAGTTACAGTCCCTGGAGCAGTGTGAGGTTAGATGCCTTGCTTAAGGGCATTTCAGCCATGGGTAGGGTGGGACTCAAACCTGCAACTCTCCAATCCCAAGACCAACTCTCTAACCCCTAGACTGCCCCTACCCCTAGACCCCTAGACAAACTCTGTGATGTGACACACTAGAGGACCACAATACCAGGACACCAGAATATCACCAGGACATTTCAAATTAGACCCCTTAGCCTACAGAGGCTGGCTCTTAAGATTCTGGCATGAAAAGGTACACCTGTAACATGTGGTGCATAGTGTGGAGGCAGTGCGGTCAGCTAGGCCAATATAAGCGGACCATTCGGATCTATAGTATAAGAACATCTCAGTGTGGAGGCAGTGCGGTCAGCTAGGCCAATATAAGCGGACCATTCGGATCTATAGTATAAGAACATCTCAGTGTGGAGGCAGTGCGGTCAGCTAGGCCAATATAAGCGGCCTATTTGGATCTGAAGCGTAAGAAAACCTCTCAGGGGGACAGTCTGGCTTCAGACAGTTTCCGTTCTCTAGTCGACAGGGTGTCACAAGCTCCGCCCTGCCACATTTAATCACGCTGACGTGCAAATTAATTTGGTCCAAATTAATCTTCCACCAGCAGAATGTGTGCACATGGTATCTCATAGAGAAGTCATTTTGTGCAGGAAGTACAAAAGAATTAAGATGTGAAAAATCACTTAGCATATTCTCCACCAAGATGCAATTAGGAACATCTATATCTAATCAAAGTGAGAAGATTATGGATGAACAGTCTTCATGGAAAGACCAGATTGCAGCATGTACATATGATGTAGCAAAAATAAACAGTAATACAATGGAGCATTATGAGAGCCAACAGCGAAACAATGAAACAACTCACCAAGGGCAGAGCATGGGTAACATGAAATAAATATTTATTTACTTGGTAAGTCCCAGTACATCATTATCAAGTACATAGAAAATGTGGATTTTGCATTTTACATTTAGAGGCAGCAATGGCAATGCAAATTGGTTTCTGTGCATGAAAAGGATCTAGGCTATTTCAACCAGACAGTAAATAAATCAAACCTATAGGTTCAGGTCCAATGTGCGTATAAACAGATGGTGGAAGACAATGTCTCGTTAAATAAAACAGCTAAATACCTTTAAAGTTCTGCTCAAACGGCAATAATGTTTTGGACACATTAGACACATAAAGCATCCTCTGACACATGCTGCACCATAGAAACAAACCCAGTGAAGATTGCAGTAATGCTGCACCATAGAGACAAACCCAGGTGAAGATTACACTAATACTGCACCATAGAGACAAACCCAGGTGAAGACTGCAGTAATCCTGCCCGTAGGACTTTCTGATTTCGCTCCCCTGTGGGTGGCACAATCTGGATCTTACTGTCTCACCAGCAGCACAGCCACAGCACAATCAGCTCGTCTCTCTGACCTGTCGTCGCTCGAGCAGATCTGCACTTCCTGTACCACCCTCTGCTGCTGGTGCAGTGCCAGCACTGTGACTGCAGTGCACCCTGGCTGAGGGAGGAGGCACAATCACAGTATTGCTGTGTCATGGGTTGGACTAATGTAATTTGCTCGGCCAGGGAGCATCCCTGCATCAGTAATGCTTCTGTTAAGGGGAATGCAGCAGACTTCTTTTTTGCTTAGTTCTCAAGGCACAGAGTATATAAATCTTTGATGATCTTTGACATTTCTGACACCCTGAGAAACAGAAACTAAGTGTCCTGGAGAGGCCTATGGACATGGGTGATTGTGTTTCACAATGGACGGGAGGAATGTTTGTAAGCTGCATAATGGTAATGGGGTGGAGAATCCTTATGTACATACATCACTTGAAACTGAATCAAATATAGCTGCATCAAATGTATCATCTAAACAGTCTGATTACCTGTTTTAGTCTAAAAAAGTAGTGTACCTGAATATAGTCAGTGATCTGTTGCAAACACGTACATTTCGTATTTCAACAGACCAAAGCGGGTACTAATATACTGCAATGTAACAAAAAGATTGGAATGTTACCGTTTCCAGTGCAAATAAGATGATATATATCATAAGAGCTTTAAAATGTTAACACATGATCCTGCATCACTACCTAAGGATGTCACTAAAGGACAAGGACAACTAAATAAAAATATGGCACAAACTATTTCCCACTAGATTCCTGTTAGCAGTCTGCATAGATTTCAAGTAATGCATTCTTGCCCACTGGGAGCTATCGCTAATTGTTCTTGCCCATTGGGAGCTATCGCTAATGGTTCATGTGGTATATAATGTTTGAGCCTATGTCCCTTCCTCACCACAAACGTTGAAAAGAAGGCCACAAATGTATAAGGGTACACAGTCTATCCAGTGTAGTTTTTTCCCACGCCAAGAAACAATTGGAAGGCCTGTACAGGTACTCGATAAGGCATCATCTTCTATAATACGTCGACGGAGATACATTCCAATAACAACAGACTTTTGTTTAACTTGTTTGGTCTAGAGAGTCATTCTAAAGGCTTTCACTACTATGTCAAGTGTAAGAGTATAAAACTGGCGCACTTACCCATTAGTATTGCGATATCCATCATAAGATATAAAACCTAGTACACATAAGCTGGATAATACACTGACGGCAAATGCCGCCATTTCCAAACACCTGGGAAAGAAACCATACATATTTTAAGACTTTTTGGTATATTATGCTCTATGACATAGACCCGTTTTTTTTTACTCTGCTTTCATCTGTTCCTTGACATCTGAAGGCAAT
This sequence comes from Coilia nasus, assembly GCA_027475355.1. Taxonomy (NCBI): domain Eukaryota; kingdom Metazoa; phylum Chordata; class Actinopteri; order Clupeiformes; family Engraulidae; genus Coilia; species Coilia nasus. Next base: position 3,221,936 of record CM050212.1, read on the forward strand.
GTCTCAAAAACAACGTCCTCCACCACAAGCCCGCTTCGCTTCAGGGACTGACAAAGGCCCAGTTCGGCGGGCAGGGCCTCAAAGTGGTTCCCCTTTAGCTCCAGACGAGTCAACAGCACCAGGTAGGAAATCTTTGGTGAAAGCACAGACAATGTGTTTTTGCCCAGCTTGAGTGTCTTCAGCTTCTTGCAAAAGAAGAGCTCGTCCGGCAGGTTCTCGATCTTGTTGCACGTGACCGAGAAGTACTGCAGGCTCTGCAGCACCCCCACCTCAGGCGGGATGAAGTGAATGTCGTTGTTGGAGAGGTCCAGGTAGCGCAGCTTGTTGCAGAGGAACAGGTGCGAGGGCAGGATCTCGATCTTGTTGTAGCTGAAGTGGAGCCTCTCCAGGCTGCCCAGCTTCTTGATGTGCTCAGGGATCTGCGAGATGCTGTTGTGCCACAACTTGAGGCAGGTGAGCTTGCGCAAATGTTGGAAGCTGATGATCTCTTCGATGGAGCGCAGGTTGTTCTCCTTCAGGTCCAGAGCCTGAAGGTTGACAAGGCTGAAGATGGCATGCGGAATGCGCTCCAGGTCGCAGTGCACCAGCTCCAGCTCCGTCAGGTTCACCATCTTCTTCAAATTGTTGAGCATCACCAGCTTGGTGCCGTCGTTGTAGACGTAGAGCCGCTGCAGGTGGCTGGAAACATCCACGATGGACTGGGGGATCTTGGTTAGGTTGCTCTTCAGCGACAGGGTCTTCAAGGACTTCAGCTCCCGCATGGTCTCCAGCAAGATGTTCCTGGAGGCGTCGGGACACAAAGAGCCGGTGAGGTGGAGCTCCTCCAGGTTCCTTAGCAGGTAAAACCAGTGCGGCAGCTCCCGGGCGTCGTCGAACTTCACCCGCAGAACCTTCAGGTTCTCCTTCAGGAAGGATATGGCCGCCGTGTGGACCTTCAGCGAGCACTGGTAGAGCGACAGCTCCTGCAGGTCCCCCAGCTGAGCGATAGCGGGCGGGATGGTGACGTTGTTGATGATCTCCAGCTTCAGGGACTGCAGCTCGGACAGCTCAAAGATGGTGTCCGGCAGGCCCGACAGCATGAAGAGCTGCAGTTCCAGACGGTTGCTGCTGTTGGTCTGCAGCCGCTGGCGCAGCTTCTCCGCGGTCCAGGCGTGGTTCAGGTTGAGCTGCTTCAGCTTGTTCTCGCTCACCTCCGAGAGGAACACCGCGAAGCGCTTGGAGTAGAGCGGATCGTACTGGTCAATCATGTGCAGCATGAAGGCAAAGTCGTTCTTCACGTCCGGGATGTCACTGATTCCTGTCTCCTGTCGAACGTACTCAAAGGAGTACTCTTTGAGAGAGCGGTAGAAGAGCCAGTAGGATGTGTATAAGCATGTCAATCCATACACCACTACAAAGCACAGGTAGCAGTAGGAGAGCTTGGAAAACAGATGAGCCATGGTATGGTTGCAAGAAAAGTTTCGGTAGCCCGTCATCTTCTGAACGTCCACATCACAGGACACAGTGACCTGAACCTTGGACACCAGGAAACTGTTGTAAGCAATGATGAGGATAAACTTGAGCACCTTGAGGATGGTCTGGCGGACGTACATAACGTAGAGCAGGTCACCCTCTTCCACGTGCAGTCGGAACTTTTTCACCTTCTCGAAGAGCGCCTTTGCCTGCTCGCCCTCCTTCTTGTCCAGGACGCTCGCCGCCGCGGGTTTGTCCGCCACAATCTTCTCCGGGATGGACCGCAGGGACTGGGTCTTCACCAGGTTGCCCTCACTTGGGCCGGCAGCGCTGGGCACGGGGCGGCTGGGGAGGGGCTTCTTGCTCTCCCTCTCGTCCGGATTTTCTCCCGACACCTCCGACAGCGCTCGAGTCGTCCACGGCGAATCGAAGCACTTCCCCAAAATGGAGATGAAGTGTTCGATCTTGGAGCTGGATCCTGGGAACTTGAACCAGAAGTTGCTGCACACCATGAAGATGACCGTGTGTATGAGCACCAGGTAGGGGAAGTACTTGGCGTACCAGTGAAGCGCCTTCTCGTAGCACATCTGGTTGATGAAGCTGTACTGCTGCCAGTCCAGGTTCGTCCGCAGGCCCCGCATTTCCTGCACTGCAGATACAGGTGACACTAAGGTGGGAGAGGGGAGGGCGGGCTCTCTCGTAAGCTCGGACTGATTGGGAAAGGTCCCTGTTTGATTCGGCGGGAGAACCGGAAGAGGCAGGCAAAGGATTTTATCCTGCATGACCTGCAAACAACACACACACACAAAACAAAACACACACACACAAAAAATGATTTAAAAAAAGTGTACCAAACGTCATGGTCTTTTAGAAAACACACAAAGCAAACTTTCAATGATCACCTTTCTTTGTTACAAGAAAACGAATGTAATTTTTAAAATGGTTATAATAGTGTATGTCTGTTAAAGTGTATGTGCATGAAACATACACCGTTTAGAGAACTTCAACTGCGTTACATGTCACAGTTCAAGGCTGTAGTCATTACTGCGTTACAATAAGGCATGTAGTCTTTAGTGCATTTGACTAAATGAAAACGTGACTTTCTGTGAAAAACCCATTCTTTACTATACTCATTATTACTATACTACAACTACAACTACTACAACTACTACTACTACTACTACTACTACAAAACACTACACACATTTAAAAACATATTTGTCCTTCCCAAGGCACATTACTGTACTGCATTCCAAGATGTTTATTGCCTAACAGAACTGACTCATACAGGAAGTGGCCACTGATTGCTTTCTTCCCAGTGTCCTCCAGAGGGAGACAAACACACTTCAAAATACCTCAAAATAAAAAAATAGAATGACCAAGCCTGTGTTGTTTCACATAAATTGTTTACAATCTCCAGAGCTGACAAAGATGATAGATGGTTTTGTTTAATTATTCTGAATGTACCCGTCTTAGTAAACGTATTACAGAAGATGGCCACGCGTAGAAAGCCAATGTCTGAGTCATAGTTCAAACATAACACTGAGCTCACCCCGCCCCCCTCTTGTGGGAAGGCTCAGTATCGTCTGTCGGTAATAACATAATTGCTGCCC
>CM050212.1:3230000-3327500 GCA_027475355.1 Coilia nasus
AACCTTCTCATGCCTAAGTGACTTATATTTCTCTCCAATCCATCATGCAGTATGCTGAATTAACGCCCATGTTGAAAATAAGCAGTGGAAGCTAGTGGTGAAATCAAAACAGACGAGGAGTAAGTAAAAAAGCAGCCACCTATTTCAATGTATTCATTCTTAGCCAAGCTTAGCTATGTTAACACGTCTGCAAGTATAAGTAAGGCAACAAGGCCTGTTCTCAGATCCAAATGATTTTTATAGTATACAACTACATGATAACACATTTGTCATTCTAAGTAAGCCACGCACCGTGCAGTTCTGTGGTCCAAGACAGCAAGACTTTGCCAGCTAGTTATAAACACATGCTAGTGTTTTATTCCACTAGTGCTGTTGTTAGTGTGTTTGAAAGGTTTCTGCATGCCTTTCTAGTGAATAACTTGCAGAGGGCCAAACATCTCAGTAAAGCCTCTCAGTGCTTGGGGCACATGTGGTGTCGTCTAATGTCTTATCTGACTCCAGGTATGGGGACGACATTTCACTGGACAACCCTGTCATGGTCTCATAATAGTGTCTGTTTTTCTTCGCTATGACACATTATTAATTGCATAGTGCGCCCAGAGGTGTTTCAGTACACATTAGGTCGTTTCTATGTTCTTACTTGCATAAGATGTTGGGGGTCTGGTCACTGTGGGAAGTTCTTGACGAAAACCAGGAGGAATTGAAACGTCCTATCCAGAGTACTGTAGTTATGTAAGTTACGTTTAATTTCCCCTTACAGCAAATTAATTTAGCCAACAACAGACACAGCAGTTGACATAAATCACGTAAAACCCTATGTACTGTGCTTATGTGAGCTGACCTTATCCTTGGGCAAGGTGATGTTCTGGCAAACATGCTAAACTAATATCTTTTCCAGTTGCACACTAACTGGCGATTTTTGACAAGCATCCCAATCTGATATCACACAGGTCTAGACAGCAGAGAGAGCGGTGCAGTGGGAGGAATAAACACTATTTCCCCCTCTCACTAGATGGGGACATGCCAGCAGACTCACACCACCTGCTGGGACGACCCAGATAATTACCCACTACAAACAATAGCTTGGCCTGAATTCCACCATACAGTAAGTGGAAAAGACTGTTCAACCCCAATTAGAGCTTCATACTTTAAAGCAACACTAAGTAGTTTTTTAACCTTAAAATAATGTTTCCTAAATCATTTCAGTGGTTCATCAACTTGTAACTGGGTTAAAGGCACTTCTGAATTCGCTTTGCCGCCCTCCATAACCGCACTAAGTAAGTCAAGTCAAGTCAAGTCAAGTAGGTTTTTATTGTCGTTTCAGCCATATACACAGTACATAGTGAGACGAGACAACGTTTCAACAGGAACAATTGGTGGTACACGTAACTGTTAAAACACAGTATAGACAAGACAGATACATAATAGTGCCTACATACACTACTGAGGGACTACACAGATTCACTTCACCCACTCACACACTCACACACACGCTTACACTCTCCTGTACACTTCTGTACATACAATGTACATACATGTACGTTTGGAGGAGTGGACTGTCTCTCTGTAGTTTGAATGAGAGACAATTCTGCTTCTAACCTGTAGGGAAACCGAAGACAAAAACTACTTAGTGTTGCTGTTAACACTGTGGAGCTGAAAGCTGTGCTTGCATGAAGGACAAACCTGGCAGAGGTGCTGTGTGCCGGTGAACTCTCCATTGGACATGGAAGTAAACATAATTTCTGCCTAAAAGATAAACATCTCAACACGTGGATGTTCACAACTGCTTTTTCCCCAGGAAACTGATTTCAACATTTTTAAAGCTCACATCACCAAAATTTGAATGACTAAACATAATCGTAATTGAATGATGCTGAACATGCAATTTCCTGAAGTCTAACTGGTTCTGCTGTCATGGTGACACAGGGACTGGTCTGGTCTGACCTACAGTGACCTCATGTCCTCATATGACTCATCCTGGCCAGAGAATCCCGTAGAATTACAGTGCCCTGCAGTGTCTGCTTCGCTGAACCATAATCATTCTGTCAGCATGTCTTCTTCCTTACACTCACCCAAATGGGAAACTGAATCTGCAAGAATCACACATCACTGCGTATTGCTTTCATGTGTGTCCAGCAACATACTTTTGTCTGCCACAACCCCTCCAACATCCCGGACAGGCAGGCAGGGAAACCCCGTAAATAAGTTACAGCACACACCCCCTGCTGCTGTGGAACGGCAGTAAACTTGCTTTTTTAAGGTCGGCTGTAGGAAGTATTTGGGCTGTTTTCTTCCTGTGATTCTGTGATGGTCATGAGCATGCCACTGGCCGCCACTTTCTGATTTTAACACTGCATTCTCACACACTTTTACAGTGCTTGAAACAATATTTAGGGGTCCAAGCAGCGAATCTGTGGGAACCCTCTTGAAATTGAAAGGATTTTTATTATTATACTTCTCCAGTAAAAGTGTCTGGGCAGCCCAAACTACAAATCGCACAGCCAAAATACTTGACACTAATATGCAAATCATGTGTCCAACCTCTCCCATATTGCTATTACCTCTTAAAGCCTCTAGGTGGCACTACAATAACTCCATTTGCCTTTTGGTCATGTCTCAGGCACCGTGTGGATTTTTTCAAAAATTCTTTTTCCCTCTAATTCCATGGAACCGCCCACATCAAACAGACCTGGCCACACCCACCCCAAAAAAAAAAAAAAAAAAAAAAAATACCGCCCCGCCATTTGGAGACCCTCCAAATTTTGTCCGTATCTCATATGTCATTTACAACAGCTGCAACTCCGCTTGGACCCCGATGATGACTACTTGCAGTTATATTTAAACATCTGCTATAGTCAGCTGCGAAGGTCCAGGAGGTGTCTGGAATATCCTGTACAGAGTAATGACGTTAACATGCCCTGTATCAACTTTAGAGGCTGTGTGTGTATGTGTGTGTGTGCGTGTGTGCGCGCGCGTGTGTGTGTCTGTGCGTGCATGCGTGTGTGTGTGTGTGTTGGTGACTGAGAGTGCATAGACAATTCTTTGAAGATCCAAAAAGACCTCCGTTCTATACTTTTTCAGTCAAAGTGACACTACTGACTATGGAGCCAGCGACCTTCACTTACACACTGTTTTCCTGATTTAAAAATATCTGAACACCCCAACTACCACTGCTGCCAAGCTGGGTGGAAATAGTATGTACCTTGTGAGGAAGGATGCAGTGCACACCAGAAGGGATAAAGGGATGTTTACACGATCCAAATGACTGCGAGAAGTCTATTAGGTCCCCAAGGGCTCGTGTCTGGTCCAGATTTGAGGCCGGATCACACAGGACAATCAACTGAGCGCTGCCGTGACAAGCCTTCTTTGGTAATAACACTACAGCGTTTGATATTCACTGAGCGATGTTTCCTTCGCTCATCCTGAGAGAGACATGTCCTTGTGGCGTTAGCTGTTGCTATAGCTTTGTTGAGCCAGGCCAGCCTTATCCCACTGACAGAGCCCTTCCTTTCCTGACAGGAAATGCTGCAGCTCTCTCAGTCACACAGTCTGACACAGACAATGTATGCTTGAGTCACCTCCAGTCCCAAGGACACCAAATCCTGTCCCACATGGGACCCTCAAGACAATAGGTGTTGTTTTGTGAGATACCATCCATTCCCTGAAGGTAAAGACAAACGTTCCATTCTAATGTATTTACTGCATTTACTGCTAAATCCTATTTACCATCATAGATTAGCATGTGATAGGTGTGATAGCATCATCACCATATAGTTCTTGGAATGAAGGGCAATTCCAGCTGTTATACTAATGGCAAGTCTAAGCTCCTTGGACCATATTGCTGGGAACTCTTAAAAAGCAGTAAACAGACTCTGGGCTACCAACAAGCTCACCACAGCTGCATGAAAAACCTTGCCTAAACATAACAGGGAACACAAATCTGCTGCTTGTCACTGTAGAATGAAAGTAAGCTACTAAAACATCTCAACAAAACAAAACCACCACCCCTGGCGTAAAATGTATGATGCTACCATTATGTTTGTACTTTCTAAATTCGAGTTAGAGAGTATTTCACCGCCAGGACCACTTCTTGGGAAATCTCGCGCAAAGCCAACCTTCACAGCAGGGTGTGATGGTAACTGACCCTCTCTGCTGGGAATCATTATAGCCTTCTAACATACGGTAATCTATGTCTAGAGGAACAATACAGACGCGCCTCACACGCACCCTACAAGACACTGATTACGGTCAAGGTTGAACGTTCACCTACATCACCAACAATGACATGACATATATTCACACGCGTGGCACCATCGGTAACAACGACTCTGCCCGAAACCACAAAAATGCAGATTTAATAATTAACAATGTTGAATTGTTGGGTTTCACTTAAATGTATTTTACGAAATGACAATCAACGTTTCTCTTCCTAACTTTTCTGACAACCACAAGGTCCAAGTTATCCTTTCCGTTTCAAAGGACACGCCACGCTATGCCGGTGCGTCTCGTTAGCCTACAGGATAGACTTAACAGAATTATCCGCTTTTCATTGTGTACATAATAGATAATAAACTATTTAAAAAATACCAAATACAAATGATCGAGCTTACCCAGGATATTTCTTCGACAGCGTACTCTCTTATATGATGTTTAGTTGTTACACTAAGGAGGCATGCCCTGTGGCTGCGGTCCATCTGCTGTACCGCTATTTGTGCCTCTGATTCACAAAGGCTGCACTGACGAACGGCGAAAGGGCGGGACCACAAGTTTTGGGTTTTCAACGAATACATTGTGTAGCGAAGATTTTTCCCCGCAAGATGTTGACGCTGCAGCTGAAGTGTTGTTAAATGTACGTTAATTTATTTTTGACCTTTAAGCCTTCTATTTGTATTTAAAGCATCAACTTTGTCAGCACATCCTCTGTCTCTCTAAGACAGACAGCTAAACATTCCCACTTCCTTATGCCACCCTCACAGAGGGTAAGCCTTCTCTTCTCCAACAACTCCTAAAATAAAATTAGGGCCTCCACATCCTGCTCGTAAATACAGCCCGTGTATAAAGCATACACCAACACAATGAACAGAAATGCTGCACGATTTCAGCTGAACCAAATAATATTTAAAGGTATAACATTCATATAATTTCGGTAAAATACTTTCCTCCCCATTAAAAAAAATTATAGCATTTCTGAGAAAATGCATGAATATAAAAAGCACAAAATAAAGTGACAGCATCTGAACAACATCAACAGTGCTTCTGACATCATCTAGAAAGGGGCTATTCACATATTCACATTCAAATTTAACAGAGAAAACAAAACCACAAATTCTTTGCACTAATCTTGGAAGCCTTGAACATAAACAATTTCATAACAATAGGTGAAATGACTGGAACAATAAAAAAATAAAACAAACAATAACTGATTGCATTTTATGCATAAACAGGCATAACTCTTACAAACCAGGTAAGACCTATTACACAGAGTAGGTTATTCCACTGTCTCCATGTCCTGTGTTACAAATAACCAAGTTACAGCTGGTGTTGAGGACTACATCGGACTCAGAAGCCTTAAGTGGGTGGTCCTTGTCAGGCCTCTGGAAGCCCTCCTTGATGCTAGGGGGCAGGGAGTTGAACAGCACCTCCTCCACCTGCAGTCCCCCAGGCCTCAGACCCAGGCACTCCTCCAGCTCTGCAGGTAGGCTTTCTAGCTGGTTCCCACAGAGGTCTAGCAGGGATAAGTTGGTCAGCTCACTCACCTGAGATGGGATAGTGGACAGGTTGTTGTGGTCCAACAAAAGAGACTGAAGCGTTCTGCAGTGAAAGATTTCTTCTGGTATGACATCAATCTACATTAAAGTAGAGAAAAAAAGTGCTGATGCCAAGACATCCATAATCACATGGCAAAATACTTGAACTTAAGCGACAGCTGGAGAAGCAAGAATTACGCATTTGAATTTGTTGAATCCATCAATGCTGTTCGAAGTGAGATCATGAACCGGGTACGAGACGCCCGTTTTCACACATTAATGGCAGATGAAAGTACTGACATCACTGCATAAGATGGTTGTGCTATATGAGAACTGATGAGATGTAAGTCAAGACAAGCAGAGGGTCCTGTAAATCTCAATAAGGTCTACAACCACTGGAAACTGGACAGAGAGCGACGAGAGAAGATTTAAGGTAGGCCTGTAATAACATATTCTATTTTTAGTATTTGTCATGTTACACTTGGACAGTAGCCAAATGTAGTAGCATCTTGCTTGCATAATTGCAATATCTTAATTAATCATAATAACAATTAATCTTAATCAATTCGTAATTCAGTGTAGTGTCAGGCTCTGATCAGTCTGGTGACTCAATTAGCACAACAGAGGAGTTGTCATATCTCTTTGTGCTGTTGATGAACCCCAGAGGGTCTTCAAAGGCCATTTGCTCTATTGTTTCAGTCCACGAGAACCCACTGCAGAGCCTGAACTCCTTGTTGTCTTTTAAATGATGTGGCTCACACCCCACTGTGTTCTCATCTGGGCCCTGCAACCAGAAGGGTGTGGGGTGTGTCACCAGGTCCTTAGGACAAGGACCTGAGAATCAAGGGTACATTATATTGTAGAAAGGCTATGAGATTTACATGTCATATTTGGTTTCATTGTGATGGTCTCAATGTGAGTGGTATACTGGTCTCAGTTCTGAAGCAGATTTGGGTTATTCTAATAAAGATCTCAGATCCTAAGACCCCGTCCACATGACAACGCTCCTAGATTTTTTTCTTTGTGGCTAAAAAAAAAAAGTCGCGTCCACACGACAACGGAGCAGTAAATATTTACGTCCACACGGGAACGTTTTCATTGCGTTGTCATTGCGGAAGGTGTGCTGTCCCAGCTTGAGGGGCAAGATCAGAAGCGAAGTGATTCACTTTAAACATGTAATGTATGTTGATTTTAGCAATGTGTGTTCTCGTTTAGGTGGGTTGGATGTAGCGACAGTTGCCCTATTTAATAAGCATAACATATGAGAAGTGTCTGTTGGACTGAACTAGCGATGTATACAAAAATTACACAGAGCATTGCATTACACAGAGCCTACACTACAGACCATTTATACCCCAAATTATCCCACAACAACCTGTTTGTAAATGTGTGCCGTTGTTGTGAGATATCACATCGATGTCACTTTCTCACTTTGGAACCCGTTCTCAAAAAGTATTGTTTTCGGGCACCCAAAACGCCGGCGCCAAGTGGACGAAAGGCCAAGACGCAAACAAACTTTACCATTTTGACCTGAAAACGTTGTCATGTGGACGGGCCCTAAGTAGTGTCAGACAGTGGGCTGTCTCCAGACTTCCTGCCCCCAAGATAACACCTCCTGTTGTGCTCTGAACAAAGGACCAAGACTGGGTATTCAAGGGAAAGATAGTAAAAAACTCTTTGAGCTGTCACCTACGACGCTCCCACATGCTGTGTCCCCCACCTCCCTCTCTAGGCGCTTTCACACTGCCCAGTTTACCGGTAATTTCAGCCAAAATTAGTGGGTTGTCTGTTGCGTTCACAGTGCCGACATGGGGTGGCGTGTCCAAACAACACGCCAATTCGACCCACCTCGGACCCTACACTTTTTTGCGACATGGGGTTTTTTTTTATTTAGATGCTGTACATATTTGTTGGTCAACAGCTTTATCATGTAGCCTAAATGTACAAGGAATAATATCCCCCATTTCGGTGTTGTTTGGAAGTGCATGATTTTGAATTAAAAAAAATGCGAGTTCACTTCCTGTTACCCCGGTAGTTTTTTTAGAAACACAAAACAATGACATGACAATGGAAACGGTAGGGTAAATGCTATGCCGAACATTTTATGTTAAATAAACAGTATATTTTGAGAGACAAATCATTGTGTTGTGTGCCTTTTAACCAGGAGAGTAAAATGTTTGAAAACTGTAGAGTGATGTTTGATGATAGTGCTACTGTTTTGTTAAGGAAACATATGTCCAGAGCGCATCCATCAATATATCTCCATATATTGTGAATATCCTGAAATATGTGACTGCAAATATCCCCACAAAGACCACTATCGCCCAGTGCATCTTCACCCTAAGTGTTGTGGGCTTTTTCGACGTGGGCGAAAATGTGTGGATAGAGTAAATTATTTAATGATAGCGCTATAGTTCACCTGATGGTGCTGTGTACAAATAGCTACAGTAAATCGGCATCAATGTATCAATGTATTCTTTGCAAATATTTGCAATCCCATGTAAGCATCTAGGTGCAGTACAGTACCATATCATTTGCCCTTAAATGGTTGTGCAAAGAGTCAGCAACAACTCTGTGTGTCTCGCCATGGTTGTTTTAAAAAACTGAATGAAAACTTTGCAGACAGGTGTATTTACTACGATGCACTGGTCATTCGCGTCATTGTACACGCCCAGCAATATGCATGGCGTAATGTTACAGTGCCACTGGGCTACGCCTTCTCAACCCACCTTTTCAGAAGAGGGTTCAAAAACACGCCGTGCATGCACACTGCCGTTCCGGGGTAAATTAGCGTGTTGTACCGTGTCGCCACCCCGTGTCGTGCAGTGTGAAAGCGCCTTCTATGTATTGTTTGGGGTTTTGTTTGATTCCTTTTATATCTCTGGTTTATTTGGTCATTACAGTGAATCTCTGTGTTGACCTGCCGTTAAGAAGGATCTCTAAGAAGGATTTGGAGCATTCTTAACACCCTTCTTAGCGACAAAACAGTGAAAACAACACCCCCTAGGCAGGTAAAGCAATGTGACACTAAGCAAGGAGATATAAATGTCTTACTTCTAGCAGTTATTTTACTGATGGGTTCAGTCGGACGGCACGTGTTATACCACAACTTCAGTTGGGAGCATTTTACCAAAGATTCTAGAGTAGCGCTCTAGAATCTTTGATTTTACATTCTGGGATAGATTGCTCATTGCGCTCCAGTTAAGAAGGCAGATAAGAAGGTTCTTAAGACCCCAAGTCAATCATCAACCAAGCAGCGACACAATTTCTATTTACATATCTGAATTTACATTCACAGAGATTATATGCAAACAGTAAATGTCTCCACTTAGGATCCATTATTTGAATGTTCAAGCTGTATATTAAAAGTTGAATGGTACCCAAGGTCCTTTATAACCAAGCAGATTGAATCTGTGGATCACTTACATTGTTGTTGCCGATGTTCAAGTGCTGCAGCCTCCTTAGGTTCTGTATTTCTCCAGGAATGAAAGTTATGGAGTTGTGACTGAGGTCCAGATAGTACAGTCTTGTACACAAGAATAGCTGGGAGGGGACGGTTTTGATGTGATTGTGACTAAGATGTAGTTGCTCCAGTGACTCCAGAACTCCAATGTGCACAGGGATGTAGGTGATGCTGTTGTGTTTCATCTTCAGCGTGAACAGCCTCGGAATGTGCTGGAAACTCAGGACCTCCTCTATGGTTTTAAGGTCGTTTCCCTCAAGGTCGATCTCTTGCAGATTGGTGAGGCTAAAGATGGAGCTGGGAATGCGCTGAAGGTCACAGTTAATCAGCTTCAGGCAGGTTAAATTCTGCATCGTTTTTAAATTCTGAAGGGCCAAGAGCTGTGTTCCCTCATTGTCCACTATGAGTGTCTGCAGCGAGGTCAGCGAGCCTGCCACCACCTTGGGCATCATGGTGACGCTACACTTGAGGAAAAGCACTTTTAAATTCTTCAGCTTTGGTAGGCTGCTCACGAAGGCTGAGTGCTCTTCCAAGAACAGATTACCATACAGGTGGAGTTCTGCCAAGCTGCACAAGTTGAAGACCCAGGTTGGGGCTTTCTTAGCTTCTGTGAACTTCAGTTTCAAGATCCTCAGGTTCTGCGAGAGGAAGGACAGAGCCATAGGATCTATGGTGGCTGGGGTGTGGTCTAACCACAGCTCTGTCAGGTGGGTCAGCTGGGAGAGTTTCTGGGGGAATCTTGCCTCTGGGATCAGGTGCAGCTTCAGGACCTCCAGGTCCTGCAGCTCAAACACTGCTCCGGGGACGCCGCTGAGCAGCATGAGGTGAAGCTCCAGCTGGTCCTTCGCGTTCTTCACCACCTTCTGGTTCAGCTTCTCCAGGGGCCACAAGTTGTTGAGGTTGAGCTGCCTCAACTTCTTCTCGCTCACCTCAGACAGGAACACCGAGAACCTTTTGGAGAACAGAGGGTTGTACTGGTCAAGCAGGTGGAGGATGAAAGCAAAGTCGTTCTTGACGTCGGGGATGTCGCTGTAGATGCTGTCTTCCCGCACAGAATCGAAAGAATAGTGGCGTAATGAATTACGGATCATCCACCAGAAGCTGTAGAAGCAAGTCAGGCTGTACAAAATGATCATCGCAGTGTAGACGAGCGAAAGGAGCCAAAAGATGGTGGCCAGCGAGTGAATGCAGTGAAACGACTGATAGGGCATGAGTGCTCTCGGGTCCACTGTGCAGTCCACCTCAAACGTGATACGCATCGCCGCCTGAGGGACGAACGCCAGTGATACTGCCAGCACTAGCATCTTAGCAACAATCTGCTTCATGTACAGGTGGTAAACAATGTCTTTGTCCTCAACGTGCACCTTCAACTTCTTGACCTTCTCAAATATGGCCTTAGCCTGTTCTCCTTCTCTTTTGTCCAGAACGCTAATAGGCTCCATCCCTAAAGTCTTCCTGTCTTCGCTCGAGGTGGAGGCCTTCGCTACGGGGTCAATGACACTTGCAGAGGGCTGGGTGCCGCCACCTTGCTCCACCACGGTCTCGGAGAGCGCACGGGTGGTCCATGGGGAGTCGAAACACTTGTGGAGGATCGAAACAAAGTGCACAAGCCTGGCGCTGGTGCTGGGGTACTTGAACCAGAAGTTGCTGATCACCACTAGTACCACCGTTTCGAGCATGACCACATACGGGAAGAACTTGGCAAACCAGTGCAGCTGATGTTCGTAACACATCGCGTCTATGTAGGAGTACTGCTGTAGGTCGAGTCGGTAGACTGCAGAGGGCGCAGGCGGAATGTAAAACTTAGGGAAGCTGGCATTTGGCAATGTATGCCTCGGAACGTACGCGTTTTCACAGATGCCGTCTGTGGTCATTTGGCAGGGCACACATATGAATCTGCGGAGCGTGAGCTGCAGAGTGCAGCCCAGGGTGGCCACCATGCACATCATGATGGAGAGGTAGTGGCTGAACACGTCCCACCAGGGCTGCAGCACCCGGTACAGGGACTGGCCATTGCTCAAGCTCTTCAGCTCAACCTCGGACAGCATTGCAGCGGGATCTGAGGAAAGGAGTCAAATAGTGGGCAATTACATTATGTTTCTTAGGACTCATTTCCACCGGCTTGAGCGTGTACAGCATGTACAGCACGTAACCGTGTTCAATATGTGTGTATGTGTGACAGAATACGTTCAGATCACGCGTGCGGTGGAAATGGTCTAATCTGTTAACGAGCATTCTAAATGAATACGGACAGAAAACGGGCACTTGCTGTCTACGCGTTGTATACAGAGAGTGTTTGGTGGAAATGGGCCCACAGTAAGTACACATAAAGATTAAAGAATTGCCTTTCTTGTTGACTGGATGAAGACCTAGTTATTGTAGCCTAGGTCAATGAGTGAGAGCGTCCAGTGTTAGCCTGTGACTACTCCACTTTTGTCTTTTTTATCTGATGTTTTTATATGATGCTTGTAGTGTATGTTTGTAGCGTATGTTGTGCCTTTGTGTGTCATTTATGCTTTCTTCTTCTGACGTCGAGTTTGCATTTATGTTGTATTGTATGTCATACCTTTGCGTGCTACTTTGTTGGTGCAACTTGCATCTCCAATTTCTCCCTGGAGGAGACTAAGAAATTAAAGTAACCTAACCTCAACTTAAAAATACTCAAAAAGCATACTTTAACCCTCTTTTGGGAGGATACTTTGTGTGAACTCTAAAACCACTGGGCTTGCCTTTAACGAAGTGAAACTGCCTGAATTGCCTCAACGCTGAATTGCAGTTCAACGTAATATCTTTTGGCTCTCCCACTGAGTTTAATAGCCCTCCTCGTGCTCAATCATTAAAATTAAAAAACTATTAAAATTTCTAGTTGTGGAAGACTTCAGAGAGCTGCCTGATAGACTATTGTACCAAAATGTATTATTGAGCAGAGGTACTATGGGAGCTCTATACTGGCTTAGTAGACTACATACCACCCACCACAGTCTGTGGTCAAACTTTCAACTGTTCTAATTTCGCTGATAACATGGGGGGAAATGCTGTTACATGACTTAAGCAGGAATTGTATTCAATCTCTTAACCATCAATGCATAAATATTAAAAATTAGGCCCATACCCGTGCAAAATTCTGCAAACTTATGCCACTTCTCACCCCTTCTACTCTCCAATGTGCAACTTATCATCATTAGCCTTGTTAAATATCTTTTATATAATATATTATATTAGGGGGAAAATATTACATTAAGTGGATTGCATCAGCTGTGCAAGAGGGCATCTCTTAAGTGCAGAGCAAGGCCTGCAGGCTCCATCAAAATGAGTAACGTACACATCCACACACCCCTACATTAATACACTGACACAATTAAGCCACAGTGGTTCAATATTTATCAAAATATGAAGAGCTAATGAGCAGGAAGCCAGCACAGGGGACAGGAAAATGTCCTTAATCTCCTTGAGACCAAAGACGAGAACGAGACATGGAAAAGCCCACGGCTCTGGAGCACACTCATCGTTGACTATTCTCTGTGGAGTGTTTTTTTTTCCCCCAACTCTTTTCAAATTCCAAGCTGACTTCCAGCCCAAGGAGAGCACAAAAAATAAAGCATTATAAATGCACTTTAATTTAGATAATTAGACCCAGAAGGCCTCCACTGCTGAGAACATAACTCTAAGAAAACTCATCTTTCAGGATTCATATTTAATGTGCTACAGAGGCCATAAATAAGTCAGCACCGGCATGAACTCTCGCTCTCCATTAATTAAAAGTTGTCTATTTAACTCAGTAGGCTAATAACTTTTAACAGGGGAAATATGAGGATTATCAGTATAAATTGAGTAAATCATTCAATTAAATTGAATGTTATTCCTGAAAAGCTGAAAATGTAAAACTTTGCACAAATTGAAAAAAAAAATCCTTACAGTTCAGTATCATAGAAACTCACTGAGGTGGCAAGCAACACTGGCCAACATGACTGTTTTTCTCTGTTTTTGAAACGGTAACACAACCGGGAAAGTGGTGACAAGTGGGACACGGTTACATTCTAAATGTATGTGCCACAGCACATGGAAGACTATGCTTATTTAGTGACTGCACTCCATCTTCCCAGCACTGACACATGTAATGCATTTTAGTTGCCATATCACATTTCTCAATTCAACTTTGCCCCCAGTAGGGCTTTTACAAGGGAATGTCTAACAATGACAAATGACACTGACTTCATCTTAGACGTCATATAAACACTGAATTTATCCTTCCAGTGTGATCATTTTTAGGGCTAAATATACAAAAACAGGATGTCACCGACCATCTGAGAGGAGTGTCATGGGAAAACCAATTTCATTAACACAATTCTTTTGGTCTCTCATTACATGACATATGACACAAAGAAAACCACAGAAAGTGCTTACTACGCTCTTTTCGAGCAAGTCTCGGTGGGGGGCTTTACTTGGATGTTTGCAATGCGTGTTAAGTATTTCGCTAGCTGCTGCAACTTTAGAATACAACATGGAGTGGGCTAGTTTGAAAAGAAAGTTTTTTTTTTTTTTTAAACCACCACCAACAACAAAAATTGATTTCTGTGACTCAACGGGATATATTAAAAACACCTACCAACGTAAAACATTTTGTACTATACATTATTTTAAAATAAAACGAAATATCAAAGGAGATGCATGACTTATGCTAACAGTTTTGGTTAATGTTGCTTAAGGTAATCATGCATACACTTTTATGCAGGAAGTCAATGAAAAGCTTTTAAATTGGCCGAGGTCAAAATCCTATGTTATAATAAACCTGATTAAATCATACTTACTGAATGGATAGACTTACTGAATTAGTATTCCACATAACAAAATATCTCAGTTTTTCAGCTCAGCTACCCTTAAAGGCAGCGAGACTTATACTTTACCTGAAATAACCCCCAAACAAAGTGTCGCCCGGCGTTTTTGATCCCTTAACCCGGAACGATGACGTTAAGAGGGATCTGGGAGAGGTTATGTTTTGAAGTGAAATTAAGGGTTAAGAATAATTGTAGTGAGGTGACTAGAAAGTGACTCAGGTATGACCTTGTCTCGCGCAAGCGCCAACATTCCACGCTACAAAATGAAGCCAGGAAGTAACTGTTTAAGGCTGCAGTACCCTTTTCATCCTTTGGGGGCAGGCTCCAAAACAGAGCAATTTTCCATAGACTCCCATGTTAAAAAGTCAATTTTCACAGCAAAAATAAACATACTTACAGCCTGGTTCAAAAAACGGTTTTAGTCTCTTTTGATAGTTTTGGGGTCCATGACAACTCTGAGGGGGGTGAATTTTTTTAGAATTCATTTGCTTTAGGTACAGCCAAGTATTAATTTTATGAATAATTAAGGGCGTGGTCAGTTTGATTGACAGCAGCCAGCTACCGTTGCTGACCCAAGGCTGGGAACTCTTTCTACTCTTCGCAGGCTGTCATCGGATATTTCAAGACCATACCTTTTCCAACAACTTTAGCTGCTAATTATATTACATCCAGACTGTCTTGCGCTGTTGTTAATTGTCCTAACAGGCCGTCAAGGAATGTTTATGTACATTTTTACGGTAAGTGACATTACACTTACTTCTCGTTATCTGTCATTACTAATATGTAGCATTGCTATTAGCGCTGTAGCCCTGAATCACCTCGAAAATGTTAGCATGTTAACCCTGTGTCCAAACGACCTGCCATTATCAAGCATATTTGACTGCTAATATCAAGAGTATTTGCCCAAGTGTGTAGAATAGCATTGAGGAAGAGTTAACGTTATTTGAATTTTTGTCGTGGCTGTCTCGGTAGTCTTTGAAGTTCCATACAGTCTGACTCTGTGTAGCACTAAAGCTCACCGCAAGCTACGTTACAGCCTGCTATGCTTCGGCAACTAATAATGAAGTTAACGTCAGGTAAACTAGTCAAGCTACAAAAGTTCCCGCCTGCCTACATCGTGTCTTTTCTTCCTATGTAAATTCTCTGAGCAATGCACTAATTAACATTGCTTTGCTTACGGGAAAGTTGCCCTGAAATTATTGTCTTTCTAGAAGTTGGGACGAAAAGTGTAATGACAAGTGCGTCAAATTATGTCTACCGTCTCAGTTCTTTCTCTGTGCTAGTTTAGAAGAGGTGCATGTGTTATTGGACAAGTAGGCTAGAGACCAATGATGTTACAGACTGTAAATAAGGGAGCGAGGCGCTTAAAAGCACCCTTGCTTGTATAGTTTTATTAAGTAGTGAAAAAAAGGGTGTAGGCTTCAGTGTACCAGACGTAACTCATTTTAGAATTACATTAGAACAAAAAAATAGAAGTGTACGCTACATCCACGTATGAACAATGTGGCCTTACACATTACTATGTCTAACATCTGTGTTTCATTCAAGTCATTATCTCATTACATTTTGAAAAATATTGCGACTAACATTTCCGACATGTCTTGTCTGTTTTCCTCTAGGTGATCCAGACAGGCTGGACCAGTGGAGAGTTAACTTGAGGAGACAACACTTGCAGGCTTTCTATTCAAGAAGTAGCTAGAGGTAGCAGGTACACCTGTTACAGAGAAAGCAATAGGCAGTGTACTTTACTGTCATTTCTCCTCCAAATATGGCATACAAGTTTTCGACATCCTACCAGACTACAAGCTTACAGTATGTTATGGTTTGTCCAAATGTTGTTCTGGAAAAATATGCTTTACACGTGTTTTATTCAGTAATGCAGTCTTATTGAGGTTATGGTAGTGATATACAATTACATTACACTTAGCAGATGCTTTTATCCAAAGACACTTACAGTAGAGGACACAATACCTGTTTTTTAAAACATGTACCTGCTGCCTCCATTGAGCACTCTCAAGGTTTCATTTGTGTCACTCTTGACTCCATTAGGCCACAGCTGCCCTTTGCCATTACCATCTTATGTTTTTGTGTAGCACTTTTGTTTACGGGTTTTCCTGCTGCATTTGATACTTTCACCCTTTTGCTATATTACATATAACTTTATTAACTTAAATGTTCTGATTTCTTTACACATGTGGGCAGATATCAAGGTCTGGTCAAAATGTCATGTCAGGTACTGAAAAACATTGACACGTTCAATACTTATTCTTCCTGGTATACATGCTATTAACAAAACTCAGATTTTTTCACTTTGCTCACTGACTGCAGTGTATGTTTTATGCATTGCTTTTGTTTACAGTGACATTTCAGTATTTTCCCTTTTATGTGTTCATAGTTTGGTTTGAAATAAAATGACATTTTGATTTCATTCAGTCTTGATTTCATAAATACAATATTACAAATTTCATATACATTTTAAGTGTGATTTCAGTGTAAGTGATCAAAACCAATAACAGTGTCATGGGAGAAAAATGTGTTCTGTCAACTAGCTCCAGACATGTGCTGTCCTTATATTTAATGTTGTCATATAAAAATCAGCCCTTGATCTTCTTTGGGTCTGCGGATCTCCATCGGAGACGCTGGGTGATGGCAGAGATGATGATCCTCATATGTGGGTAACACCGATAGACATCACACAAGTCCTGCTTCATCTCTGCAATAAGATGAACACTCCTGACTTGTCCAAGGTCATTTCAGCCATACTGGATGAAGGACATCTGAGACTGTTCTTTCTTGTAAGGCCTGAGAGAAAAACAGGAGGACGCCACACTATTCCAGTCCACCCCAGCCAAATCACCTCATCTGGGTATTAAGTCCCAGGTTAGTGGCCAGGGACCTCCTTGCAGCCTCCCCTCAACGGTGAATGTAGCTGTCCCCGTGAATCCATACAGTTGGAGCTACAAAAAAAAGGAAAGCATGTTAAAACAATAATACCAATACTACTGGTAGTGTTTTAATGCCACTTACTAGTTTCTGTGGCCATTTGCAATGTTAAATTGGTTTCTAGAAATACCAGAGTAGTCATAATTATTAGCAAGTTTTTGAGACATGAGGCATAGCTGTATTTGATATTTGTGTATATTTTCATAATGTGGATTATTATGTGACATTTGTGCATTTGCTATATGCAATTGTATTTGCTACATAAATAATATTGTTCTTGTTCATATTGTGCCTTCCATTATGTTGGATTGTCCTCAGTCCCTTTGAAATGGCCACTGAAACCATTTTAAAACCATTTGTACATCATATGCATTTGAGCTATGGCAGGTCTCAATGAGAAAATGTGAGAAAGCACCGGGATGCACACCTTCATTGATAAAGTCCACAATGTACACCTAATAAACTAGCAAGACTATATCAACAGCAGCAAATAATGACGATTACAGCTTCACATAAAAAGAGCAGATGAAACAGGAGACGTTTATAGTAAGGTTTCAATCAAATAACAGACCAAATTCGATGTCAAGGTATCATGACCACGACCACAGACTATAAACGACGTGGTTGCTATGCATTGCTAATTTCTGCTAACGTACATTAATTTAGCACTACCATAAAGCCTCATGCCTAAACCGTTATACATTAAGTTATCAACGTCAATTGGTCAAAATCGTACATGCTTATTAATCAAATGTACTAATGTACTACAAATATTCATTGGATTTCAGCACTTACCAGCAGAGTAGATAAAAATCGAGCCCGGTCTCTGGTCAGTCAAGAGTCAGTCAGAAAATTGGCGGAGCTAGCCGGCAGCTAGGCTAGCATGTAGGGCAGACAGAAGGCGGGTCTTCCGGCCACCTGGCACCACCTTTTTTCCCCATATAAGGACTGGCCGTCAGAAGGCGGGTTTAGAACACCGAACGCATTGGCTAAGATGGCAGCGCCCTGAACCTTCAAATAAAGCCTCATTTTGGTATTTAGAAAGTCTATGCGTGACGTCACGGAGGGTTTGTCCAGTTATTATATACAGTCTATGGTCTCGCGCCATCCTTACGGAGTTGAAGATCAATCATTTTCCAGTGTTGTATTTTGCGCCACCTGCTGAAATTTCCTGTGATAGCAAAATGTCTTGGACATGGCTGTGCTGGTGAAGTGGGCAGAGAACGGGGATGCAGCTCTAAAATAGGGAATCTGTATGCAAAGAGCCACAGGGGTGAATGTGTAAAATAGCTATACCCTATCCATGTTTCACTTGCATGCAGTGGTCACGAAAAGGAGTTTGAAAGAAAAACTTTCTGTGTTGATACAGCAGAGTCTGTCAAATACATAGTTTTTATGAAGGTGGTTTTTATCCAAGTTTTACGGTTAGAGTGCTTCTTGCCTTTTCTTTCCGGGTTGGTAATAGGGCATGCACATGAAACGTGTGTTCTGGATTCCACAGCATTTTAGTTTTTATTTGTTGACAGGCTGTGGTTTAACAGTTGAAGTTATCAGCAAGAAGTGTTGAAATGTAAGTAAATACTGTCTTTTGTGAACATTGTATTATCTGGTGTTGTTAGGTAGCTGTTTGGTGTACTCACACAAACACAGCAAATGTAAGAATGTGCTGTAATTGATATAATGTTAATGACCTAAATGATCTCTAATATGAAAATAACTGTACTTTAAATGTATTTGGTTTTTTTCACGAGACTGAAGAAAATGTACTGACAGGAGTCAATCACGATTGGTTAACGCAAGGGGCGGAAGTACTGCGTCATGTAAACGCTTTCAAACATACCACGCGTGCTGTTTGTTTTCATCTAGTGCATTTTTCTGCACTTATTTTAGCATCGCGTGTTGCCGGATCTTTGTGCCTACCATTACAGTTAAATGAATGGATTAGTTGGGTAAACATGTGAGTTTTTTTGTTTTTGTTTTTGTGGAAGCACGGTGATCGTTCTGTCAAATAAGGTCGTCGATGCACAGTTACTTGTGGTAGGCTAGTTAACAAAACGGCGAGTCAACAGTATCTTGCTTCCAACATTATTCTGTTTTTCTGAAAATGCATAGTGAATAGCTGAAGGATATATTTGGAGTCCTGCAACGCCTTCCCAAACCATTTGTTTTGCCTTGAGGGACAGATAAACGAACAGTTTCTCTCTTTCTGCACGTGTTAACGGGCAAAAATGAACATTACACATCTCACATTTCGATGCTACCTCTCTACTTCTCCACTATTTAGAGTTAACTCTGCCAGACTCCTCTCAGCCACACAAGTAAGTTACACCTCAAAATTACCTCGTCATATATACCACTGTGACCCTAATATTGGCAGCTGGTATTGATTAATGTACCTTGTATAGGTTACCATGGCATCCTCCAGACATAAAAATGCCAAGAGAATTGAGGGCCTGGGGCCGCATTACAGAAAATTCCTAACTTAAGAATCTTATCTTATCTGTCTAGTTCCCGTGGCAACGGCACTTTAAGATCATATTTAGGAAAAGGCTATTACAGAACAGCCGTTCCTAACTCTGTTGTCCTATCCTATCTCAAGTTAAGAAAAGTGTAATACAGAAGCATCCTAACTTCAAGAAATTCTTAAATACCCGTCCTAACTTTAGGATATCGCCACCGCTGTCCTAACTGTCATTTTTACTGTAGTCAGCTAGCTGCTAGTAGTCTATTAGACAGAGGGGCTGGTATTTTGCTTTTGAGGCGACAACAACAACGTTATTTGTTTATTGAAAGGCAGTTGGTAGACCAAAACAACGTTTTAAGGTTTGATGACAAAACTTTGATAAATCGCTACCGGTTACCCCGGGCCATGATTTTACAGTTAGCCGATAAACTGCGGCCAGATTTAGAGAAGCCGACTCGTCGACATGGGGCTCTCCCTCCCGGTTATACTGCAGTTAACAAATGCGCTTGGGATGTTAGACACGCTGAAAAATTTCCAAACAAGGTGGACTTCCTCTCCTCCACCGCCACAACTAAAGCCTCCAATTCGTCATGAGTAAAATTAAATGCCCTCCGCTTCCTTTCTGCCATTTTAATGTCAGC
Organism: Coilia nasus; assembly: GCA_027475355.1. Lineage (NCBI taxonomy): Eukaryota > Metazoa > Chordata > Actinopteri > Clupeiformes > Engraulidae > Coilia > Coilia nasus. Next base: position 3,250,094 of record CM050212.1, read on the forward strand.
TTCTCTGAATACTTTTTCACCGATATCGGTTTAGTTCGTTACAAAGTAATAATCTCGTGCACATTCGAAGAGGCAGAAACAGACACGACCAATCGAAAAAATCACTCTGACTGAACAGTTGAGAATTCCTAAGATAGGAGGCCAAAGATAAGATAGGAAATGACCAACAACTTAGGAATTGTTTCTGTAATAGGAAGTTAGGAGTTTTCCTATCTTTGAGCTCCTATCTTAAGTTAGGATGAGCAGTTAGGGTTTTTTCTGTAATACGCCCCCTGGATAAGAACGTGTGGTAAGTTAGGGTGAACTTGCATAGATGTCTGTTGGCTTGTTGTAGTCTGTTATTTAACCTTTGACATGATGCATCCCAGTCACCCTTGACTGACATAATGTTTTTTTGTTTGACTGTAATATAATTATGCAGGGTTGCCTTCACATCTGTGGCGGCAGACCCAGCCATTGTCAACCTTGGGCAGGGCTACCCCGATATTCCCCCTCCTTTATATGTGAAAGAAGGGCTCGCCCAGGCTGCATCTGTGGACAGGCTCAACCAGTACACACGAGGCTTTGTGAGTCTGATCTTAAAGACCTTGTGAACACATTACACCTTTATGGGAGTAGCTGCTTGATTGGATGTCTTATTGTAAATTAAAACTTTTGTAAGTTGGTTTGGATAAAAGTGTCTGCTAAATGTAATGTGATGTAAAGCAGCTAACCCTGCTAACATAAGCAGGTGGTAGCCATAACTTTATCCATAAATACACCAGCTTCTGTCTCTTGTCTCAACATCAGTCCATCAGCTGTGCTTCGCTACATACAACCTAGAGGACCAGTTAACAATAAATATTGTTAAAGGACTACCGACAATTCTTTTGCTAATCTTTTCTCAGACCTGGGCAGGGAGGCGAGATGAAATGATTTGTGTTTGTAGCTGGAGTTTTCTGTCTGCTTTATTTTGAGTATTCCCTGTAGCAAGTTACAACAGATACGTACATGCTGTGGTGGACAGTGATATGAGTGGACACTTGTTTGTTGTTGTAGGCCTCTTGCATAATTTGTGAATATGTTTTTCATAGCTTTATGGCACACTTCATGGCAAAACATTCTGTGGGTTTTGTGCTTGCTTGTTTGGGTTGCTTGTTTTCATCACATCCTTGTTGAAATTGTATATGGACCATAAAAGTACCTTTTTTTTAAAAACAGGGTCATCCATCTTTGGTCAAAGCCCTGTCGCAGGTTTACGGGAAAGTATATGATCGAGAGATTGATCCGTTCAAAGAGATCCTGGTCACGGTTGGAGGTTATGGATCTTTGTTCAGTTGCATGCAGGCTCTGGTAGAGCACGGGGACGAGGTAAGGGGAAACGTGTTTCACTTAGTTAGGTGGAACCACACTTCATCTGGACTAAGACAGCATCTAGTGGATAATCTCTGTTTTTAAAGGTGTACTTCCACAAGAAACCGTTTAGTAGCCTGGGCGTGCCCATACTGCCTGTGACGCTGCATTTACATTTCGCGAGCAAGTCAGTCTGGCCAAGCTGCCTATCTAAACCATTTCTGCTCAGTCCTCAGATAGGGGGCCAATGAAAATCGAGCATTTCAAAAGGCAATGACGCGGTAGTTTGGCGACCGGAAATCTATCTCAGTCACTGTCTACATGGCGAACGTGGAGCAACCGTAAGATTTCAATGCATCTGTAGCTGCTGTTTAGGACGAATTCAAAAGGAAGTTCTATCCGAAAATAGAGCAATGGGCAGCCCTTGAAGCATTTGTTGCGGGAAAGGGCGTTTTTGCAATGCTACCGACTGGCTTCGGTAAAAGTTTTTATTTATCAGTTAGCCCCGCTGGTAGCCAAGTCCATGCTTTGCACGGACGCTGTTGTTGTGGTCATGTCGCCTTTGATCGCCCTGATTCGTTTTTCGAATATCAATATTGAATGACTAACACCAGCCACTCTCATGTTCACCTCACAAGTCCGACAAAAATCATTTAACGCCATTGCTATATGACTACAGATTACTACTACTTTTTGTTTGGATCAAGCAGTTTCTTTCGCTACGTATACATCAGAGGACAAAGGGGTGTGATTGGTTGAAGCTTCATCCAGTAGCAAACAGAGGCATTTGAAAGAGGCGGGTTAAGCCCGCCTTCTGAGAAATGGATTTACAACACAGCTTGGCCAGACCAATGCTCTCAGAGCATTGACAAGTTGCGATAGCCAGGCTAACCGTTTAGTACTTGCTCTTTTGAAATATGATGGGTCACTCCGAGTTGCATATGCATGCTGCATATCAAAATGTTTTTCTACCCCCATTTTCTATATCAGTCAAAAGAAGACAATAGGCGGGAAAAATGACCCAATGCGAAAAGGGCCTGCAGCGTGACGTAGACGTGCAAATATAAGAGATATATATAAGACAAATTGACCAAATGAGCTTTAAATGATGTTAGCCTGTGACTAACTCGCATAAGATTAGCAGGCTAGTTGAATGACTGAACTGTATTTAGCCGGGCACTTGCACTGTTTTGTCATGCAAATATTACCATTCTGAAACGTTCATTGACAAACGGTCAGGAAGCGACTGTGCTTGTGCCATCTCTCCTTCCTCTTCGGATTCAGGATCAAACACATAAGGCTGTATCTCCGAAGACATTCTGTGTGCAGTTTTAGCGCTGTCAAGTTGACTTTTCCCCTTTACCTTACTCTATCATCAAGTTGACTGTGGGGCAAAGGAAGCTGCAGGGAGCGTGTCACGCCTCTGTTGAAATCGTGTCGTTCTCCTGGCCCCACCCCCTCCACCAAACTAAAACAGCCTGAAACAGAAGCACTAGAACATTTTTTTCATCGAAACCAGCGCACAGGGCAATTATTAATACTAGAGAACACCGCAAAATTAATGAAAACACGATGGAAGTACACCTTTAAAACTGTCCATTTTTTAGTAATTATAATCAGACTTGTGCACTGGTTGAGTGCACCTTATTGATGATGCTTATGAGACTATTTCAGTAACAGATCTGCATGATCATAAATTTCATGTACACGCCAACGTTTAACACAAGGAAATATGTGTCTTTTTTCAAATCATCACTAATAGTTACAAGAATTTAACAGTTCAAGTAAATAAAAAATGGGCTGCAGCGATTTGTTTATGCTCAACAGCTCCTGATTTCTTTCCCTTCAGGTAATCATTATCGAGCCATTTTTTGATTGCTATGTTCCGATGGTACGAATGGCAGGAGCCACGCCAGTGCTGATCCCGCTCAGACTAGTAGGTTTGCCTCCTGAATGACCCATCACAGCTCCTCCAAATACACTCCAAATGTCCTTCTTAGCACGACTCTATGAACTGACATTCTGACACTGACACAGGGCAGTGGTGGCCTAGTGGTTAAGGTATGTGACCTGTGACTGCAGGATTGCAGGTTTGAATCCCGGGTCGCCAATAGTGGCACTGAGGTACCCTGAGCACGGTACCGTCCCCACACACTGCTCCCTGGGCGCCGTTGTCATGGCTGTCCCCTGCTCACGTGTGTTATGAGTTAAACGCAGAGGGTTAATTTCGTTGTGTGCACTGTGTGCTGTGACGTGCCATGTGGTCACAATGACAAATGGGACTGACTGACATTGTGAATATGACCTGGCTACATTCTCAGAAGCCCGACAAGAAAGGAAACATCACCAGTGCAGATTGGGTTCTGGATCAAGACGAACTTGCCAGCAAATTTAACTCCAAGACGAAGGCCATCATCATCAACACACCGAACAATCCCATTGGAAAGGTGAGACAATGTCACCCATGATGTGAATACATTTATTGAATAGAACTACAGACACCTTTAAGGAGTTTTGTTTTGGATAAAACAATGCCTGCTGATTATGTCATATGACTAAAATGAGACTGACTCAATCCTGTCTTACCATTCACACAGTTACTTTTTGACACATATTCAGCATGAGGTACTTTGCAGAAACCTTTACTCACTCTTCCAATCTGTCACATCCTGTTTCTAAATATCAATATTTCAAGTGCTCTTTTTTTGGCTCTGACCAGAGTCCTGAGGGGCTGTTTTGTTGTCTGTTGAAGCTAATCCGAACCGGTTTGACTGACAGTGCACCACCTCTCTCTCTCTCTCTCTCTCTCTCTCTCTCTCTCTCTCTCTCTCTCTCAGATCTTCACCAGAGACGAGCTCCAGGCCATTGCAGACCTTTGCATCAAACACGACACCCTGTGTTTCAGCGATGAGGTGTACGAGTGGCTCACCTACAAAGGTCACCAGCACATCAAAATAGGTACTGGAAGGGCTAGATGGGTCTAACTGGCTGTCTGTGTAAGTTGCATAGACAAATTTAGCAAAATATTAAATGGAAACGCTATTGCTTCTAGACAGCAGCACAGCCCATATATTTCAACAGCCCAGATTTTAACACCCCATTAAAGTAACTAGGTACCTACATCAATGTAGGCATTGGTGTGTTTTTTTTTTATCCATTTATACATATTTGCGGGCATTTTCATATGTTCATCCATTGTCATGGGGCTGTTTAGAGAGGCTGAAAGCAGAGGTTCAATACCCATGAAGACTCGTGATGAGTAACACATGAGTGAGAAGTTTAGTGAGTGGTGCTTCAATGAGGACGTGAGGTGGTGAGACGAGTATGTGACGGATGTGCGTACTTGCTTTCCTTTGTAGCAGGGATGGAAATTTGGCACCAGCCACCAGCCAAATGCTGGGGGTAGATTTTGAACACATAATGATGATTTACTGTTGAGTGGCTGGTGAATTTTTACCATTTATTTGTCACTGGCTGGTAAAGGTTTCCATTTAAAAGTAATTTACACCCCTGCTTTGTAGCCACTCTGCCAGGCATGTGGGACCGCACAGTGACCATCAGCAGTGCAGGAAAGACCTTCAGTGTCACCGGATGGAAGGTATGAAGGTGTCAGCTTTCCCTCACGCTCATCTGCCTGTCAGCTTTTAACAAGGGCTCTGAATTCTGCAGACAATGGCTTCCTGTGGAATGATGGGACCTTTTGGATGAATGCATAGAGAGCGTTGTTTGTTTACATGACTGTGACTATAATATGGTCTTCTATATACTCCTTTCTCCTTTCTTTCCTTTAAGTGCTTTTATGAATTAGTTTGTGCAATACATATGAATAAAGTTTTGAACAGAGGATGGTCAGTCAGATCAATGATACACTTTGATTTAATCCTGCCTGCCACAGTACCCCCTAAAGTATTTCAGATGGATGATATTTGTCCTCTTCCCATAGCTTGGCTGGTCCATCGGCCCTGAGCACCTGGTCAAGCACCTGCAGACGGTCATGCAGAACACCCTGTACACCTGTCCCACGCCACTACAGGGGAGTATGAGTTAGCCGCGGCTTACGCCCAACATGCTCTCGTTCACACTGCGCTATCTTGCACTTCAGTCAGAATGAGCAACTAGTCTCAAACCAGAAGCAGTGCTTTTAAGGTCCATCTATCCTGTGTTAGGTCTCTTAGCAAAATGCGCTCACTACAATCTGAACTTACAGACAGACTGCCACTTGATTTAGTACGCAGGTAGAGATATAAATACCAAATAATTAGAACGGAGATGAATACATTTTAGAAACCAAAATATTTCATTTTTTGTCATGCTTGTGTTCTGTCAAATCCATAATGTGGAATTGCCCACTAATGTCCTATGGTGGTGTCAGGCTAGTGGGTGCTTACCTCTGATCCTTGTGTCTTGATGGCTGTTATTTTCTCGCTGCTCCAGCAGGAGGCAGTAGCGCAGGGCCTGCTGGTGGACTACGAGCGCATGGGGCAGCCCGACTGTTACTTCTCCTCGCTGGCCACGGAGCTGGAGGCCAAACGTGACCGGCTGGCCACCATCCTGCGCTCCGTTGGCATGACGCCCGTGGTGCCAGAGGGCGGGTACTTCATGATCGTGGACGTGACTGCACTCAGTAAGATGTTGCTGCATAGTACACACACACACGTGTCTTTTTGAAATAAAAAAAAATAAATTAATGTTGAATGTTTTTATTGATTAAATGCTTTGATTTCATTCTGATTTTGGTATACAATATTTAAACAACAGCCATACTACATTCTTTATTTGAAGGATACTAGACAAGATTGTTTACTATATTATAGTGAGTAACACGTGGTTGTATGCCAGTGGTGTAGCTCTAAGCACCGTAATCACTCCCACCTTCCCTGTGTTCAACCCTAGATCAGGACTAATCACTCCCCGTGTTCAACCTTAGATCAGGACTTTCATCACTCCCTGTGTTCAACTCTAGATCAGGACTAATCACTCCCTGTGTTCAACTCTAGATCAGGACTAATCACTCCCTGTGTTCAACTCTAGATCAGGACTTTAATCACTCCCTGTGTTTAACCTTAGATCAGGACTAATCACTCCCTGTGTTCAACTCTAGATCAGGACTTTCATCACTCCCTGTGTTCAACCTTAGATCAGGACAAATCAGTCCCTGTGTTCAACCCTAGATCAGGACTAATCAGTCCCTGTGTTCAACTCTAGATCAGGACTAATCACTCCCTGTGTTCAACTCTAGATCAGGACTTTAATCACTCCCTGTGTTCAACTCTAGATCAGGACTAATCACTCCCTGTGTTTAACCTTAGATCAGGACTAATCACTCCCTGTGTTCAACCTTAGATCAGGACTTTAATCACTTCCTGTGTTTAACCTTAGATCAGGACTAATCACTCCCTGTGTTCAACCTTAGATCAGGACTTTAATCACTTCCTGTGTTTAACCTTAGATCAGGACTTTAATCACTCCCTGTGTTCAACCTTAGATCAGGACAAATCAGTCCCTGTGTTCAACCCTAGATCAGGACCTGTCGCACATGGAGGGCGATGAGGCATACGACTACAAGTTTATCAAGTGGATGATCAAAGAGAAGGTGAGAGGCTGGCGAACATGGCCGTCTGAACGTGAGTTGGTTTGATCTCATCAGCCGTCGTCATCAGCCGTGCACTCAGCAGCTACTGGGTGTGAAGTTGGCCAAGACACAGGCTGAGCTGTCATAAGTGAATAACTGTGTCGTGTTTTGTCTTCCATCCAGAAACTGGCAGCCATTCCAGTCACCGCCTTCTGTGGAGATGACTCCAGGAAGCAGTTTGAGAAATACATTCGCTTGTGCTTCATCAAGGTAATGGATTCTTGACATAAATGTCCGAAACATTTCTTCACAAATCAGCAGGAAGGTGAAAATAGGACTGAATTGCCTCCGTCATAGGAAGCTTACTGTCTGGCCTGTCTTTAAACCAGACATTCTGAAATCAAAAATGCAATCCCACTACTGTTTTATTTGTTCTTGGATGTGGTCTTTTCTAATCTCCTCAGTTTAAATGCTGCTGATTGAGGAGGATATATGAAACAGACATAACTTGAAAGTCTGCTGTAAGATGACTTACAGGTTTACCAGTATAAGTACATCAAATAGATTCTGCTATTTAAAAAAAAAAAATCAGGCGTTGTAAGCCTGTAATCAAACAAGTTACAAAAAAGTTCATGCTCAGGTTAGGGTATTTCCAAAGAGCTGCGCATAGTCGCTCTGGTTTGAAGCCACAAAACTAAATGTCATTGTAATTGGTGTGTCATGGATTATTTATAGGTTGTTTTGTAGGTTTGTCTCCTAACATTTGCATGTTGTTACCCACTGCAGCAAGACAGCACACTAGACGCAGCGGAAGGCATTCTGAAGAACTGGAACAAGTAAACTCCACGCTGGGTAGGATCAGAAATTAGAATCTGCTAATTCACACTGCGTGCATAACTCACCCAAGTCACACACTTTCTGTTTGAGCAGTGCACACATTAGTTATTGACACTTTTTGAAAGCATTCACCATGAAATGGTGAAATGTGGAATAGTTTTCTGTTTTGAATGTTCTGAATTGAAATCAGGTCCAGACTTTGTAAAATACTCCTGGTTTAAAAGCCCTTGGCCTGAAATGAAGACTGATAGGTACATTATGTTACAACACTGGAGCTGCTTTGTAAAATACTCCTGGTTTAAAAGCCCTTGGCCTGAAATGAAGACTGATAGGTACATTATGTTACAACACTGGAGCTGCTTGTAGATATTTTGTTAATATAGGCCATTGCCCATAGGCCATTAGTGACCTTGAACGTGGCCTAGAAGTATATGCATTTGCAGTGTGAATGTAGCCTTAGTGTTCAGGGTGTATTTTTAAGACAGGGTCACCTTTTAAAAAGACTGTCCAGAAGTGCTTCTGTTACCTTTCAAACACAACATTGGGACTAAACGAAGAACTCTGGTGACTCATACCATTGTGCAAGTTTGGAAAACTTGAATTATGTACTGTACTTAGAAAATTAAGCACTTAAACAAAATGTAGTTTTGTAATCCCCTGTTTTCAATAATGAAATTTGACTATTTTCTGCTGCAGTGAGATTTAGAGAACTAGGCCCCTGTCTCTGTTTAGAGACTGCTGTTTCTTAAACTTGATTAAAGAGAGCTAAAGCAAGATGCTTGAAGATGTCAGTATCAGAGAACGGAACGGTTGTTAATTTTATTTCAAATGTTTGATACCTATGCTATATGCACCCAAAAGGGTCTTCCAGCATTAAACTGTATTTTCATGTGCATTTCTTTGTTGTCTGCTTTGTTTCTTGAACTAAATTAATAATCACTATCAAATGCAAACATGCTTTTTAAACACCTCAGTTTTTTCCATTAAGTTCGTTTCACATCTGCAATGAAATGTGTACAGCCATATGACTACTCTTAAGGAGCATATATATTTGTCACAGTAAATCAAATGAAGATATACAGTCTGCAGAAACATGACTGACTACATGACTTGACTACAAAGATTTCTGACTATGATTATGTGTTCAATGCAAGAAGTCTGCCACTAGGTGGAGGCATGCTAAAGCAGACGAAGAGGTCTTCAGTGGCCTGTGTGTCAACACATCGAAACTCGGATGAGTAAGTTTGGCAGCATGCCCTGTCAGGTCGTGTTTGATCACGTTTCAATTTATGGGTTTCACATGATGAAATTACATTTTTGTCCTTCTGAAAATTGCAGCCATTTTCCAGAGAATATCAAATAAGGCCCATTATCTTCCACAGTGTAGCGAAAGAGTGGTGAAATGTGAGGAATCTGAAGTCTTCATTGTTATTGTGAGGGGAAGACAAAGGAAAGTAGGTTGACTTTGCTCCCTCTGGGACGTTTAGTCTCAACTCACCACCACCAACCCCGTGCTGTACAATAACCGGCCTTTCTTCCAAACTGTACCGCTTTACAAAGGGACTTAATTAGCACAAACACTTACTTACTCTGGACAACAGGGCCAATGGCACTGCTACAGCTCTGAAAGAGTGACAGAGGAGGGGCTCATTATGTGATGGCCTTGAGTTAGACTCTTTTCAGACGCCTGGCTTGCTCCTCTCTCCAGTCCCCACTATGTGGACCCAGTGGCCCCTCCTTTCTCTCTCACATATCCTTTCTCGCTCTCTCGCTCTCTCTGTCTCGCTCTCTCTCTCTCTTTCCCTCTCTCTCTCTCTCTCCCTCTCTCTGTCTCGCTCTCTCCCTCATATCCTTTCTCTCTCTCCCTCCCTCTCTCTCCCTCTCTGTCTCGCTCTCTCCCTCCCTCTCTCTCTCACATATCCTTTCTCGCTCTCTCTCTCTCCCTCTCTCTGTCTTGCTCTCTCCCTTCCTCTCTCTCTCATATCCTCTCTCTCTCTCTCTCTCTCTCTCTCTCTCTCTCTCCCTCTCTCTCTCCCACTCTCTCTCTGTCTCCCTCTCTCTCCCTTGCTGTCTTCCTGCTGCCGGATAGAGGGAGTCGGGGCGCTCCCAGAAGGCCGGGCACAGCAGGGCGGAGATTCCTCCTCGCAGGCCCCTTTCCCAGTTTCCTTTTCCTCTTCCTGTGTGGGAAACATGTCCCATGTCCCCAGTTTCCCCTGGAGAGCCAGCCCAGCCAGCCAGTCAGTCACTCAGTGTTGCCATGGCACACCCACCCCCGCCGAGACCTACGCACCCCACCCAACCGCTCCGCTCCCTCCCAACCGCTCCGCTCCCTCCCCACTCAGGCCAGGTTGCCTGCCCACTGCTGGCTGCCAAAGCTGGGTGCAGCCTACGAGTGAGGGCTATTTACCCCTCACAGAACCAATGCTGGGTGCAGCCTGAGTGAGGGCTATTTACCCCTCAGAGAACCAATGCTGGGTGCAGCCTGAGTGAGGGCTATTTACCCCTCAGAGAACCAATGCTGGGTGCAGCCTGAGTGAGGGCTATTTCCCCCTAAGAGAACCAATGCTGGGTGCAGCCTGAGTGAGGGCTATTTCCCCCTAAGAGAGCCAGTGCTGGGTGCAGCCTGAGTGAGGGCTATTTACCCCTAAGAGAGCCAGTGCTGGGTGCAGCCTGAGTGAGGGCTATTTACCTCTAAGAGAACCAGTGCTGGGTGCAGCCTGAGTGAGGGCTATTTCCCCCTAAGAGACCCAATGCTGGGTGCAGCCTGAGTGAGGGCTATTTCCCCCTAAGAGAGCCAGTGCTGGGTGCAGCTCATGAGTGAGGGCTATTTCCCCCTAAGAGACCCAATGCTGGGTGCAGCCTGAGTGAGGGCTATTTACCCCTAAGAGAGCCAGTGCTGGGTGCAGCTCATGAGTGAGGGCTATTTCCCCCTCACAGAACCAATGCTGGGTGCAGCCTGAGTGAGGGCTATTTCCCCCTAAGAGAGCCAGTGCTGGGTGCAGCTCATGAGTGAGGGCTATTTCCCCCTAAGAGACCCAATGCTGGGTGCAGCCTGAGTGAGGGCTATTTCCCCCTAAGAGAGCCAGTGCTAGGTGCAGCCTACGAGTGAGGGCTGTTTCCCTTCAGCTGCCTGCTCAACACCTGGTCTGGTTTTAGTGTGACCCTCAGCTGGCTCCACATGTTGCTGACTGGAATCAAAGGAAGAAGTGTGGCGGAAATAAACATCTGACAGGCACACAGACCATCCAGGCCAGTCTGGAGCATGCTGTTTGATTTCTGGGTAAATCAGTGAAGAGATAAATATTTAAGTCCGGACTGAGTTTGCATGCTTGAGGTTTCGGCAGCAGTTACATTGCTGGGTGTGTACGGTGAACCTTTTTTTTTTTTAACCAAAAAAAAACAAAAGAGAAACGGAATGATTTTCCAGGAGAGAGTCCAACTGGTCTAAAGGTAGATGTGGTGATGTTTCTAAAACGCTTTACGTATCTGGTGCTCAGCTGTTGCAGTGCTGACCTCTCCTGCACTGTGGCTTGGCCTCTAACCTCCCTCCTTTCAGAGAAAATACACATCTGCTAACACTGCTACATACACTGCACATCTGCTAACCAGTGACACAGCAGCTCAACAGGCTTCTGTCACTTTCATTGTTTAAGCTGCACTTTGCTCAACAGCAGTCCACAGGTAACCAGACCACTTTGCAATATGTGTAGTGAATTAAAATGACTTGCCCTGTGTGTGTGTGTGTTTTAGGGATGGGGGTTGGGATACATACGTGTGTGTATGTGTGTTTTAAGGGATGGGGGTGGAGACACATAAAGTACGTGTGTGTTTTAGAAGATTGGGGAGGGGACACATACACGTGTGTGTTTCTGTCCCTGCTGTCTGTTTGATTGGTACAGTAGAAGCGTGGGAGAAACAGAAACACTGACACATTTCCTTCCCAGCCCTTAACCTTAACTGGTTTTTCAAGTTCTGCTTGTTATATTTTTTAACCGTCCAATGTGTGTGTGTGTGTGTGTGTGTGTGTTCTCTGCTGTTAAAGCAAGCCTCATCAAGTCGGCCCCTCACCCATCCCTTTGCTGTGGCCTAACCGTGCCCTGCTAACGTCTCCCGGATCACTCCTCTCGGTTTGGCGTCCCCTAATTCTGCCTGCTAACATCTCGTGGATCCCTCACAGATCCCACCTCTCTGGCCTGCTAACATCTCGCGGATCCCTCACAGATCCCACCTCTCTGTCCTGCTAACATCTCGCGGATCCCTCACAGATCCCACCTCTCTGTCCTGCTAACATCTCGCGGATCCCTCACAGATCCCACCTCTCTGTCCTGCTAACATCTCGCGGATCCCTCACAGATCCCACCTCTCTGGCCTGCTAACATCTCACAGATCCCACCTCTCTGTCCTGCTAACATCTCGCGGATCCCTCACAGATCCCACCTCTCTGTCCTGCTAACATCTGGCGGATCCCTCACAGATCCCACCTCTGGCCTGCTAACATCTCACAGATCCCACCTCTTGGCTCAGGCTTCCCATTCAGCCGTGCTCATAAAACAGGTAAGGCCAATGAAAACAGGCTCTAAAACACAGGATCTCCATCCGTTTATTCAGCGCATACATTCCTCACAGAAGCTCCTTTGGAAGGGGGGTGAGGAAAAGGGAAGGGGGGTGAGGAAAAGGGAAGGGGGGTGAGGAAAAGGGAAGGGGGGTGGGTGGGGGTTGTGGACAAGAAGACCAGGATGAAGCTGAAGTTTCTATGAAGGTGTGTGTTTAGTGTTTTTTCGGTGATCCACTGGGTGAGGCTGGCTGCCTTGGTGGGGGGCGGTGGCTGGACTTAGGCCATTCCCCGACACGACTCTGTAAGGTCCAGGCCCACCCACTGCGCTGTGAGTACACGTGCCCAAGTCCAGGTGGGGGTGGGGGCAACCAGCCAGCATCACTGAGCAGTCTGCATCCCAGGCCTCCATACTTCAATGTCCAAGTGCTACAATGTCAATGGACCAGGGAGGATCATTTGAGGTCAACATCCAATTCTGTAAAACATCACCAGGGCCGGTCTCTCGTCACATGGCGTCAGAAAACGGACAGAGCTTGGGCGATATTTAGAAACAGCCAGACTACAAATGTCTTACTTTAAAAAAAAGAAGAAAAAAACACTATTTAAAATACAGCCTGCTTTGGCATACATGGATGCCAAACAAAAGAAAAAAATATACACTTTTTCATTTTGATGAATATACATTTTTACATTCCGTTTTGAGAAGTTCAGAATCGCTCTCAATTTCGAGCTGCCCTCTCCTTTTTTGACGTCCTTACATCCATATATTAAAAACACAAACATGTCATACCATACAGCAGATTCAAAAATGCTATTATCCTAAAATACAGTATAAAACTATAACTTACATTGTTGTTTAAAAAAGGTAAATGATTGTTAACGGTATCTGAAAATCTAGGGAAAAAAGTAGTTCACAACTCAATGCCGTTGCTTTTTTCCTTTCTTAACTTTCATTGTGAAACGACATAAAATGTAAAATGCACTCATCCATTAACATCACCTTCTTGACCAATGTCGATTATCTGTAGACCTTGAAAGGGAGAAGTATTTGGCAGCTAGCTTTGGTAGGTTTTTTTTTCCTTTTTTTTTTTTTTTAAGTACCTGTCTATTAGTGTTTTTGTAAGCCCTCCATCCATGATAGATTTTAAGGCATTATGGGGAATGAAGAACTTAAAATAATAATAATAATAAAAAGATATTATAAATACAAACAGCTGAAAATGTAGTGTTGTGATTAGGGACAGTTGGCCAGTGATTGTCCTAGACATGCACAGGTCAGTTTTGAGTGCATTCGTGCTGAGGGGATCCTCATAACTTGCACCCCCCCCACCAGGCTAGACAACAGTCACATAACTGTTCAGATACACGCTGCCTGTTCATTAGCAGGCACATTTCTGCCTTTCAGGCTGATAAAATATCAACAAAGTGTTTTTCGTTATACTTGAGTGAAAACTATGGCGCATTTCTTTCCTCCATAGGTGACAAAAAAACACCACTATTACTTTGACACGGCTCGGCATACCATCAGGAGAGGGGGAAATGAGAGAAGTGTGAGTCATCCAGTTCAGATCTTATACAAAAGGAGTCCATTTTAAACAAACCCAGTGCTCCGACAAGACAAAATGGATACCACATAGGGCATTACACCTTTGATGACGTTTTTCATATACATATACTTGTGGGTACAGATGTCTCGGCTGATTTATTTCATTTAAAAGCTTCCTTCTTTTCGAAATGACAGTCTGTCCCTCTAATGGCACAGAGACAGGAGGGGGGTGGAGGAGGAGAAAACGATCCTGAAAATCATGAAAACTGTCAAAGATGGTGTGGGGTGCATGAGCCCATGCCCCGACTAGTCAGTCTCGCTTGTTCAGGGTTCACAGTATTGACAACAGGTGGCAGGACTGCAGTTGACAGTTGGTGTGGAATGATTTTTTTGTTCCGTTTTCTTGTTTTTAAATCAAAAGGAGAGAGGAGGGGGAGGGGGTCGCTAACACCAGTCGGCGATGTAATCGAAGTCACCGAACATCTCCTGCTCGTTGGTGGTGAGGGTCCTGGGCTCGCGGGGCGGGGTCAGGATGGGCACCTCTGAGGTGAACTCGTCGTCGAAGTTGCTGACATCCTCTCGGCCCTTGATGGTGGGGACAAACGGCGGCCGGACCTTCTTAGCCAAGAGCCCGTTCCAGTCCACATTCTGGTGACAACACACAGAAGCTGAGTTAATGACGGCCTATTATAGCTCCTTGACAAAGCAGCGCAAGAGACTGAGGCTGGCATAAAGTGTAAGACATGATTAACATAATAATTTTTGATAATAACGGGACCTTAAATTGCATTCTTTCATAGGACCAAAGGGTCTGCCCGCTAATGGAAGAAGAAATAAACTCAAAAGGAGGTAGTATTCCACTGCTTCGTGGTCATATTATACTTGCACTTTGTAGAGGTTAAACACTTCAAGGAAAAGCTGTGGTAAGATGGTACCACGTACTCTGAAGAAAGGGTGCTTCTTCACTTCCTCGGCATCTTTCTCCCCAGCACCGAGACGCCTTTCTGGGTTCCTCCTCAGCAGCTGTGGGCAGAAAAACTCTACGAGTCAGGCACTGCACATCGAGACATTTAGTCTGAAGACATTTCAGTCAATATACATAAAATGTCAAAGGGTCACCAGCAGCAAGCTTGAGGAGTCATTAATCCCCTGTAAAATCTAGGCCTCGGACAGCCTACATACCCATCTCATGATTGAGATTGCCTCTGTGGAAAGGAAGCGTGAGGAGTCATTAATCGTCTGTAAAATCTAGACACGGGACAGCCTACATACCCTTCTCATGATGGAGATCGCTTCTGTGGAGAGGAAGCGTGGGTAGCGAACTTCATCGTTGACGATGCTGTCAAACACCTCCTCTTCGTCATCACCTGGGAATGGTGACTGAACAGACACACACACATAGAAAGTAGTCAAAACAACTGCTGCCTTTTGTCAGATATCCGATGACCATGGTTGATTGACAATGCTTAAAAAGGCAGTTTGCCAGTGCACAGATACCCCAAGGGGACTCCAGGAACAGAGGATGTAAATTAACCATCATCTGGTGTAATTATATACTGTGCACCGTCCCTGTTAAAGCAACACTAAAACACTTTTCCTCTTTGGGTCACCCTAGAGGTTGGAAGCAGAACCATTTTTATGTCGCATTTGAACTAGAGATCGGCGACTTGCCACTTTTGCAAACTTGCATAGTGCAGTTATAGGCCATGGAGGGTGGCAAAGCAAATGCAGACGTGCCGTTCACCCTGTTACGAGTTGGAGAACCACTGAAACAATTTTGAAAACATCATTTTAGGTTGAAAAACAAATAAACGTACTGTTGCTTTAAATAAACACACATACACACACAACAGTGGTAATGCTAGTGCTAATGGTAGCCTCACCTCCCCAACCAGCATCTCGAAGATGAGCACGCCCAGACCCCACCAGTCCACCGCCCGTGTGTACGACGTCTCCGTCAGCACCTCCGGGGCCAGGAACTCGGGCGTGCCGCAGAACGTGCTGGTGCGGTCACGGAAGCCCATGCCTGGGGGGATTGGGGGGGGAGAAACAGGTCAGGCCAGCAGGACAGCCAGAGTGACTAATGCATGTGGGTGAGCCTCTCTCAGGCAGCTGAATGGAGCAGAGGCCCGTCGCCCTGAGTCACCCATATTTGCTCAGTATTGGGTCATATTTGCATGGGCTGTGTGGGAACTCTGGAAGTCATCTATTCAGAGGCAGGTGACGCGCAGGAGCTCCGCAGCTTATCTCTTCAGAAGCAGGTGACTGTGTTTGGTGCTTTGTATTTGTGCTTACTCAACACCTGAAACTGTACTTTTAAAAAATATATGTGTTACTAAAATGTAACAAAATATGAATCACTTTGAAACCAATGTGTTTATGGACATCGTCTCATCCTGGTCCTATGCAGAATGCATAATGCCATTTTGCAAAACTATTTAAAATAAAAACAGCCATTGCTACAAAGTGCAAAATTATTTTAGCTTAGAAACTCAACTCCCCCTCACCTTCCTTGCACAAGCCAAAGTCAGCGATCTTCACATAGCCTTCAGTATCCAGCAAGAGATTATCCAACTTCAGGTCTCTACAGAAGGACACACACAACCCGCATAAGGATATCATTTAGAATTCATTATTACATTTCAAATCTTCACATAGCCTTCAGTATCCAGCAAGAGATTATCCAACTTCAGGTCTCTACAGAAGGACACACACAACCCGCATAAGGATATCATTTAGAATTCATTATTACATTTCAAATATTTTCATTAGGAAACTTTCATGAAGCTCTGCAGCTCTAAAACAGAGGTAACCTCATGGATTAGTGTGATCGTCAGACTAACTGACCTGTAGACGATCTTGTGATCGTGAAGGAACTGCAATCCCAGGACTACACAAGCAGCATAGAAACTGCAATGGGAGGGAAGAAAAAGCATTATAGACACTAGAAGATTTAATGAGGCCTTGAATAACTTGTGTAGTTACAGACACATGAATAAAAAAAACTAAAGTAATTTGATCAGTGAGTGGGTGAGTGAATGGGTAAGCAGGTGGGTGGGTGACTGAGTGTGTGTGTGAGTGTGTGTGTGAGTGTGTGTGTGTGTGTGTCTGAGTGTGTGTGAGTGTGTGTGTGTGTGTGTGTGTGTGTGAGTGTGTGTGTGTGAGTGTGTGTGTGTGAGTGTGAGTGTGTGTGTGTGAGAGACAGAGTGAGTGAGTGAGTGGTTGGGTGAGTGTGTGTGAGTGTGGAGTGAATGTGTGTTAGTGGTTGTGTGTGTGTTAGTGTGTGTGTGTGTGAGAGAGAGTGGGTGAGTCAGTGTGTGAGAGTGTGTGTGTGAGAGAGAGAGTGGGTAAGTCAGTGTGTGAGGCTGTATGTACATGTGTCCAGCAAAGAAATGATGAGTTCAAAAGTAAGGAGTAAAGAGAAGGAGGCAGCTTTGGTAATGTGGAGTGTTAAGCTTTGGTAATGTGGAGTGTTAAGCTTTGGTAATGTGGAGTGTTAAGCTTTGGTAATGTGCAGTGTTAAGACGAGACTCACACAGCGCGGGGCTCAGAGAAGACGTCGGCGTGAATGTGCATCATGAGGTCGCCCCCGGCAGCGTACTCCATGACGAAGCACACATGCTCGCGCGTCTGGAAGCAGGCGAACAAGTTGACCAGGAATGGGTGCCGGACGCTGTTGACTGTCTCAAAGATGCGCTTCTCACACATGAGACTAAACACGGTCACGAAGGAGAAGGAACAAGATCCACATTTAGAGCGGAGATTTACAAGAAAAGATTTACAGTACTGAAGCTGTTCGATAAACTGAAAAGTCCATACAACACACTAACAAAATGAAAAAGAATATGAGTTGAAATTCTTCGTAATATGTTAGCTGTTAAACAATATACAGTACTGTGCAAAAGTCTTAGGCAGGTGTGAAAAAATGCTGTCAACTAGGAATGCCTTCAAAAATGGAAGTGTTAATCATTTATGTTCACCAATTAACAAAATGCAGTAACTGAACAAAAGAGCAACCTAAATCAAATCAATATTTGGTGTGACCACCCTTTGCCTTTAAAAAAGCATCAATTCTTCTAGGTCTATTGCATAGAGTTTTTGGAGGAACTTGGCTGGTAGTTTGCACCAAACATCTTGAACAACTACCACAGATCTTCTGTGCATGTATGCTTCCTGACATATACAACCAATTTGGTGTAATTGGTTGAACATACACTTGACCAGGGGCGTCGCTAGGTTGTGGAAACATTCGGGGCTTTAGCCCAGAAGTTAGAGTGTTCTTTGAGCGGGGGTTCGGGGGTTTGTCCCCCGAGAAAATTAAAAAAATCGAACTGATGAAAATGCAATTTTAGCGTTGTTTAAGAATGAAAAGAAAGGACAATCGTCATGAGTCATGACTTACGTGGAATAGGTATTACCAGCATTTATCGAAAGGCTGACTGTGGCTGGGGATGCTTTTCACAAACCTGTGCTGATCGAAACGCTCTTATGGGTTGCCGTTGCAGTAGCCAACGCCACACTCTCGGTCTGCACCTCTTGTCCACTCTCTGCACTTTTTCCCCTAAAGAAATTTCTAATGTCCATCTTTTAAACACGGATCTCACTCTAGCTAGAAACACGAAATAGCCCTACGCATAGAAAGAATACCGACGTCTTGGATTTGTAACATATTGTAACAAATGATTCTAAAGCTGCCCATATATGGTCCCGCAAGATTTTCCAGGAGCGCTCTAGAATCTTTGGTTTTCCCTGGCTACAATGTTTCATTTGGGACTACTGGTAATGCAACCACACAAAAGTCTCTTCTACGGGCCTATTTTCATCATTACCATCATTACTTATTTACTTTTTTTGACGGCACAGAGATCCGGGGCTATTCCCAGGAGATCCGGGGCTATAGCCTCGAATGCCCAGGTCTACCGACGCCCATGCACTTGACTATAATCCTGCAAAATCCCTGACATTGTGTGTACCCCTGTGTTGATTTGATTTAGGTTTCTCTTTTGTTCAGTCACTGCATTTTGTTAATTGATGAACATAAATGATTAACACTTTCATTTTTGAAGGCATTCCTAGTTGACAGCATTTTTTCACACCTGCCTAAGACTTTTGCACAGTACTGTACATGTATGTTTTACATATAAACATCATATAATGATATGGTGATGAACAATTAATTAGTCCTAAAATGCTGCCAACCTCTTACAAACAGCAGTTAGTGTGTGACAGATCTTCTCTGGACCGTGCTTACCTGTCTACCTCATCGCGAGCCACAATGTCACCTTTCTTCAAAGCCTTGATGGCAAACATTTCTCCGGTGCTTTTGTACTCAGCCAGTAAGACCTGGACGAGAGGCAAGAACAACAGTGAGGGCCGAGCTCTGACGACACCCGACTTACTAAGCTGCACCCCAAACACTCCCTGGTGCCAGCTGCACCCCAAACACTCCCTGGTGTCAGCTGCACACCAAACACTCCCTGGTGCCAGCTGGCAGTTACCTTTCCAAAGTGTCCGCGCCCAAGGACTGCCACACATTTGAAATCATCGAGGTTGAACTGGAATTCCTCCTCTTCCCTAGAGACAAGGAGGAATACAGTGCTCAGCTGCAGACGACATAAAGAGAGAAGCACTAACATATCCCCAAGCCCAGTAAAGCACCAACATATCCCCAAGCCCAGTAAAACACTAACATATCCCCAAGCCCAGTAAAGCACTAACATATCCCCAAGCCCAGTAAAGCACTAACATATCCCCAAGCCCAGTAAAACACTAACATATCCCCAAGCCCAGTAAAACACTAACATATCCCCAAACCCAGTAAAGCATTAACATATCCCCAAGCCCAGTAAAACACTAACATATCCCCAAGCCCAGTAAAACACTAACATATCCCCAAGCCCAGTAAAGAACCAACATATCCCCAAGCCCAGTAAAGCACCAACATATCCCCAAGCCCAGTAAAACACTAACATATCCCCAATCCAGTAAAACACTAACATATCCCCAAGCCCAGTAAAACACTAACACATCCCCAAGCCCAGTAAAGCACCAACATATCCCCAAGCCCAGTAAAGCACTAACATATCCCCAAGCCCAGTAAAAAAGATCACATTTCAAAGAGTAAGAGAGGGGGAGGGAAGACGGCCCAAGCAGTGAGGCAATGGCTTGTTGAATATATCTTCCCATATAAATTCCTTCTCTGCATTCCTCTTTTACATCATCGTCGTTCTATCTACATTACCATACAAACTACCACATGAGCTACATTAAAATCAGTTTCGTGCCACTGTAACTATGTGAAAGTATTCAAACACATATCATATATATTGGGAACTGCGGGATGGCATGCTGAATGCCCGGCTCCTCAGGGGCCGTGCTGCCCACTCACTTGACTTCGGCTTTGGGCTCCAGCTCCGGCTGCGGGGCCTCTTCCTCCACCAGACTGTCATGGCCGCCCACGGGGCCCACCACCATGCTGCTCGGCCCGTCAGTCAGGAAGTCAAAGGTGGCCAGCGCGTCCTGTGTGAGTAAGGCAGCATCAAGATTGGACATAGTGAAATTGTACATGGAGGACACATGGACACAAACTCATCTGTGGACACGGAGGACACAAACTCATCTGTGGAAATGTACGTGAATGTACCTTCAGTACAACAGTAAAAACTACAAACACAACTTATGGTGCACAGATATGAGTGAAGAGATTGGCTGGATACCTGCACTGCCTTCCCATCGGACAGCCTGCCCTCGGCCAGCGTGTCGCCCATGTCCACAGCGATGGAGTGCCGCTTGTTAAGAGGGGTGTCCTCTTTGTCAAAGTCAAGCTTGGTCACTGTAGTGTTGCTGCAGAGACAGATGAGGCTACATTAAACCTGCTGGTGTCCACTTAGCATCAGCATCATACGACAGAAACACATGCCTTGTGTGTATTTGTTTACTGGTAAAGAGATTTCCCAGAGCTGGACTTGGAGAGTTTATCTACAGGTGTGAGAGTCCGAGTGATTGATTATATTTCAAGTTCAAATTCAGGGTAGCTTTTATGGGCGTTCTACTACATACACGACATGAACAAAATGTTGTTGAGTTCAAACCCCGGGTGCAATACATACAACATTGTTAATAATAATAACAGTAACAATAATAATAATAATAATAATAATAATAATAATCTTTACTTGTACAGCACATTTCCTACACAGTATGTAGCTCAAAGTGCTTCAACAGTTTGGCTAAGCAACACAGGACACATGGCAAGCTTTGTTACAGAACGTTAATATCCACAGTACCATAACAAACACTACCCACAATAATTAATAAACACCACATGTGGAACAGTGCAGAGGCAAGAGCAGAAGGGCGTACTGGCACCTGGAGAGCGTGGGGGAGTCTGT
The DNA here is from genome assembly GCA_027475355.1 of Coilia nasus. Classification (NCBI taxonomy): domain Eukaryota; kingdom Metazoa; phylum Chordata; class Actinopteri; order Clupeiformes; family Engraulidae; genus Coilia; species Coilia nasus. The sequence goes on from CM050212.1 coordinate 3,271,327, forward strand.
GGGGCCGCTGGGCGTGGTCTCGGGGCCCAGCTCCGACAGCTCGGGCACCTGGGGACTGTAGGAGTTGTTGACCGAGGGGATGGCCCTCCTCATCAGCCGCCCCCACGTGGCGATGTTGATGTTCATCTGAGGGGCGCGCAGGAACGTTTTCCCTGCAGCGGGGAAGATGGGCCACAGGAAAGCAGGCAGACGGATGGAGAGAGTGCCGAAAGAGAGGTGGAGAGAGGGAGTTCAGGCAGACGGATTGGAGAGAGTGCCGAAAGAGAGGTGGAGAGAGGGAGTTCAGGCAGACGGATGGAGAGAGTGCCGAAAGAGAGGTGGAGAGAGGGAGTTCAGTCCTCAAATGTGGGTTTTGAATATTTTTAAAAGTTGGGCTAGTGTGTGAGACAGAAAGGTTTGAATCGCAAGCCACAAGGAACCAGACTACAAATAACTCACCTTGCTGCTTGGAGAAGATTTTCTTTTGTCTTTGTAGTTTAGGTCTTCTTTCAATAACTGGGTTGAAAAAAGTAACCTATAAAAAACAAGATGAATGTGAAAGGAACATTACAGACTGGTCTTATAAGCTAAAACACAAAGATGGTCATGCTTGAGGGGATTTTTCGGATCACGCTGAGCACTTTGTCCTTAAAAAGGAGGAGAATCATTTGTACATTGCATGCATGGACAGATTAACAACAGAAAGGAACAAAAGCGACAACTTAACCACAATTCATACTAACATTTCTGTCCAGTGAACTTGTACTTATCGTGCAGTGGTAAATGCATCACAGAACGCAAATGTTTTTGCATTGATTAAGTTGGTATCATCAGTGCTAATAACACATGATGAATATAAAGGTTTGACACAAGCGCCCTGATCTGGGATCAGGGGAGTGTCGCTCACCTCGGCGAACAGCGTGCCCTGTGGCTCCAGGTACTTGTGCTTATCGTGGCATTATTAATGCTAATAACACGTCACGTGTCGCTCACCTCTGCGAACAGCGTGCCCTGTGGCTCCAGGTACTTGTGCTTATCGTGGCATTATTAATGCTAATAACACGTCACGTGTCGCTCACCTCTGCGAACAGCGTGCCCTGCGGCTCCAGGTACAGGCACATGCCGTGGCGCTCGTTGTCCAGGAAGTCCTCCAGCCGCAGGAACTTGACGGCACACAGGGAGCGCCAGTCTCGCCAGTACACCGCTATCTCCAGCTCACGGGCCTGCGCACGGGAACACACACAAACACACTGCCCAGTCACACACCCAGGACTAGCGCCAGTCTCGCCAGTACACCGCTATCTCCAGCTCACGGGCCTGCGCACGGGAACACACACAAACACACTGCCCAGTCATACACCCAGCACGAGCGCCAGTCTCGCCAGTACACCGCTATCCCCAGCTCACAGGACTGGGCAGGGGAACACACACAAACACACTGCCCAGTCACACACACAGCACCCAACACGAGAGCATGCATTTGTAGCTCCATCATTAATACTGATGAGATAGCCCCTCTTTCTGATCTACAATTACAGCTCCATCACTAATACTGATGAGATAGCCCCTCTTTCTGATCTGCAATTACAGCTCCATCACTAATACTGATGAGATAGCCCCTCTTTCTGATCTGCAATTACAGCTCCATCACTAATACTGATGAGATAGCCCCTCTTTCTGATCTGCAATTACAGCTCCATCACTAATACTGATGAGATAGCCCCTCTTTCTGATCTGCAATTACAGCTCCATCACTAATACTGATGAGATAGCCCCTCTTTCTGATCTGCAATTACAGCTCCATCACTAATACTGATGAGATAGACCCTCTTTCTGATCTGCAATTACAGCTCCATCACTAATACTGATGAGATAGCACCTCTTTCTGATCTGCAATTACAGCTCCATCACTGATACTGGCCTGCCCTGGCAGCGTTTTGAAAAGTTAACAAAAGGTGTACCATGTAGGATCGAGAAAAGCACTTGATTGCAACAAAACACTGCACCTGAGAGGCGATTTGCAGCTTTTGTGCCACCCAACTACTGTCAGCAATTTAGCTAGGGGCAAACTGCTGGAATGGTTAACGGAACAGAATCACATCCGTCAGAAACACCTACTGCCATGTGTTGAACAGAAGTAGACGGACGCAATCATGTGAATCCAAGGTAGCTATACTCCTGCCACTTTCAACTTTGCATTGTACAGTATATCTGTTTTATGAGTTAATCTTCCTTTATTGCTTGCTTTATAATTTTATGATTAATTCATTTTTATATAACAATTATAGCTGAACATTATATTTATATTTATCTAAAAATATTTATATTTTATATTTTTAGAATATTATTTATTCACCCATACCCCACTGTTGTCTAGCCTGGCTGTGTGCTTATGTCATTTCTGGGCCTGCCCACCCCCCCTCTTCTACAACTCCAGCCCCTCCCCTCCTGCATAATATCCAAAGCACCTTGGGTCAACTTCTGTTGTTTTTAAATGTCCTACACAAATTGTGACTTAACTAGACTTTTGATAATTTCCTGGAAAACAACAAGGATACAGCTAAAGAGATCCACAGAGGTCATGACAGACACATACTGGAAGTTTCAATTATGACTGTTAGGCAGGAAATGCTTTAATGGTATAACCAACCATGGGCTATTTTCCAGAGCCCTAATTTAATTCCAGTCAGGCAAAATTACTTGAATATTATTGTACAGTTATTACATGCCAGTTCTCAGCTATTCTGAATTCTGCCAAAGGAAGGAAGAGACCATAAGCACACCTCATGTAAGTCTTTCAGGTAAATTAAATTAAATTAAATTAAATCAAAAGAGTGTAACTGCTTCATTCTTTACATAGGATAGTAAAGTGACAGAGCATAATCAAAATCAAATTCCACACTATGTAAAATGTTGCGCCTTTACCTTAATTAACATGAATGAATACTACAATGTTCCCTGTTTGACTAAGTAAATCAATTGTAAGCCCCCAGATAGCAATGAATTCCTTATCGGTTAGCACTAATCACATCACTGTCCATTCTGAGTGTGTGTATTCTCCTTGGTCAGAGGTTTACAGTAAACAACTGAGCCTGGTAGCAGTTCGGTGTGGTCGCGCTGCGGTTATGACCACTACAGCGTCCCCGTGGGGGCCAGGAGGTCACACATGTGCCAAGAAAGGGTTGGGTCCCCGTCGAACAGATGCCAGAGGGAATGTGGCAGAATGCTACTGTGCAAAATACCACAGCTAAATCAGCTCTCCTAGGGTGTGTGTGTGTGTGTGTGTGTGTGTGTGTGTGTGTGTGTGTGTGTGTGTGTGTGTGTGTGTGTGTGTGTGTGTACGAGAGAGAGAGACAAAGAGACAGAAAGGCTCTGGGTCTTTTTAAGGAGGCTAGCCATGGCTCTACACTTTTTAAGGAGGCTAGCCATGGCTCTACCCTTTTAAGGAGGCTAGTCACAGCTCTACACTTTGGCTCTGGGTCTTTTTAAGGAGGCTAGCCATGGCTCTACACTTTGGCTCTGGGTCTTTTTAAGGAGGCTAGCCATGGCTCTACACTTTGGCTCTGGGTCTTTTTAAGGAGGCTAGCCATGGCTCTACACTTTGGCTCTGGGTCTTTTTAAGGAGGCTAGCCATGGCTCTACACTTTGGCTCTGGGTCTTTTTAAGGAGGCTAGCCACGGCTCTACACTCAAGAGACAGCCGTCCCAGACACCAGCCTCTCCTCATTACACAACCCCACTGCGTCTAAATGCCAAAGCTAACACAGCCTATTCATGGATAGGAGCTAATCAGGCTAAAGAAATGTGTAATGTGCACGCACACACACACACACACACACACACACACACACACACACACACACACACACACACACAGGGGCTGAAAGAAGATCTGCACAGGCACTCAGAGATAATTGGCACGGCCAACACACACACACAAAGAAACAGCAGTGCAGTGCGATGAGCTCATTCGGCTGAAACGACTTCAAGGGAAAGTCAATGAACTCATCCACATGCCCCCCCCCCAATCCTTTTAAAAACCCAGCAGACTTCATCTATGCCGCGTACCCCCCGCCCACACACACCCCTTCCCCAGTTTAACCCCTAGCCATGCTCCCCGACCATTCCCTGTTGCAGAGGCACCAGTATGAGCCTGCACACCCCCCCCCATTCCCTGTTGCAGAGGCACCCCCCCCCCACCCATTCCCTGTTGCAGAGGCACCAGTATGAGCCTGCACCCCCCCCCCCCCCCACCCATTCCCTGTTGCAGAGGCACCAGTATGAGCCTGCACCCCCCCCCCCCCCCCAATTCCCTGTTGCAGAGGCACCAGTATGAGCCTGCACCCCCCCCCCCCCCCCCCCCGACCCATTCCCTGTTGCAGAGGCACCAGTATGAGCCTGCACCCCCCCCATTCCCTGTTGCAGAGGCCCCCCCCCCCCCCCCGACCCATTCCCTGTTGCAGAGGCACCAGTATGAGCCTGCACCCCCCCATTCCCTGTTGCAGAGGCACCAGTATGAGCCTGCACACCCCCCCCCGACCCCCTAGCACTGCCAGTCAACGTCTGTCTCCGTTCCAGAGAGTGTAGTTTTACAGCCGCGCTCTACTCAGCTAACTGAAACAGTCATCCGAGTGCCCAGCATCTTTTTTTCATTTGGCAGGAGGGGTAGGAGCACACAGATTACGAGTGACCATGGGCAGCTCTTCCTTTTTACGCCCCCGTCGGATGGGGGGGTGGGGGGGGGGGGGGGTGGCGGGGGTAGGAGCACACAGATTACGAGTGACCACGGGCGGCTCTTCCTTTTTAAGTCCCCGTCGGATGGGGGGGTGGGGGTAGGAGCACACAGATTAGGAGTGACCACGGGCGGCTCTTCCTTTTTAAGTCCCCGTCGGATGGGGGGGTGGGGGTAGGAGCACACAGATTAGGAGTGACCACGGGCGGCTCTTCCTTTTTAAGCCCCCGTCGGATGGGGGGGGGCGGACGGAGAGAGGGGAGGGAGAGGAGAGAGAGAGAAGGGAGGCGAGATGGGGGAGGGAGAGGAGGGAGGAGAGGTGAGAGGAGGACTGGATTAACACTGCCAAAGTTAATTGCGGAGAAGGGCTCTAGGTTGTTCCACTGAATGTGTGAGTGTAGGTGTAAGGTGCACGTGTGTGTGTGTGTGTGTGTGTGTGTGGTGTGCTTTTCATGGGTCAAAGCAGGAGAGGAAAGAGTACTGTCTGTGTTTGTGCCTGAGAGCCTGAATGTGTGTGTGTGTGTGTGTGTGTGTGTGTGTGTGTGTGCGTATAAAGGTCCCATTATGCTTCGAAGTCACTACGTGGCCACACGGTTGGCTTGACGGGGACAAAAACACTGGAAGTTCTTCATCAGGTCTGACACAGTCATTGTGGAGAACTCATGTTTATGCCAGCTTGAGTGGCAAGGAGAGAAGGCGACTGCACAATGATTCGTTTCAAACATGCTGTGTGTTGTGTGTTGTTGTTTAAGGGGTCAAATGCAGTGACAGTTGCTCTTTTATTAAATCAGCATAATGAAAGCTTATGAGAACTCTTTTTTAACATGGCTCGTAGTTTGCACCCTATAACAAACCCCCTGTTGTTCATTAGCAAAACATACAGACAACTGCATAACGCCTAGCCCACATTGTACATTAATTATACCACGTGTTCTCTCATATTCCGGTTGTAGAATTTTGAAGTTGTTGTTGTGAGATGCATTAATGACAGCATGGTAACGATAATAATGTGTGAATGTGAGAATCCAGAAACGGCGGTAGTTAGTGGACCAATCACTGACTTGCGTCTTCCGATGCTCTCCGCCATTTTCGATGGATAGTTAAATATGGCTTGCAACAACGCGTCTCTGAGCCTACGGAGTTAGACTAGCATAAACTAGGCTTTACACGCAACTACACGTCCCTGAGCCTACAGAGTTGGACTAGCATAAACTAGGCTTTACACACAGCCTACGGAGTTGGACTAGCATAAACTAGGCTTTACACGCAACAACGCGTCTCTGAGAATACAGAGTTGGACTAGCATAAACTAGGCTTTACACGCAGCCTGTGTGTGTGTGCATGTATGTGTGTGCATGTGTGTGTGTGCATGTGTGTGTGTGTGTGTGTGTGTGTGTGTGTGTATGTGAGCATGCATACCCTGTCCAGGTCAAGGGTAAACTTCTGGTCCCAGGCCTGGTTACTGATGGGCTTCCAGCTGGTCTGGCCCACCACTGTGTTATCCAGCTTCAGAACAGCACTGATCTCATCTGTGCAGGAGACACACACACACACACACACACACACACACAGTTAGTTTAACGGCACCTCTGTTCTAGGCAGTGAGTAGGATCGGTCTCCAAGAACAGCATGACCACACACTGAGACACTAAAACCTCCTTGAGCTACGCACACCTCAAGTTCCACTGTCGTCACCACTTTGGCCACACTAAATCCTTCCACTGATTACTTACCACATGCATTTAATTCCATTTAAAGTCAACTCCATGATTAGATTTTTACAACCGATAGTTCCGATCCTTAATTATGACCGGCCGCTGACCATGCAAAACCAATGTAAGTGTCCTTGAAAGTCACTGCACTTTTGTGTGATGTCCAACAACGCCTCTTAGCTGTTTAGTGTAACCTGGGGCATATAAGGGATGACTGCTTAAATATACCATAGCCAGCTAATAATTAGTTTAGGGCCGGGCTGAGAGTTTCCACTACTGTCCTGTGGTATGTATATAAAATAACGGCTGACTTACTTTAAAAGATGTCAAACACAGTCCGATAGTTCATCTCGGCAAGTACATTACAGCTCAACCAGTAGCCCAGTTTGCCCGATAGCTGGGTCTTAGCTCTAGTCATAATGCCCATGAATGGGAGGAGAGAGAGAAACGCTTAGTGCGAGCGGTCACTCAACTGGTCAGCTCATCGGACTTGGAGAGCCCGCGGCTGCTGCTGGTGCGGTTCTTGTTGCTGCGGCTCATGAAGGAGGAGCGCGCGTCGCTCGGACTCCAGCCGGGCAGCGCCGTCGGGCCGCCCTTGGCACGCCCCGGAACATTCTCCAGCAGGTCCTGGCAACCCATGAGCCTCACGTCCAGAGTGCCTGTTGCCAACACACACACACACACACACACACACACACACACACACACACACACACACACACACACATTTATAGATGAAGTGAGTGATTCTCAGTTATTATGTTGGCTGTGTGTTGGATGTGAATAATCTGTGCCTGGGTCTGTGGGGGAGGGGCTGTGGAATAAATAGCTATTCAAAGCAACTGCATTATATATGCTATACTGGGTGTGTGTGTGTGCCGTACCAATAAGTGCAGCCGGTTTGGCCACCGTACTATACTGGGTGTGTGTGTGTGTGTGTGTGTGTGTGTGTGCTGTACCAGTAAGCGCAGCCGGTTTGGCCACTCTGCTGTACTGGGTGTGTGTGTGTGTGTGTGTCATACCAGTAAGCGCAGCCGGCTTGGCCACTGTGCTGTACTGTGTGTGTGTGTGTGTGTGTGTGTGTGTCATACCAGTAAGCGCAGCCGGCTTGGCCACTGTGCTGTACTGGGTGTGTGTGTGTGTGTGTGTGTGCGCCGTACCAGTAAGCGCAGCCGGCTTGGCCACCGTGCTGTACTGGGTGTGTGTGGAGATGATGCTCTGGCGGGGGCTCAGGGGGGGCGACACCACCATGGCCAGCTCCTCCTTGACCTCGCTGATCTTGGGGTGGTTCTTGGGCAGCTCGCTCAGCCGCTGCTCCAGGGAGTACTTGAGCAGGTCCAGCTTCTGGCTGGAGTCGTTCAGCACCGCCTGGGCCTGCAGAGGGACAGCGCAGGGATTAACACAACCCAACCACAATAAGCTTTATTGTATTTGTGTAGCACATTTCATAGGAAGGTATTGCTTCAACAGTTTGGCAAAGATACACAATGCACGCATCCAATACGATTATTATCAATCTCACGCCTGATACAAATGCAATCAACCCCACATCACACATACACTGAGCTATGCTGTAAGCTGACTACTGTGGCAACACTAACAGGTGATCGGCAGACTAAGCAGAAGCTGAGGGCTAAAAGCAACCAGTTGTACACGCCTGCCGAAAAGTTAAGCCCCTCTGTTGGGGTTGGTGGGGGGAAGGTCTCTGAGTGTTTAAGAAGGGGAGCCCCTCTGTCGGGGTTGGTAGGGGGAAGGTCTCTGAGTGTTCGAGAAGGGGAGCCCCTCTGTCGGGGTTGGTAGGGGGAAGGTCTCTGAGTGTTTAAGAAGGGGAGCCCCTCTGTCGGGGTTGGTAGGGGGAAGGTCTCTGAGTGTCCGAGAAGGGGAATCCCTCTGCTGGGGTTGGTAGGGGGAAGGTCTCTGAGTGCCTGAAAGTCTTTCAGCAGGGCAGTTTGGAATAGACGAGGCTGAGCAGGTAAGTCTTCAGTTGCCGTTTAAAGGTGTCATCAGATTCTTCCTGTCTGATGTGTTGGGGTAGGGCATTCCATCCCTTTGAGGCGTAATATGAGATGACTCGTACTACGCACACGACACGCACACAAAGCCTCGTCTCGCAGCAGTGACCTGCGCCTCTACGCCACCCTACGCTGCACACAAAGCCTGCGCCCTACGCCACCCTCTGCCTTTACGCCACCCTCTGCTGCACACAAAGCCTGTGCCCTATGCCACCCTCTGCCTCTATGCCACCCTCTGCCTCTACGCCACCCTACACTGCACACAAAGCCTGCACCCTACGCCACCCTCTGCCTCTACGCCACCCTCTGCTGCACACAAAGCTTGTGCCCTATGCCACCCTCTGCCTCTACGCCACCCTCCGTTGCACACAAAGCCTGTGCCCTATGCCACCCTCCGCTACACACAGCACAGCTGCTGCGCAGCGCTGGCTGGTTCCCTCGGCCACCGCGGGTGAGAGAGCCGGCAGGCAGGCAGGCCATTGTGGCGAGCCTATGGGACACAGAGCTGCAGTATGCCGCCTATCTCTTCTAGAACATTCCATGTGGGAGTGCGACGCCAGCACCCACCTACACGAGCCTGCCTGTAAGATTTCACACGGCGTTGCGACCAAAGTCAGCCGGTGGCTTTACTGTGCAGTTGGCCTTGCAGGGGCCACAGCCCTCTGACACACACGTGTGATATTCATCCTTATTAGCTGAAGGGTCGAGGGCAGACCCAGCGATAGTCACATCACAACACTAAAATTAAAAACTCCTACTTCTCAAACATCAAGCACGACAGAGGTCATTGGGTGTAATTACTGAACTTGCATCAAAGGTGATCAGCTTTCATTCACTTAGTGTTTTTTGGAGAGAAAATACTGAAAACGCATTAAAATTCTGCAGAGCTTATAGAGAGACATGCCTGAGTTTGGGCCATGTTAGATCACTAGCTTTACTGTCCCTTAAACTGTAGCTGAGTTCTGCCTTATTTGCAAAACCTCTCAATTTGCATCAGAGATCCAAACCACTCATGATCTCAGCAGCCCAACAGCTCATCCTGTGCCTGCGTCTGCTGAGGACACCATCTGACGGACATCAACATGGCCGGCCGTCTGTGCCTTTAACACCATATCTCTTTCCCTCTCTCCCTTTTATTTCCTGCCTTCTTCACAGACACGGAGCACTCAGGCCCTGGCTTTATCATTTACTTCTTTTCTTTCTAATGTTGTGGTGCTCGTGCCAGTGCTAATGTTGAGCTAGCTCTGTTGCCGTTGCTAATGTTGAGCTAGTTCTGTTGCCGTTGCTAATGTTGAGCTAGTTCTGTTGCCGGTGCTAATGTTGAGCTAGTTCTGTTGCCGGTGCTAATGTTGAGCTAGTTCTGTTGCCGGTGCTAATGTTGAGCTAGTTCTGTTGCCGGTGCTAATGTTGAGCTAGTTCTGCTCAAGCACTGGCACCAGCACCGGCACACATTTCCAGAGGTTTCACAACCGAGCACTGTGACACTGTGGTTTCAACTTTGGGAACGGCAACTTCAGGTAGCCGTGTAAGTGCCAGCTCTTTGGCACCAGCACCTGTCACATGTCCTGCATTGCCCCCCTCACCTGTTAGTCCAGCCCATGTATCTTGCCTCACCTGTTAGCCCCGCCCATGTATCTTGCATTGCGCTCATCACTGTAAGCACCGCCCATGTGTCTGGCATTGCCCCCCTCACCTGTTAGTCCAGCCCATGGGTCTGGCATTGCGTCCCTCACCTGTTAGCCCTGCCCATGGGTCTTGCCTCACCTGTAAGCCCCGCCCACGTGTCCTGCATTGCCCCCCTCACCTGTTAGTCCAGCCCATGTATCTTGCCTCACCTGTTAGCCCCGCCCATGTGTCTGGCATTGCGCCCCTCACCTGTTAGCCCTGCCCATGGGTCTTGCCTCACCTGTAAGCCCCGCCCACGTGTCCTGCATTGCCCCCCTCACCTGTTAGTCCAGCCCATGTATCTTGCCTCACCTGTTAGCCCCGCCCATGTGTCTGGCATTGCGCCCCTCACCTGTTAGCCCTGCCCATGGGTCTTGCCTCACCTGTAAGCCCCGCCCACGTGTCTAGCATTGCACTCCTTAACTGTTAGCCCCGCCCATGTGTCTTGCATTGCGCCCCTCACCTCAGAGTGCCGCTTCTTCTCCGCCATCTTGTCCAGCAGCTTCATGACGTTGCGGGCGCCCTCGGCCAGGGCCGACTCTATCCGGAAGTGATGTCGCAGCTCCTCCAGCCGCAGGTCCAGAGGGCTGATGATGGGCTTGGTGCCGGGCACTGCACGCGCGTCACACACCAGACACAGAGGGACAACGTCACACCCACACAGGACACAGTACTTCGGACACTTTCATTTTTAGGACATTAGATTATTATTATTATTATTATTATTATTATGGTATCTGTATATTATGTCTGTTATGTATATTTTGCCCCACTTGTATATTTTGTGCATATATGCATATTACAGCCTATATTAGTAGCCTATATGCATATTGTTGTCTGTATTGTACAGTCTATACATCTGTACTTGTTTATTGCATTGTATATAGTATTTCATGTATACTACTACATGTTTATATGTTGTTTATTGCATTGTATATAGTATTTCATGTATACTACTACATGTTTATATGTTGTTTATTGCATTGTATATAGTATTTCATGTATACTACTACATGTTTATATGTTGTTTATTGCATTGTATATAGTATTTAATGTATACTACTACATGTTTATATGTTGTTTATTGCATTGTATATAGTATTTAATGTATACTACTACATGTTTATATGTTGAATGCATAGAGGGCTGACATCTACCAAAGTGAAATTCCTTGTATATCTATACTTGGCCAATAAAACTGATTCTGATTCTGACAGGTGTCTGAGCATCTCAGTCCCCCACGAGTAGTTAGTCAGCTAGTCAGGTGCACATCATAGAAGGATTGTTAGTTTTACATGGAACAGTCTACTGTTGTAGACAGGAAAGACCTGTCTACAACACATAAGCACACTCTTATGCCTGACTAGGAGAGTCCAACGCAACGGTGACCTTGAATGGCCTTAAGCGCAAGGTAAGCATACCAGTGACAGTTAAGGTAATTACACTGGAATCTCGGATAAGGCAGACTCTATTCACTTACGGAAAATGCCTTAGTATACGCAATGTTTTAATACAGCAATCACTGTATTGTTCTCTGCTGCACAGTGAGTATACTGAATATGGCCACTATAAAACATAGGTTTTGCTGTAATTCAATATGTGCACGGTCATGGGCAAAGGTCTATTGTGATTGTGGCGATACTAACCAGATCGTGCTGTTCATATTTTAAAAATTGCATCTTCGAATATTGACAATTGTCTTGGTTCCCACAGATATCAGAAAAGGAAAAGTACAAATGAAGCAGGTCAGCAGGTACACACCATCATTACTCTCGAAGCCCATTTCGTTGGCCTGGGTGGCCTTGAGGATCTGCATGCGTATGAACTCCATCTTGGTCTTGCTGTCCTGTAGCATCTGCTGTGCCGCAGCTAACAGCTTGCGATCCTAAAACCAACAAGGAATATTTTAGTTTACATTTCTAGAATAAACGCTCGCTCAAATATATCCTTTTATCAGAATTTACATTTGTTCCTTTAATCACCATACTGAAACTCACACACACACATGTACACACACACACACGTGCGCGCACACACACACACACGCACGCAAGCACGCACACACACGCACAAAACAGTCTTCATCAGAGTCTTCATCCAATATGCCAGAAATTATAACTGTGTCCATGAAATACTGAGTTGATACCTGCAACAAACCTTGGAGATTTTTTTCATTTTAACATTTTCTGTCATCTAAAGGCACCTGGTGGGTGCAGTATTTTGGAGCAATGAGATCAGCCCTCATGCATGTCTTTAAAAACATTTTGTAGCTTTGATTTCACAGTTAATACATAAAAAGAAAAATAATAAATACCAAACCAAACAAGAAGTCATTTTTAAGCTATTTCACTGCACATAACTAGAGCAAACAACTGGAATACTTCTGATGTGCCACAAAAGTAGCAATCTCTGAATTTAGTCTGAAAATGACCTTTCTTCCTATGACAAAACACTATATTTGACATCTCTTAAAACGTCACCTATTTTTAGCAACATTACTCTTACTATTACCTTTTAGTTATGCAATCTCCAGATTTAAATCATTTTCATTTCTTTTATTGTATCCATCTGTTTCATCACTCTCACTTCTTATTTTTATTTTTCTCATATTTTTTTGATTTTCTCCTTTTGATGATTCTGTTGCTTTTATTTATGTGACGTGCAGGGAATAGGCTGGGTCTTACAAATACGCTTTAGCAATGAGCTTTAGAAATAAACCTGTCTTGCTTAGAGCCGCACTAACTCCTATCAAAGACACAGTCCCATAACCAGTATACTGTACATTATTTCTGATGATTTGAACTGAAAGCAGTTCTATTTTGGCTCACAATCCCTCTCGTAAAAGCTTTCTGTCTGTAGCAGCTGAGAAAATGATACAGAAATGTTCCTCTGTCAGCGTGAAACCCCACATTCTACACACCCCAGTGTGCTCACATTAAATACTCCTACAAGACACAGCAACGTTTTACTAACTGCTAATGAACACAATGCCATGTGCAATGTTATGGTATTTGCACAGACAAAACAGTGCTGAGGAGTGAGCAATCCAAAACATTGGGTTTTTCAGTGGCAAAGTGTGGTGGTGTCCCACGATCCCCGGATGGGAAAGACACTGAAAATGACTCATTTGTGTCCTGTTCAGGAGCGCACTGAAATACCCGTTTCTGGGAACCAACCCTGGACTAAGGTCAACATTCCTAACCGTGCACGGCATCGCCGAACAATGCTGTCGCAGCCTTACGGAATCCGGTGGTCACCGTGCACAGCTTCCCCGTCCGGCCCCACTCCTCCTATCTGTGTTCTGACTCTGTGCAGAGCCCTGCAGACGGACACGGGCCGGAGCAGGCCATGAGGGACGACTTCAGCGGGGAAACGTGTGAGCAGGTTCCTTTCCTGCACGAGGGAGTACTTTAGCGGGGAAGGGGAATGCACGAGCGAGTTCCTTTCCTCCGTGAGGGAGGACTTTAGCAGGGAATGGGAATGCGAGAGCAGGTTCCTTTCCTGCGCGAGGAACTTTAGTGGGGAAGGGGAATGCACGAGCGAGTTCCTTTCCTCCGCGAGGGAGGACTTTAGCAGGGAATGGGAATGCGAGAGCAGGTTCCTTTCCTGCGCGAGGAACTTTAGCGGGGAATGGGAATGCAAGAGCAGGTTTCTTTCCTGCGCGAGGGACTTTAGCGGGGAATGGGAATGCGAGAGCAGGTTCCTTTCCTGCGCGAGGAACTTTAGCGGGGAATGGGAATGCGAGAGCAGGTTTCTTTCCTGCGCGAGGGACTTTAGCGGGGAATGGGAATGCGAGAGCAGGTTCCTTTCCTGCGCCGTGCGCCTCGTCTGCTGACGCCAGCTGGGAGGCACTTCCTGTGGGCTGCGCTGCAGGAACTGTCGGGCCGCGCTGCAGGAACTGTCGGGACGCGCTGCAGGAACTGTCGGGCCATGTGACTTTCCCGGCCCAGAATAGAATACTGCCCTACAAAGCCAAAAGGCAGCAACTACATATTTTGTCAAAACTGAATTTAGACTGGAAATTGACTTTATAGCATGTCTTTGTCTTGTGACTAAATGTCTTGCTTTTTCCTATTAAGAAAGCAGAAAGAAGCATCACCGCTATTATGGGGGGGGGGGGGGGGTTGGGGGGCTGCAGTCTGCCCTGCGCCCACAGCCTGCATCCAGACACCCCAGCAGCAGCAGCAGGGCCCGGGGGGAGAAAAGAGATACTTGTGGCGAGTGAGAGGTGTGTTGTAAACAGTACTATGCGGGTGCAACTGTGACTGAAGTGGCCATGGGTCACTTAGCTGCTGTCAGCGTCAGGTAGGAAGGCTTCCTGTTGCCTCAGCCCCCTTCCTGGAGCACAAGAGCCGCACATGACAGACATCCCTGACTTAAATCACTTCCTCAACAGATGACGCTTTGTTGATAGCGAGCGAGAGAGGAAAAAAACCCTGACACACCAAGCTGAGAAAAACAAAATTCAAGCTTATCTTTTGTATAATACAAAAACAAACAACAAAAAAACAAAAACAAATGGCTGCTGCTGAAAGCCTACTGACCAACATTTGCTCATTATAGGGAGTTAATCTGTCTTGTCTAGCCCAATCCTAATCCTTCATTAGGAATCCACTGACTGATCCGGTCCAATACCCTTGCCTGAGCCCGATCACTGTGTGGTTCTGATCACTAATCCTCCATCAGACCCCCCTTACAGCTCTGTGCCTCAGGAGAAAAGAGAGGGACAGCAAAGAAAGAGGGAGAAAGAAAAGCGGGAGGGAAAAAAAACGAGTGTAAACAGATTTAACTGATCACCTGTCCTCTCCCACTTCCTCCGTCCTGGGTTCATGCTGAGAGGCTAATTTTAGACCGCTGCTTGAGCCTGTGGGCTCAACTCTTGCTGCCTTTCTCTCCCACTTTCCCTCCCTCTCTCCGTCTGTCTTTCTCTCTCCATCTCTCTCTCTCTCTCTGTCTGTCTGTCTGTCTCTCCCTCTCTCTGTCTCTCTTTCCCTGAGCTTTGTTGTGGCTGAAGGGAGTGGGGAGGACTGCTGTCGCAGTTACAGGAAGCAACAGGTCAAGGCTGCATTTTACTCTGGGAAAATTCTTCACATATTACGTTCATTGTCTCAGAATGGCCTTTCGTAACAGGACTAGAATCAACAAGCTTACATTCAGCAAACAAAAACAACAACAAAAACCAAGAGCAGAAAGCAGAGTGAAAATAAAAATGGTTTCAGTATGACCTACACAATGCAGGTCAGCAACAGGTACGTGTGTAAGGACACATAAGGTCTACTCTGTTTACATATACCTCAGGTGTACATATACCACAGAATACAGCATGCACAATACCAGCAAACATTCAGCATGCCAGGCCCAGGCTCATAACCCTGCTATCTCTTTAACATATCCACATTCCTCCGAATATATCCTTGACCATCTGTTTCCATTTCCTTCAGATGGAACTTCAACTTTCTGCCCCTTTTCACTTCAAAAGGACTCATCTTTCAATGGACTGCTCCTGAGTGGGACTGAATTCTTCACATTTAAGGTTTGTATTTTAGACAGGAGACTCCTTTAGTGTCCTTCTCCCCTGCTGTCTGCTTCATGTGTTTACAGTTCTGTGCTCAGAAAGGTTCAAGTGCTGCTTTCCCTTTTTTCCAGCAAAGCATCTTGCTCCATGTAAATCTCACAGCCACTGTTGATGACTGTGGCTCTTCACAGGCATAAACATAGACGCAAACGTGCGCAGGCACACACAATCTCACTCACACACATGTGCGCGCACACACACATACGCACACAAAACTCACACACAGACAAACGCAGACACACAGAGATACACAAAGGCAGGCGGCTACCTTGGACGAGCCGTTGGAGTACATCTGGATCATATTCTCGGCGCCCTGTTTGACTTTGAGCTCAATGTCGTTCTGCCGCTTCAGGGCGGCCAGTCGACTACTGTTGGTGCAGGTCCGGGCCTCGCTGCTCGGGGTGTCTGGAGTCATGGGACACTCAGAAACTACAGGGAGAAAGAGAAGACAAGAGCCCCGTTAGGCATCACAAGTGACAAATGACTTAAGTTAACCCGGTAGGCTTTGACACAGAATGGAAGCAGCATTTGCCATGTGCAGAAGCAGCTTAGTTTCAGAACCCCCCGCCCGAGGTGAAAATCCATGATATAGCGAGACCAAGTAGAAAACATTTTATTTTACACTTTAAGCCTTTAAATACCCCTCCCACATGCTGTTAAACACATTTACTGTATGTATTATCAGTATGTAGTACTGAATTTTAATCAATATTTATACCTGTATTGCATTTCTTCCTTTCTAGCATGCATATATTAGTGAAAAACATCTGCAATATAGCGGGGATCACTGTACACAAATGAAGTTCAACAAGCAATGGCAACAAAGTTTCTTGAAAATCAGGAACGTAAGAACTGAAACCCTTCAGTTGTATGTACAAAACTGAAGCTGTGTGTTATCGCAGATTGTATACTTCACTTATTCAAGCAAAGGCTTTGTTTGGTGCTACACATTCAGAGGCCGTGACAAACTTGCTATACAAAGAACTAATCAAAACCAGAGAGATAGCGAGAGATAGCAAGGAATAAACACAGACCAGCAAATAATGTAAACATGGGCACTAACAGTATGTTACAGTCAACAGCAATGAAGGAACCTTTAGGCGCCATACGCTGTCTTATTTCTAACCCCAAACAGACAAATAGTCAAACACTGAACATTGTTGCTTCTCACAGAAGAGCTAGCAGGCCAGTTTAGGGCGGCCCACACCTTTGAGAAAGCGCCCCTGTAGGACCATATTCAAGGCCTGTTCTAGGGGAGATACATTAGTAATGTACAGAAAACTGCTGTGTGGTACCTGCAGTGATGGATAATGCGGATTGGGTGTATCAAAAAAGATCTGAAAACAGCAAACTGCCCCCCCCCCCTCCCCCCCCCCCCCCAAGAGACCTTAGATGGTTAATACAGCAATGATATAATAGCTGTTGGAATCAGCTTGTTTAGGATACCACGAACTGAACAAATAAACAAATTGCTAGCTGAAGTATAGATATATCATTATTAATATGTAAAATCAGAATGCTGATATTTATATTTATCAATTAATTACAGCTGCCATGCTGGTAATGAATCATTCATTAGCAGAAACCACAAAAACCTTTAGTTAGGCCGCCTGGCACCCTGCTTTCTTTCTCAAGAGACCTTAGATGGTTAATACAGCAATGATATAATAGCTGTTGGAGTCAGCTTGTTTAGGACACCACGAACTGAACAAATAAACAAAATGCTAGTTGAAGTATAGATATATCATTTAATGTGTTATTAATTTTGTAACATTTAATATTGATAAATAAAATTATTAAAAAATATTAAAATTATATTAATAAAATATTAAAATTAATATTTTAAATCAGAATGCTGATATTTATATTTAGTTGTTTTGTAGTGCTCAGAACCAAGGTCAAGGGTCAGAGAGCAAACAGTAAGTCCAAGTTCCTACCCTACTGTAGAAGCCGACTAGGGGGCTGTTCTTGTAAACAGTGCTCCAAGTTTGTACCATGAAAGAATTGCCTTTTAATACCACCAAACACGTTTAGCTTTTGCTCATTTTAAAAGAGTCTTCCCAATGCATTTACAGTTAAACTGCAGGGGCCTCCGGGGCCACAGGAGGACTTTCCTCAGGGCGACGCCGCCATTGTTGTTTGGGGGAGAGAAAAAAAAGAGCTTGCGCAACAAAACACAATAAATGACAGCTTTAATAAGGCAGTGTTCAGCTGGAGGGGAATGGGGAGTGTGTTTGTGTGTGTGTGTGTGTGCGTGCGTGCGTGCGTGCGTGCGTGCGTGCGTGCGTGCGTGCGTGCGTGCGTGCGTGCGTGCGTGCGTGCGTGGTTTGGACGTGTGCTGGCAGGAACCCATGCGTGTAGTTTCGCAGGCGACAGCCGGAGCTGGTTTGTGAAAGGTGCCCTATGTGAGAGCACGGCCCTGGCCGGGGTGGAAAGACTCGCGCGAGGGCTGGGTAAACACAGACATCCGCCAGCCAAACAAACTGAGCTGAGCACAACACAAAACACAACACAGCACAGCACAGCACAGCACAGCACAGCACAGCACAGCACAGCACAGCACAGCACAGCACAGCACAGCACAGCACAGCACAGCACAGGAGGGCAATCTGGAGAGCCATAGAGCATGGGAACCACGACAGACGAAGGCATCACCTATAGTGTTATATGTAAGTACAGGACTACCTAGTGATAGTAGCAATAGGAATCAGCACTAATCAGCAATACACCCATAGCCAATATGTCTGCCCATCTGCCTTCCATTATGTGGCCCACAGCAGTATCATGGCTCACAGCGACAACTGAGCTCCCATCTCCATGGCGAATGTGTTTTTCCTTATTATACAGTGGGAGAAACTACAAGAAGCCCGCATAAGATAAATAGTCTTTTACGACAGTCATAATTACGATACAAACCATTTATTTAATTTACACAGATGCCCACAACAAATGCCCAATAAAGGCTGACTTAATCCAGTTGTTTTATTCCATAGTTAATAAGGCTGAACCACCGCACTTCACAATTACTTCACAAAGGCAGAGGCAACTTTCAGCGCTCTCATTAACCCGGAGCATTGAGTGCGCCGAGGCTGACACAGATGGACGCAAGTATTAAAGCCGTAAATCTCAGAGCGGGCTCGGGACCGCGCGCGTGTGTGTGTGCGTGCGTGTGTGTGTGCGCGCGTGTATGTGTGTGTGCGTGTGCGTGTGTCGTCCCAACCCTCACGGGGCTTCCAGTGCACCTTCAGTCAGCCGCACGTTCAGCAAGGCTGCAGTTCTGAGGCATGAGATCATCTCCTCGTGTCAGGACAGGAACACCAGCACCAGCAAAACACACACACACACACACACACACACACACACACACACACACACACACACACACACACACACACACACAATGTCATACAGGCAATGAATCACTCATTACCAGAAACCACAAAAACCTTGCAAAAAAGTAGAGAGACTTCAGTTAGGCCCCCTGTTAAGCTCTCAAGTGTCCCACTGCTGACTTTCATGCTGACAGGAACATGGGAGTCTCCCTTCTCTTTTTCAGCTACTCCCAAACAGCAACCCTTAGGGCCATGTTGCAATGCCTGACTGCGCAATGGAAATAAATAATCATCACAAACCAAAACCATCACAAGCCAAAAACAAACAACCAAAAAAACTCTGTTTGGTCATCTCTGCCCTAAAGGCCAAAGGGCAGAAACTACGTATTTTGTGAAAACTGAGTTAGACTGGAAATGGACCTTATAACACCTCTTTTGTCCTGTGACTAAACCTCTTGCTTCTTCCTATTAAAGTACATAAAAGCATCACCACTATTATACCTACGACATGTTTGACTGGGCATTATGACAACTTTAAAGGCATTTTTGTCAGTTCCAATGTTCACGTAGTTACTGCACTCTGCCTTCGCAGGGCAGACCTGTTCAGGGACCCTGTGCCGTGTCCAGTTAATGCAATCTGCCTTCGTAGGGCAGACCTGTTCGGTCACCCTGTGCCGTGTCCAGTGGCCATGTATGGGCACCGCCCTCTTCCTTTCTCACACTGCAGTCGCAATCACCGGCGGGAGATGGCAGCCAGATTTAGTAAACTATAAATGGATCAGGGCCCATCTCCGTTATCTCCGCGAGACCTCCCTGACATCTAAACACTTCAGGCCTCCTTCCTGTAATCTGGGTGATAAAAAACACATAAATGTAGGGCGAAAAGGCTGCAGCCTGCAGTTGTGGGCACAGGGCTATATGCAGCACCGGTCGCCGGTTCGCCTGTTTTTCTGCGTGGAGATGCGAGTGCCATGATTACGCCCGTTAATAATCTGTTTTCAGCGAGCGCGACTGACAGCTTGTGATTTAGCTCCAGGTTGTAAAATGAAAAGCAGCCCGTGGTCAGGCCGGCAAACAACAGCGCACGCAAAGCGTAGCGTGTCAGAGTCAGAAACATGACAAACAGAAAACAAGCTTTTAAGACTAACATGTTTGTTACAAGAGTTACAAATGAGTTACATGAACACTTCCAACTTTCACAAGAACTATACATTCTCAAATCATCCGCTGCTTAAATTTCTCTCAAACTCCTATTTTAACAGCTTTCGGTCAAGCTGTAGGAAATATTTACAACTTCTGAGTACTGTACAGTGGTACTGCACTGGTGTTAGTGCGTCATACTTCCTCTGGGTGTTTGTTGGGAAGTGCTCGGCCTGACGAGGCTTTGTTTGGTTTAATGTGCGCCGTCCTGCTAGCAGAAGTAAGCGCTACAAGTTCCCAATTAGGCGTGTGCGGTTCAAAGGACAGGTGGGCCATAAAGCGCCCCTAATTAGTAGCCGGTCTGCCCTGTGGTCGACTCTGCTCAGAGATTAACGACATCCAGACGACACCTATGTAGAAGCACGCGATCCTCTACAGCTTTTCAAAATGCACACATCTGAATACGTTTGGCTTTAATACTCACAAACAAATTGCAAATTCCACCTTTTATGTAGAAAAGAAAAAGAAATGGACAGTTTTTACGCCAGCCTCTTCAATGCAAAAATGCCTGATATCTATCGTATGCAACAAATTCTGTTCTGCCAATTGTCAGTTAGCCTTCCCCCTGCACTGTCAGAAATGCTGTTTTTATATTCATTAGTGCATACACAGAAACTCATCAAATATCACTGCTTACAGTTGCTGACGCCTGAGTGTAAATGCAGCTGACTGAATGAGGTGGAAAGGGTCATTTCTGGACTAGAACAAAGGAGCAGAAACTGCAGCACACAGTAGCATGTGACGGCATCAGACAAATCCATACTATCTCTGATCTTTATCTCAACCTGACATACAGATTCCCAGTTTATTTGATCAAACATTCACTTTTCATAAAGTAGAACACAAAATGTCTGAGGCTGAGGTGAAACTGAAAGGAAACTGTGGGGAACTGCAAGCATGGCAAAATCAGCGGCAATCAGGTTTCTGAGACTGGTGGACAGGGGACGGGCTGTGCTGGTTTGTGAGACTGGTCACAGACAGGGGACGGGCTGTGCTGGTTTGTGAGACTGGTCACAGACAGGGGACAGGCTGGTTTGTGAGACTGGTCACAGACAGGGGACAGGCTGGTCTGTGACACCGGTCACAAACAGGGGAGGGGCTGTGCTGGTTTGAGAGACTGGTCACAGACAGGGGACGGGCTGGTTTGAGAGACTGGTCACAGACAGGGGACGGGCTGGTTTGAGAGACTGGTCACAGACAGGGGACAGGCTGGTTTGTGAGACTGGTCACAAACAGGGGAGGGGCTGTGCTTCAGTTGGTGCTTCCTTGTCAGGGTTCCTGCCCTGCGTGGCTGCCACACATAGCTGACGTCCGAGAGGATTTACTCGCCATGCCAGCCAGCCCTTGTGGCCCTCACTGTGACACATGTCCCCTCACTGTGACAAATGTACCCTCAGCTGGCCACCAAGCCCTATCCTATACCTCTACACTACACCAAGCCCTATCCTATACTCTACACTACACCAAGCCCTATGCTATACTCTACACTACACCAAGCCCTATCCTATCCTATACTCTACACTACACCAAGCCCTATCCTATACTCTACACTACACCAAGCCCTATGCTATCCTATACTCTACACTACACCAAGCCCTATCCTATCCTATACTCTACACTACACCAAGCCCTATCCTATCCTATACTCTACACTACACCAAGCCCTATCCTATCCTATACTCTACACTACACCAAGCCCTATCCCATCCTCTACACTACACCAAGCCCTATCCTATCTTATACTCTACACCAAGCCCTATCCTATCCTATACTCTACACTACACCAAGCCCTATCCTATCCTATACTCTACACTACACCAAGCCCTATCCTATCCTATACTCTACACCAAGTCCTATCCTATACTCTACACTACACCAAGCCCTATGCTATACTCTACACTACACCAAGCCCTATCCTATCCTATACTCTACACTACACCAAGCCCTATGCTATACTCTACACTACACCAAGCCCTATCCTATAATCTACACTACACCAAGCCCTATCCTATCCTCTACACTACACCAAGCCCTATCCTATCCTCTACACTACACCAAGCCCTATCCTATCTTATACTCTACACCAAGCCCTATCCTATCCTATACTCTACACTACACCAAGCCCTATCCTATACTCTACACTACACCAAGCCCTATCCTATACTCTACACTACACCAAGCCCTATCCTATACTCTACACTACACCAAGCCCTATGCTATCCTATACTCTACACTACACCAAGCCCTATCTTATACTCTACACTACACCAAGCCCTATCCTATACTCTACACTACACCAAGCCCTATGCTATCCTATCCTATCCTCTACTCTATTCTCAATTCCTCCCTCTAGCGCTCACTCACCTTGTCTCTCTCTTACCAGCTCTGCCATGCAAAGACCTTATGTAACTAACTACAATTTCCAGCAAAAAATAGTTAGTCATGTCTGGATCAATAGATATCAGCCAAATATCTTGAGTCAATTTTGTTTTTTCGTTTTTTTTTTGGGGGGGGGGGGGGGGGGGGGGGGGGGTCTTTGCCATAAGGCTGAAAAACACATGCAAGAGGAAGTGATTTTTCTGTTTTACACTCTCAGTTTCACTTTTGCCTTTTTCAGGGCAGTGCTCCTTCACCTCTCTCGCTCTCTCTCTCCCTCCCTCTCCCTCTCTCTTCCTGCTGACTTCACCTCCTCCTTGTTTCTCTCTCCCTCTCTCACCCTCTCTCTTCCTCCCTCGCCCTCTCTCTCCCTCCCTCTCTCTCCCTTGCTCTTTTCCTCCTTCCTGGTCTCAGTAAACAGGGCGCAGAGGAGGGCAGTGGGCACACTCCTGAGTACAGCCGGCCAATCACAGAAGCCCTCCTGTGCCCTGTGACTGCTAGCCTAGCTGGGAAACTCAGACACCCTGACAGAGGTGTAATCCACAGATACACACACACACACACACACTGAGTATTATACTATATATAATATATCTTCACCCACCCCCACCCCCCACACACACACATTCTCTGAGTAAGCAAAGACAGAGGCCATCTGCGATGCTAATATATAATAGAACCTCCCCCCCCTCACTCACACACACACACACACAAACACAACCACTTAGCCCCTCATACCACCAAGTCATGTTCACACTTAACAGCTGCCTATATACACCAACTTCATTAGCAAACAAATCTGTGACTGTTTACATGAGGTGTATGACACGTACAATCACAGAAAAAAACTCTCTGGCACACACACACACACACACACACACACACACACACACACACACACACACACACACACACACACACACACACACACACACACACACACACACACACACACACACACACACACACACACACACACACACACACACAGGGAGGGATAATAATAATACTCTGACACAGAGGGCAACTCCCAGAGGAATCCTCCTTACTCACGCCCTCATTACGTCCAGCAGACCCAGCAGTCTCCCCACCCATCGCCAGCTCTGCTTTAATGGCCTCTGAGCATAGTGAGGAATCACTTCCCTCTCCCTCTCAAAAACACAGGCACACGGAGACAGACACACATTTTCCCCAAACAACCACTTCGGCTCTTTATTTGTTGAGAGTCATCCAGAGGCACAGTAACCTTTGGCCTGCCTCTCCACTGCTCCACCTGGTTTATATAGTCTCACACCAACGGCCAGGAGCAATGCACTTCAGCAGAAAGACTGGACGCGATTATAGCCACCATTGTGAAATGGACTCTGTTTGTGCACTTCTGAAACTTGTCTTGCCCTCAGGGGAAAACACTACAGACAAACAGTCAGCGAGACCCACATTTCTGCCTCTCTTGCAATACCGCTTGTGTGTGTGCTCGCAGAAAAGTGGCAAAACAACTTTCACTAAACCTCACTCACCAAACTCAGGAAAAGCACATTAAGTCACAGTGTTTATTCATAAACACAGAATAATTTTCAGCACAAGACATGGCAAGTTGTTTCACCTTTTACATATTTAAAAAGAAAAAACACTTTGATACACATGCTTGCTACAATTTCCTCACTTTCTGGGCAGCTTAAGCAGAATATTTAAGATAAGTTCAAAAGCCTGAACTCATAACACACTGAAACATCACGACCGAAAAGCCTTACCTAGAAGTTCCTCGGGGTCCTTCACCACGATGTGGGCGTTGAGCTCCTGCAGCTCCTGATGAAGCTCCTCCACCTTCTTGCTGGACTTCTTCAGCATGTTGTCCACGTAGGCCAGGCTCTTCTTGTCCGTGGTGACCTTACGTAGGTTCTCCGCACCCTCCTTGATCTTCAGCTCCTTGCGGATCTCGCGCTTGATCTGGTCCTTGATCTCGTCCAGCTTCTGCTGCACCATGGTGTCCGACAGGTCCAGGTTGTGGCCCAGACCCAGCCGCTCTGACACTATGTGACCCCTGGTGTCCCCCTGTGGGCAAGCAAAACACAACACAATTTAAAGGGATTTCATTAACTGGACACGTAAGACATGACACCTAGACATATGGCGAGGAACCGGTGGAAATTCATCTCCTACAAGTTATCCAGTTTAAATATCTAAAAAAAATCCAGTCTACAAATGACCATGAATGTAACAAACATGTTACAACTAAATTTATCTTCATGAAGAATAAGCAATGTTGCCTTTTCACAGAGCACCGTTTGTAAATATAATCCCTAATACAGAACAAAGGAAAACTGCCCCAAACTAGGCCTGATTATGTTAATGTAATTGTGAACTGATGATGTGGTAATCTCTCCAAGTAAAAAAAGGAGGTCATGTTTAACTTCTGTTTCTTAACATGAAATATCTCATTTTTTGTGTTTGCGCTTTTGATCTCAGTATGGGTTAAAGCAAAGTGATCACAAGGGCAAGGGAAATAAAGCTGTTAGTTGCATTTAAATCATTTACAAAAGTTTGCGGCCATAAAAACGTTTTTTCTATCCTGTGTGAGCTCTCAAGAGCTAGCAACATGGCTGCCGGTCTATGAAAAGACTTGTTTGAAACAGTCTGGCTGGCAAGTGGCTGGCTTAAAGCAGTGCATTCTGGACGTGAAATAGTGACGTTTTTGGACAATGTGTGCTGTGGTGTGGTATGGCAACGTTCAGTCCAAAAACGTCACTCTTTAAAATCCAGAATGCATTGCTTTAAGCCAGCCAGACCGTTTCAAACAAGCTCAAAGTCTCAGGAGCCTGTTAGAGGTTCCTGATGAAGGGCTCTGCCCTTGACATGCCACCCTTGCATGTGTCTGGAGCCACAGGCTGATTATGTAACCGTGTCCACATAAAGCTGGACAGCTAATCTGCGTGCTAGGACGTCACCGGAGGGGAGGCGGCCTCCGCCACGGCCACATCGGAGTCCACGCTGAGCACACGGGCACACCGGCCGACCATGACAAAAGCCACCAGTGGCCGGACAATGCCTAGGAATGCTGCCCGCCTCTATACGTCATCGCCCAAGAGTGTGCACGCCCACCACACACACATTAACACACATACACACACACACACGCACGCACACACACACGCACTGCCTCACAACTAAGGTGCACATCACCATGCACAAAGACAGTTTTGTTCAGTGAAATTCAGCCGGTGACATCCGGGGACCTCAAACCAGCCAGCTCAGAGCCAGGCGATCGAGGTGAAATAATGACATTTAACGTCAAGCAAACACTAAAGAGCATTAAGGATCATCGTCAGCTTTGATGAAGAGGCCAGACATGAGGCTGGTCTGCAGCCGTTCCCTCCTTCGTCTCCTGCGACCTGCTCAGTTCACACAAACATGAGCAGTTTTCCACGTGCAGTTTTCCCCGTACCCACCTCCATGGCACTCAGACAAGACCCCCCCCCCCCCCCCCCCCCCCCCAGATAGCAGCTCCCGCTCCTGATTTACAAGCCCTCGGCAAACACTCGGCTTGGCATCCGACGCCTCTGCTATCAATAGGGTGCGGCCCAGACGGGCTTGGGACTGGAGGCGTAAAACACCAACTACAAAACTCCCTCCCGCAGCACTGGACCGCAGCAGAGCTTAAAATAACGGGAAAATGTGCAATGTGTTCAAAAATAATAGGTGCTCAAACAACGCAGGCATGCCAAGTGTAGCATTTCGGGGGTTCTGAATGTTGTAATTACATACGAGGTAGGGGACGCAAAGTTAGAAGCAGTTCCATAAGTATTCCATACGCGTTCCAATGGCAACCAGGGGTTCTGGACCATACGACGGCATACAATGGTGCACTTCCACTTCCAAGATCAAACTATTTTAAAGCATAAACAATGGGCCAGGGTAGCCTGGCCGCGCATGAACACAAAGATCAAACTATTTTAAAGCGTAAGCAATGGGCCAGGGTAGCCTGGCCGAGCAGGAGCACAAAGATCAAACTATTTTAAAGCGTAAGCAATGGGCCAGGTAGCCTGGCCGCGCATGAACACAAAGGCGTACACGTCAGATTGCTTACCAGCACATCCACTTCTCCAGCTGCACAAACAGAGTCGCGCATTTCCCTGACGTTTTCCGAGCCCTTCTCTGAAACAGTCTGCCGTCTCCCGAGCTTCCGCAAGATCCGATTTTAGGTTCACAAGCCCACTATGAATCTGCAGCCTTCCATCCAAGCCACAGTGTCCCACACAAGAGCGAAGACTCGTGGATCGGCTGAGCTCAGCTGTCCTCAGCGGACCTTCCTTCAACGCTGGAATGACCACATCGCACTTTAGAGAGCACAAATCCTGCTAAGCCTCTGTTCTGGCTCGGGGCCTGCTTCAGGACATCGGTGACGAGGGGACTCGGGCTGGTCAGACAGACCTTAAAATACAACCAGCCAGAGAATGCTGACGCGTGGCAGTACCTGGCTTCCATTTCCATCCAATTACTTGACACAAACTAATTTGTCTTTTGGCAGAAAATCCCTCCCGATAACAGTCCTGTTCGGTGTGGGTGTGTGACAGTACTGTTCGGTGAGGGTTTAGGCAAATGATTTGGGTGGAGCAGATTTAAGATTTAAGAAGTGCTGGCAAAATTCTAAAACAGGTACATTACCTTGGGACTGCCACCTTTGAGACTGAGGAATGTTTTAAACTGTAGCATGTCCAGGGAATTTTTATTAATGCAATTGTTCACACTAAAACAAGGCCATGCTTTTGCAAAAATAAAGGAAACATTTGCACGCTTGGTAACCATTGTCCTGTTGTTGCAATGCTATGACTTTCATAACAGCTGCATTGAGGAAATGCTGCACGTTTCTAAGCCCTGCTTGTGTGTGTGACGTTTCTAAGCCCTGCTTGTGTGTGTGTACGGAAAGTGTGTCCATGTGTCTAAACATCATGCATTGTGCACCTCAAGCTCTCGTGGGCGTGTTAAGCCCTCTTCAGTCTCATTACTTTCCTGTCGTGAATAGGTGTGTGCTACATTGTACCACATTAACGTCCCAGGGTAGAGTGTGGAGAGCAGAGAGGGAATGCAGACATCCAGTTACACAGCACACAAAATAGGGTGCTGCAGCCTTCCGGAAGTTTGCCACGGACCTGAATGTCACCTACTGTGCTTCAAGGTGAAGGAAAACCCTATACATAGTGATGTTCATTTTATTTCCTTAATTGAAAGTAGCGCTTGCCCTAGATGCCACACACGACTCAAAAGGTCACAAGAGGAGTAGAAAAAAACAGAGAGAAAAACAATGGCAACAAAGCACGGCAGTGATAACTGCACAGCAAACATACACTCGCTACAATAGTAGCAGTTAGCTAGGGCTCTTAGCAGGCTGAGACAACCATCATGACTCCTACTCCTCTGTTAAGCAAAGCACGGCAGTGAAACATTACTCCGGCCTAGCAAACATACACTCGCTAGACTGGTAGCAGTTAGCTAGGGCTCTTAGCGGGCTGAGACAATCATCATGACTCACACTCCTCTGTCGAGCACAGATTGGGGGGGGGGGGGGGGGGGGGGTTAGCGTTGGTAGCATTAGCCAGGTCTTCCCTCCCAGCCCAGAAACCACAGAGGTCCTGTGGACTCCACCCAGCAACAAGGCCTGGCCTGGCCTGTCCAGCCGGAGCGCTGACCCAGGAGCACAGCGGTGCGCAGCGCCCAGACAGAGAGAGCAGGGATTGCATAACCAGCTAATTCCCACACGGGGGACAACAGGTGGCCACGTACGTCCCACAGAGGACGGCTATGGTTGAGAGGGGACCTTCAACTTGCCTTACAGTTGCTCCAATGAGAAACTGAATGTGACACGGTGACAAATGTTTGCGGTGGCAGTGAGTCACGTGGTGGCTACACGAGCACAAAAGAGGGCAGCTGCTGAATCAACACTGCAAAGCTTCATGTTTTTAAGATATAAAATCTCATGTAGTTTGTGTGTGTACCAGGGGGATGTAATGTAAGGTTGGTGTGACTCCAAAATGACCCTTGCTGGCACATGCTCATGTGTAGGACAGATAAACAAAGATGATGTCTGGAGCAGCTGCCCAGGTTGTTTACTATGTAACGCTGCAATTACAGCGCTCTGAACACAGATGCATTTTCAACATACATCATCTGTTATTGGTGCCAACTTTATCAGCGCCAGCTGTGTTACCGTTGTTTGTTGGTTTGGCCGTTTTTGCCTGAAATCACTAGTTTAGACCAAAAAAACCTTCTGCGGCTTTGAGTTGCCATTCCTGTTTCGTGACAACGCTGCTGAACTGAAACACACTACACTGAGCTAATTACAGCAAAGAACACAGCATGAATGAACCTGAGGGCTCTAAGCTCTATGCTCGTTACGACTTAAAGTCTCATCCAATCAAAAGAGCTAAACCATTTCTGGCACTATTCCATGCAGAAATAGGGGAAGTCTGTTTTTTTTGCCATACAGGTAAAATTACCGCGTGTGCCGCGAATAACTTGCATTGCAGGCAAAATAAACAGGCCCCTCCTGGCCCAAAGCAGAGCGGTGTGAGTGAGAGTGCTGTGATAGGCCTGTGCACATGTCCCTAATGCATGGGATTAGGAGGACCACACCAGCCATCTGGGGACAATCATGCCTCTCTCAGGACGACTACGTCACCCAACTGTAGTAGCCCATAAAGATGTGCAGCCCTGTAGGCCTACACAGCAGCACAGCAAGGGCGCGTTTAGGCAACGATCAGCCGTTTGTTTTTTTCTCACCACCCCATCACCAGTTAGGCATGACGTACAGCGATGTGTGTTTCTGTCAGAAGTCAATAGTGATGCAACAGTTATATCGACGCTAACCAGCCACCATGCATTAGGCCAGGTCAGGTCAGTTCAGTGTTTGCCAGCAGTCTTATGAAACTCCACAACAAACCCAGCGACAACAAACAGTGCAGCCACCCTCCTATGTCAGGGCCTGAAAATGTGTTTTTTAGGAGGCTAACGAGCCATTTCCCTGCCCTTGAACTCCTCCTGCCTCCCAGCCCACACCGTCACCGTCCCGCACTGTAGCACTTCCCGGCCTCAGGGACTGGCCAGGCAGAGTGAATGAGCCATTATCTGTAGGTGACCCAGGTGATCCCCGCCACAGATAAGGAGCCCCTATTAAAAAGAGAACCAGAGGGGGAGCAGCATACGTGCACTGTGGGAATCTCTCCGCTCAGAGGATCAGCTAACAGGCCGGGGGCCAGGGTCTGGTCTGCTCCACCACCACCACCACCACCACCACAGCACTGTAATTAGAACTGGGGGGAGGGGTACCCACGACAACACAGCAATTACACCACACAAGTCACAGAGATGACATAAGCGTTTTTAAATCACTGCTGTGTAGAGGCATTTCATGTAGCATGCTAATGCGCAGCTCTGTTGCCATTTCGGATGGAGTTTAGGCTAGGGGCGGCCAATGGGAGAGGAGGTCCTTTGTGCTTCTAAAAGTGGGCCCCTTCCACCACCTGCTTGATCTCTTCCATTAATCAAACAAAAATAATATAAAACAGAAATGAGTTGTGAATGGAGAGAGGGAAGGCCACACTTTGCAAATATCAGGTCATGCACTGTGGTGAGAGGCAACAAGATACCAAAAGAGGTTTCAACTTTATTCGAACACCAAACAAACTGTACTTAAAACAGCTCGTACCAAGTGAAACAGCTCATATCAAGTTACATATAAAAACAAACAAGTTCAAGAGCAGTAATAGAGCCTGAAGTGAGAGCATCACAGTGTGATCCTTTCTGTATTTACCGCCCAGTCCACCTGCCAATCTGACAAGTTAGTGTGTGACTAGTGGTAGACTTTATCAGAATCAATGTTTACAACTCCAGCAGGTGCAGTGGCAGACCGCACAATGACGAACACAAGTCTGTTTCAGTCTATACAACGTGGATGATTTTATAAAATGTTATGGGCCAGTGTGAGTTTCGGAAGAAAAGGATAAGACATTTAACTGCATGTTACACTTTCAAGCAAGCAATCTATCTTTGCCTTTGAAATAAAACGAGGGTAATTATGCCATCCCATGGTCATATGTTCATTCGTCTTTCATGAAAAAATAAAACACTGGGGTCATTCAACAGGATTAAAGAAAATGCCTGGGGTTGGCTGCTAACCAACTGCAGCAGGAGTTTGCCCTCGCAAAGGAAGGGAAACGCCACTTGACCATCGATTTCCTTTCACCAAGGTCGAAATATTCATGCACACAACTAAAGCGTGACTGAATACATCTCCGCCCTAAACGAGCAACGTTATGACCATTTCGAATGCATATAGCAGTGCAGACAAATAAAGCCTACACGAACACTCTGACAGAGCGGTAACCATAGGCTATACCAACGCCCAGTCGATGTAGCCTACTACTGAACAAGGCATCACACGCACTTGAACAATGTTTCAGAAAAGTTTCCGACAGCCACAATTTATAACTTGTAAATGTTAGCCAATACTTTTCCACACGACTCGGCTAGGAAAGAAAAAAACAATCTCAGCTACAAAGTATCGCCTCGGTCATTAAACGTGGTAGCATGACAGCCCTGTCAAAAACAATCCAAGTAATCTGGCTATTTACGATTATGAACCACATTTTTTTCTGTTACACAAAAGTAGCAAAAACTTGAACAGAGATGTTCCTGAGACAAATATAAGCGCGGCAGCTTTTACGTTTTGTTTGTCAAATATCGGGCGATCTAACTATCCGAGTTCAATGTCTGTTCACACAATTTTCAAAACAAGATATCAACAGCACATTTACAATCTATTTATATTTATGTAATTGTAGATTATAGGCCCTGTATTCTTCCGCCTGTTCGAGTGAACGCGGTGAAGCAACAGTTGTTCGCTGTTTGGTTATTTCCTAGGCCCAAGTAGATATCCCCCGTCCCAGTTAACCCTTCACAACTGTGTGCTGGAAGTATTGGTTATCCAGTCTTAAACAGCGCACAAATATCGTCAGACCGTTAACCCGACCGACAATTTACCTTCAAAAAGATGTCGTTAGTACAATTTCGCTTGGTTAAAATAGTTTACACATGTTTATTTCAAGAAATTAGTTTTCTTACCTGCACGGAATCGGCCGCCATCTTGCCTTCTAACTTTGAATCAAACTCGGGAGAGTGGATGGGAGGTGAGTCACAAAGGAGAGTAACAGCTTTGCAACTTCTCTCCAACTAGTCCTTTCAGCTCCTCTTTTAGTGTTAAAAACGGGACCATCCGCTTTCCCGCGACGTGTCCATGGCTCAGCTGAGAATCCTGAGACTTTCCATTACAATAACTTCACAGTAATCCCTTTTTATAAAAGTAACGTAAACACATAAAAGTATATAGAATAAACACTCGTTAAGATATAAGGTCCAAACAGTCCACAAGAAAACCTTTGGGAACGAGGGATGGAGATATAAATGTCTTCGCGGGGAACTCCGCCCGAGACACGCAGCGCCTAGCTCTGGAAAGCTCTTTCTCAGCTAGAGTCAATTCATCCACTTTCAGTCATGTGACCATAAGCCCTATGCAAGCATGCGGCAGGCTCTTTCCCAGGAGGAGCAGTTCGCGTATGGTGCCAAATATAGAGCTCAGATGTGTTGTTTATTCAGTTAACATCGTGTGGCCAGAATAGCTTATTGTAGGCAAGTCAAATCATGTCAAAACAACAACAACAACAACAATAATAATAATAATAATAATAATAAACATAATAATAATAATGCTCATAACACTACTACTACTAGTCTACTACTAATAACAATAATATGTGACGTATTATTATTATTATTATTATTATTATCATTCATGTAAGTAGATTACAGTAATATTTTATATAATATTATTTTTAACAGTTTGTCAAGCATAAGGGCAAGAAACTAGTATAAATTAATATTTCTTGCATCTGCATTTTTCCATCTTTGCCCATAGGACTATGTAGCAGTGGCCTATAAAGTATAGTAACAATGTTGCATTCATGTCAGTGGGACATTTATGGCTGAGAGACTTTTTTGACCTTTGTAGTTTATTAGAGCAATCTCCTGGACCATTAGGGGGGCGTAGACCCCACTCATGAATTGCTAAGGGAAATGTGATACTTTGTATAAATCAAACCTCACTTGTAACCATCTCTAAAGGCTGGCCATCCACGCGGCTAATGAATGATTTAGACGCACTGTTGACCTATTTGACTCAAATTGGGCATTTGTTTTTCTTCTCACAGACACAATGAACCCTATTCACCGGAACAATGATATTTAAAGTTGGATGCATAAAAGGCACTACTCCCAGATATCTGGTGGTGCCTGCACTCAGTCACAGCTGAAAAAAGTGTTTACCAACAGAAAGACAAAAAAGTGCCTCCAAACTGTGAGATATGACTTGTTTTAGCCCTAGGTAGTGAGCTTGGCGTTTGTGCTGTGTGTAGTTTGCATGGTTCCCTTCCCTGTGGTTGAGCGTAAGGAAATTAGCCAGTGGCTGGAAGTAGACAGGGCCCCTCTCTTAATGAGCCGTCGGTAGACCGTGCCTCTCTGTCCACTCCCCAGGGTGTTTATTTTTGGAGGCCTAAGCAGGCCGCTTGGTCGCTGCTGGAAACGTGAGTCAGACGTTGTTGATAAGGCTCAGTTCTGCTGTCGCAGATTAAGGACAAGCCAGACAGACTCTCCACGTTGCCCTCAGGACCAGTGTTTTGGTTCATGGGTTACCCAGTCACTATTTTTAAGTTTGACAAAAACTCCAAGGAAGAGGTGACCTTCATCATACAATTTTTCCTCTCGCCTTTATTGAAGCCCATGAGCACGTTGAGTTGTGAATATTTGCTTTTGGTTTACCTCCATATAATTTCCAGCTGTGTTTTTCTTTCATGTGGTTAGACATTGCATTAGTAACGCATAAATGTGTAACTCAATTTGTGTTTGATAACACGGTGAATAGGCTGTCAGACCCAGAGCAATCCTGTGGCGATTTGGATTGGAGTCATGCTTGTTGTAGCCTTTGTGTTGTTGTGTTTGCATTCAGTAACAACAGCTTTTACTTAAAGGTCAGTGTACTTCAGGTCACTCTCTGGCCTCAGTTCCCTCTTGAAACAAAGATCCGTTTTCCACCAGGTCACAACGTTACCACAGCCACTTTCTGTGTTTACCTTTTCCCCTAATGTTCACACAAGCCTCCGCATGGTTAAGCTTCAAACAATGCCGAAGTCATTGATGAACTGGGCTAAGAAATGGCTAACTGCTAGGAAGAACTGTCCCAATGTTTGGCCCATAAAGGGTTGGAATTCGAACGTGAAATGTTTGTTCACCAAAACTGACTGGGGGGGGGGGGATTTCGGTGAGACCTGAAACCTCATTGTGTGAAACCACGGTAACCACCATTGTTGGTTTTCTCCACCGCAGCACAGGGCTTCACAGGAGCTACCATAGTCTATGGGAGCTACAGTCACATACTTCCTGTGGTAACAATCGAGTTTCCTGTGCCAGAATGAGTGTTGTTGTATCAGAGGTGATAATCTCTGAAGGCTTTTTCACTTGGTAGGTTACACAAACTAGATTGCTAAATAGCACGGTATCTAAGTTCAGCTTGAAAGGCCATCAGTGTCTTTCAATTTAACCAAGAAATGTATTCCCATATTTGGTATATGACTGCATTCTTGCTCTCTTTAGGAAAGGTCAGAATGGCAGAGAGATTCATAAAGTTAAATAGACATTTTTTTTTAATTCATGGTGTCCTGAATCCCAGAAGGATCTCACTGTAGTTTTGGTTAAAAAGAGCATCAAAGGTCTCAGAGGTTATTAGTGCTTAGTCAACAGGGATTTTGAGCTAAACATGTGCAGTTGTGGTATTGCCATGCCCTCCTTCTAAGGAAACAACTTCATGGAAAATCATAGCATAATCAGTTTAGAGAAAAAAAGAAAGAAAGAAAGAAAGGAAGGAAGAATGAAAGAAAGAAAGATATTTCTTTCTCTTTCACTCTGTCTATGTAATCTGCTTTTCTTAGTGGTCATCAGACTGCCCTCTTCCATGGTTGTCAGCAATGACGCAGAGAGGCAGGGGGAAGCCTGGCTGTGTGACTCACCACTCCAGAATGTCTGCCTGGGGGGGGGGGGGGGGGGGGGGGGGCTATCTCACACCCCCCGACTGCACACACCTGTAGCTCGTGCACTCATTCACCTGCACACCAGCCAGCCAAAGGCAAACTACAACTTTTAGGCCCCCTTACAAAAGCTAATAATTAGCCAGCTGTATATGTATTTTCCCCCAGCAGTGACCTGTGTGATGGAATCGAGTCTGAGGCCCATTGCCATTTATGGGCCTGAGGAGACAGTGATTGATGGGGTATTGATGTTTCTCACAAGCAGGCAGAGCTGAAATGTTGGCTTTTAGAGTGCAGAAAGGTAGGCCCTGGTGGGGGCCGCGCATCCTGTTTGAAGTGTGGAGAACAAAGGACTTGTCTCTAAGGGGAAAAACAGCCTACGTTTTAGTGTGTAATGGCGCCACCTGCAGGTAGAAGAGCAAAAGTACATGGAAGAATATTTTTTCCCTTTGACCTCAAATGCATCTTTTTTATTGTTCATAACAATACGACTACAGTTGGGTATTGTAGACGTGCACGTTTTTTGCTTTTTATTGTGCTTTGATTTTGTCTTGTTGAATGTAATGTTTACTGTAACCTTTAGCTGCTTCCGTGTTTCTCACGCTGTTGTTGTTTGCGAAAGGCACTATAAATGACCTCTCATGGACTCTCAACACCACACACATCACAAAGAAAGCCCAGCAGCATCTGTACTTTCTGAGAAGACTGCGTAAAGCCCATCTCCCAACCTCCATCCTTACAACTTTCTACAGAGGGACGATTGAGAGCATCCTCAGCGGCACCATCAAAGCGTGGTTTGGCAACTGCACTGCTGCAGACCGCAAGGCCCTGCAGCGGATTGTGAGGACAGCCGAAAAGATCACTGGTCTCTCTGCCCCCCCTCGCAGACATCCACAGCACCCGCTGTCTGCGGAAAGCCAAGAACATTGTCAAAGACTCTACTCATCCCTCCCATGGACTATTCACCTTACTACCATCTGGTAGAAGGTTCCGCAGCATCACTGCCCGCACCTCCAGAATGGGGAAGAGCTTCTTCCCACAGGCAGTCAGACTGCTGAACAGCCTGTAGTGCAATTGGACTGTAAATTCTTGGTAACTCAGGATGCAAACCAGCGCGTCACAGCACACTGCACCTTTATGGCCCCCGCACTTTCTTGCTGCTATTACTTATGTTTATGTAGAATAGTTTTTTGTTACAAATCATACCACTAGCCTTGCTGCTATTATTTACATTTATGTAGAACAGTCATTTGTTTACAAATCACACCACTAGCCAAAATGCTCTGCTAAAAGCCATGCCCTGTCTAGAGTGTTTGTTGTTTAGGTCACCTGTAACTCTGACCTGACTTGTTTACAACTGTGTTGTACTGTATGTACAAGAGTGTGTACGTGTGCATGTGTAGTTGTGTGTGTGAGTGTGTGAGAGAATCTGTGTAGTCCCTCAATAGTGTATGTAGGCACTATTACGTATCTGTCTTGTCCATATTGTGTTTTAACAGTTGCGTATATTATTGTTCCCGGTGAAACGTTGTCTCGTCTCACTATGTACTGTGTACATGGCTGAAACCACAAAAAAAAAACCTACTTGACTTGACTTGAAATGAAGCGCATGTAGACAGTTAGCTCATGTACATAACTTAACAGGAACGCTGGAGTTATCGTCCTCCTCAGGGCCTGGGGCCAGTACTAGTAGTACTTCCCTAAATAGATTTAAATTGTACATGGACAAGTTAAGAACTGTTACTTAGCAGCCCTCACTATCTTGTATTTCAGGTCAGAAACCAAGGGAACAGATTTACAGCATATAATTACAAGTTTTGCCAAAATGCAGTAGTTAGCAAGCTAATGGTCTTTTACCTGTGCCAGCTGTGCTCTTGGCAAGGCAGGTTTACTGATTGTCAGGATTGGTATTTATTGTATTGTAAACAATGTGTCATGAATAGTGTCTGTCTGAAAACTGTGCTTTGTGAATTGTGCAATTGAATCTAATGGAAGATTTTCATTTGGATGGCAGTCAATGTACAGACAACAACCATGTTTGAATTTGGATTGCACTAAATTATGCAAAATATTACATTGGATGTTTGACCCACTTTACTTATTTAGCATGTTTTCACTCCATTATTGTTCACAGAGTATCTCTATGGTAGTTGTCTAACTGCACTCGTCTTTATCACCCTCATCCCTGATGGTGTTGGAACAGAGTCTGTCTGCCTGTCTGTCTGTCTGTCTGTCTGTCTGTCTGTCTGTCTGTCTGTCTGTCTGTCTGTCTCTGTCTGTCTGTCTCTAAGGGTCCAGCTTTCCTGCTCACACTCACCCCTACGTCTCTCTGAGGCACCATTGTCATATTGGTCCCAGTAGGGACACCATTTCTCTTCTGGCCCTATTCACACACGCACACACACACACACTCACGCACACACACACACACACACACACACACACACACACACACACACACACACACACACACACACACACACACACACACACACACACACACACACACACACAGAGTTGGTGCAAATCTTAGAGAGCCCCAATGTCCGAGTGTAGTTTGTGCTCTCTACCAGGAGAGGGAGACAGAGTGTTTCTTGTGGACCGGCTCCTGTTGTGTCCTTGGTTAATCCCAGATACTACATACTTGTCCAAATAAGAATACTCAGAAATGATTGAATAAACACCATTTTTCTTGTTTTTTGGCTTGCATAAGGCAGACTATGAATTGAGAGGCAGGCCGGGTACATGGTCAGAAAAAGCTACGTTGAATTTAATGCCTTACTGAATACAAATTTAAACTTAAGTACAGGCATACTAACTTGAGTAAAAAGATAATTCAGCTGGGTTGCATCATGCTAGCTAAAGCCCAAAGCTAAAGCGGTCAGTGTGCTAGCGAGGGCAGCGAAGGCAGGAACGACAGTGCTTTCGAGTGAACTCAAAATTTTAAAGGCGGTTCTGGACATGTAACAGTTTGCAACTTTACACTTAACAGTTTATGGTTGAACACAAATGACACCTTCCTATAGTGAGTCTTTCTGTTTTTCAAATTCTAGCCATAATTATTTCACAATTTCAGGCTTTTATCATCATCGATGCTGTTAGATGAATACATAGCTTTCCTGCACACGGTTTCTTCTCAGAGGACAAAGACTTAAGGATGGTTTTAAAACTAGATTGCCTTGAGCAGGCACACTGACACCTGAGCCCTAAATATAGAGCCAGGCCAACACTGATGTCTTTATGGGAATATCCAAAACAGATGTCTTTCTGACATTTCAGCTGAGCCTCTCTTTGGGAAGCGTCTGTTCTCAGGCCTAATATAGCAGGCGGAGGACGTCTTAGCCAAAACATGGTCATGAACAATCTGATGCAAACGGCCGAGAGATGCCGTTCTCTTCCCTTTAATGCAGTCACTGTTGGTGAGTGGCCCACTACGGGACGATTTAATGTGTACGTCCAAATGATCCGCTGAAAGTCAAGAAGATATTTAAAATGTATTTTGTCATTTATGTAAATAGTAGTGACTTCTTTGTGAGACACTCAGCCTTGTGTTTACACTAGTAGCTTTTAAAAATGCAAAGAAAAAATCCAGAGAGAGAGAGCAGAATAG
This sequence comes from Coilia nasus, assembly GCA_027475355.1. NCBI lineage: Eukaryota > Metazoa > Chordata > Actinopteri > Clupeiformes > Engraulidae > Coilia > Coilia nasus. The sequence continues at coordinate 3,309,644 of CM050212.1, forward strand.
TCATTTTATCCTAATACTGAACCATAATTTAATGTAGACAGTAAAATGTCTGTCACACAGGATGGCTAAATTACTCAGCATGCATTCATGCACACTTTGGGGTTCACAGAGTTCCACATGTGCTGCCCAGGCGGCGCGGTTGCCAGCCCTGACGCATGAACATAGTCCCAAACAGCACTAAACACCAGCCTTCAAAAAAAGAAAAGCGGTGCAGTGGAAATGGGGCTCTGAGCATTCCAAATTCTTATTCATTGCACATGAACCTGAACGCGTCCCGAAGGTGTTGTGTTCTCTGCTTTACATTCACGTTGTCCAACATCGCTACATGTGGCCCGCTTTAAGCTCCCCGCCAGCGCGCGCAAGCAGTTGGTTAAACACGAAGACGCACATGACATCTGTAAATTCGTGCATGCTTATTTGATGTCATATTCCCCTGTCGGCGAAGAGGGGGAAAATGAATAACTAAAAGAAAGCAAAAACAATTACACCTGTGTGTCTAAACAGCTCTGCTTTCAGCTGAAATATTCATAAATAAGGCCGGGCTAAAGCTTGGTGTGTCTGTCAACACCTGCTCGGTTTTCACAGTGTCCATTTTCAATTAAAGCTGCCCATATCCTTTCAGCAATGACTTGTCTTGAGTCATGGACTATTGATAAGGTCTCGACCAGAGTCAAGTGTCAGTGACCGGGCGGTCGGGGGTGAGTAACTGTGAGAGGCTCCTCTCTGTGTTTGGTAAACATCAATACGAGAACACAGAAACAACAGGAGGCACAAATGAGATGTTGAGACTAAATCATCTGGTGTTTGGTAGAATTACAGCGCTTGGTGTCTAGCTTGTGATGCGTGGTGGAGGAAAGGTCTTCGATGTAGTGGTCCTATTCACTCTTACAAAAAGTCAATGCTATATAGATAAAGTTTTATCACTGTTGGCTTATTATGTCCTCCTTTTGTCGCTTTGGAACTGCTAAGTGTAATGTAATAATGTAATAAAGTGCAGAGCAGAGCGATGTGCCACTGGTTTATCACCATAGCGATGTGCCACTGGTTTATCACCATAGCGATGTGCCACTGGTTTATCACTATAGCTCTTCTAAAAGAGCTGAAGAAAGTCACTTTTGCAGGACCCTTCTGTCTGTCTCTCTCTTTCAACTACAGCCAAGGGAGCAAGCAAGAAGTTGCTTTTTTCTAAAAATAACTTTTTTATCACCGTTTTTTTTTTTCATATATTCTTTCATATATTATATTTTTAATGATTATGCAACTGGATAATTATGGTGTGGTAATTATTAAGTGACATATATGTATATCTACCTCTCTCTCTCTGTTTCCACATTGTGTGATTTGTGATTTTAAAAATGGTATAAGCATTAGAATATGAAATGAAATGATGACTATGGTATGAAATCAGAAAATATTGGTTAGGAGTGGTGTTTAGTAAATAACCATTTAAAATGTTACATACTTAGAAGATTCTTATTCACCTAAATCATGGTAGTCACAAGAGCTAAATTGTTTGTAAGTGGAGTCTTTTCAGAGCTTGAAGACATTTCACCTTTTATACAAAAGAGATATAGCTCCTGGTTCTCCATCATCAGGTCAGAACTGAAGAAGCATTTTGGATGAAAGGTGAAACGTGTTTTGGTTAGCCTTACACATTGTGTGACAAATGATTCAGCTCTGCTTTCCATGATGCAGGGTACACATTCTGGGAAGTGATTGTTACTCTATAGCTACTCTGTCTCCCTGCCTCTCTAATCTCTCACCTTGCTATGCATATCTGCAGATAGCTTGGCTTTTGTAAATGAGTGGAATGGGTTGTCCACATTGAGGGCAGGGGACAGCATGCGAGCAGTCTTTGACACGGCCACCAGGCTAGCCACTGCCACCGTCCCTGGTCACCTCACTTCGATGGCGACGACACCTGAACTCCATCCTCTCATCCAATCCAAGAGCAGCATTGTGTGTGAGATATTTTACTGTATCCTGCACTGTACTATTGCTGTTCCTAGAAATTTTCACAGACCAACTAGACCCTGCAATTTAAACTCAACAATAGGACGATTAACTCAGGATTGAGTAAATAATAGAATAATAATAAACCTAACGTAATAAGTGTTTTCCCAAACAACAGCATGTTATAATAAGGTTTGTAGTCAGGAATGCTTAAATGTCTTCTCCCAAAGATACTCTTCCTAGGTGCACGAGTATTCTTGTTTTCTCAAAGCTGTTTATGGCACAGACTGACGTTTGGAGCATGTGCTGGTCTTCCTCAGCATCATGTGTGACCCACCTGCTGTGGGTGGGGTCAGGGGTCGCGCAGGCTGTGAGCACATGGCTGAAGCACAAGGTCAGGTAGGAACGAGGGGCTGCAGGGATGGGGATGACCTGATCCTTATGGATGCGACAGCAGGCCAGGACGGCTCGTTTGCATATGATACAAATGCAGTGTTACTCAGTGGCACAGGCCGGTGCAGGTAGCAGGTGTTTGCCAGTGATGAGCAAACTACATCCAAAAGCTATTATCTAGAACCACATATTCCAAATCAACTGGATCTACCTGTGTGCTCAATACAGGTGATTTCACGGTTTGCTTTTTACCTGGCTGAAAAGCTGTGCTTAGCTAATTTCAGCAAATGGCTGGAACACATACTCCATGATGCTCTAGATTTTAGCTTCCAAAGTCAGGTTCCCAGTCACTGGTATTGGCTGCATTGTGCCTTTGATAAACGCAGGCTGTAGTTCTTACAAGTACACACACTGACATTCAGGTCAAGAGACCGTGATCCTCTGCCGTTCCGTAGAGGGAAAATAGTTATTCCATATGACCTCTAGAGGGCGCTGTTGTAAAGCATATTTAGATCACTGAGCTGAGCCTGCGGTATCAGCGCTGCCATTTAAAGACGATCCTGAAGCAGCCTACTTTTATTCTCCGTGATTAAACGCTGTGTCCTTCCACTCTATTGCACTTCACTGAGACAGTAGATTATTCAAAGTGTCACTTTATCCAAAGTGTCACAGTAGTCAACACTATTTCATCTTACTCTGAATACTGCACATCACATAAAAAGAAAAACAGATTCAGAACTTTTGCACTGAAAAAATGGTATTACATAGTTTTACCAGCCAAGTCCCAACCCCTTTTAAATGTATAGAATTGTTATCTGTATTGTTAACTGTATCTGTCTTTAAAAATCAATTTGGGATTTTTTCTGCAACAGAAGGCACAGAGGTAGGGCATGTGCATGAGAATATGAGGAGAGAGAGAGAGAGAGAGAGAGAGAGAGAGAGAGGGAGTACATATATGTGTGTATTTGCTCCTGTAACCCTTCAGCTGCCCTGCACACACACACACACACACACACCACCCACATAATGTCCTCCTCTCACACAAGCCATATGGTGCACACAACGTGCCCTCCAATGGCTGCCCTGTTGTGTGTGCGCACTGGCAAACAGCTTGGCGGGCACATAATTAATTTGCCTAGGCGTCTGCCATTTATTCTCCAACCTACATTTTGCTAATTGGACGGAGGAGGTTAAAATCAAATTAATGGCTCCGGGTATGCAGAGGCCGCTAATTGTGTGGACTTTTGTGAGTAGGGGTGGAGTGGGTTGGGGGTGGGGGGTGAGGGGGCATCAGAGTGTTGGTTGCTCGCGGGAATATTAAGTCACAAGTGATGTTTCCGGGCTGCTTCCGGGGGTGTTGGTGTGTGTGTGTGTGTGTGTGTGGGTTTCCTAGTTAAATAACAGGACGTGTCGTTCACACAAGGGGGCCCTGCGCTGGGAGAGAGTGGCTGCCTTCACAGCTGTCAGAGGGATGGGATGCTAATATTTAAATGATGGGAGTGAATGCGGTCCTGATTGTGCCCAAAGTGTAAACGCCAACATGAGACAGAAAAAGAGAGAGACGGAGGTACAGAACCAGAGAGAGAGAGAGAGAGAGGTAGAGAATGAGCGAGAGAGACAGAGAGGTAGAGAGCGATAGAGTGTGAGATTAGCTTCGCCCTGCCTGCCTTTCTCCAGATGTCCCCTTCTAGGGTCTCAATCCCCACACCACATGTAATTAATTAGCCTAAATTATTCATATTGGGCCAGGCAGTGAGACAGCTTCTCACTGAAGAGGCGTTTATTTTAAGATGCCTTTTAGAGTGCGTTATTTCCACTGGCCTTAGGGCTCTGAGTCTGCAAATGGCCATTAATAGGCTCTGATAATATAGCTGATGTCTGTTAACTCAGCTCCTTAAAAAATCCACCATTTTGTCTCCCTGTCTCAGAGCGCCCAACAGTTAGGTGTTTCTCAAACTTTACCTGCCTCACTTAACATCTGCACACAATCCCTCTGTGCTGTTATCGCAACACATTCCAGCACAGGCCTTTATCTTCCACACGATAAGCGTGACATGGCTCTTATCGTTATGAATACGTTTCATGTGGCTGAAGGTTCATTTTCCTCCCTCTGAACCTGTTTGTTTCATCTTTAATTTGATAAAGGCGAGTGTAATTGTCACCGTGGTATCTTTATTAATATCGCTCATGTAAGTGATGTAGAGGGTCTGCGGAGGTGATACCATCTCCTAGTTTGTCTCCACAAACGGCAGTCTGCCATCGGTGGGCAGCATGCGATAGAGAACGTGTGAGGGAGAGGGGAGGAGAGAGAGAGAGAGAGAGACCGTGACTCCTTTTCCACAGTACATGTGGACGCCCAGCTTGGGCTAATGGCAACTCAGAAGTCTCACTTACACAGCTCTCTCATGGTCCATCTGTTGTTTTTTGTCTTTTTCTGTCTCGTGGACGAGGCGAGCACATCCTACTCTCGCGACTGTTTGGAACCAATAATAACAGATGAATCACTGAAAACATGACATGAGTCCCAGAAATGTTCTTTGTGTTTCGCGATGTCTGTTTAGTCCGTATGTGCTTCTCTTTGCCCTGAGGTCACTTAGGCCAACATAGATGCAATTACTGCAACAGCCCCCTGGAGCTCCGTTAAAAATAGACTCATTTGCTAATGTCGTGGAGCAGAGCATGGCTTACAGACCAGTTACTATATTGGAACTATGGGAAAGAAAATTGTTGTATGGTATGGTGCGTAATAAATTGTTATATGGTGAACAGTATTGATTGGCACTGTCTTTTGTAGCCTAATAGGTCCTGAATTCAAGCTCTGTTCAGATGAGACTTCCTGGTGGCGTGCATTGTTTTGCTGCTCTGTGCCTTCCTATTGGCTGGGGAAACATCAAAGAGCCAGTCCCACCCATTCCTCTTTTCTGGTCACCAAAGTTGAATCTCTCTTTTTTCTCCTCCTCCTCTCCCACATCCTACTCATCTTTTTTTCTGAATATGAATTTAATCAAGTTAATTGACTATTAAATACAAACGCAATTAGGGGGGATAACAGGCAGAGTATAAATCTGGACGACGCTGCTTTTCAGAGCTGGGTAAACATTAAAAGATGAGGGCTGCTATTATCCAAATGATCACAGAGATGCCGGATGCTGATTGAGAGTGGGCCTGTTAATGAGAAATCTCTCCCGGGGAAAAACGCAGAGCTCCCACACACACACACACACACACCCCCCCCCCACACACACACACACACGAGTCGCCACTCCAGCGCGCTGGCACTGGGTGGGAGTAGCCTCTGCCCCCCAGTCCTGCCACTCTATGTTTGCTTGTGTTTGTGCACGAAATGCCACGAGTTGAGCTTTCCGATATGGTAACATTATGCACATTATTACTATTTTATATTTTAGAATGCCGCTATTCTGAAACAGACCCTTATAGCTATATTTCTATTTGGAAAACAGAGAGAGAGAGAGAGAGAGAGGAAGAAGAGAGGAAGATAGAGAACAGCAGAGGGTTTGAGGCTGTGCACAGTCTCTCACAAGTTGCCCCAAAGGCATGTGTTATAATGAGAGTGAATTCGCTACCACCACCCACACAACACACATGCTCCGACTCACACACCATCTGACGTCATTCCATTTGCTTGTTTTCATCCTTCACACTATTTTTCATCTTATTGTTCATGAGGGGAATGAGAAAATTTGTTTATTTGTCTGGGATAAAGCTTCCTTCCTGTGGGCTTTCTGAAAGGAGCTGGTGACACAACTTGATAAAATGAAGCAAACCAATTTACAATAGTGTGAACTGGTGAGATAGTTTATGAGTAGTATCCTCGTGTCTTTAACAGTCTGTACACTTAGTATTGTATTGTTAGTACAAAAGATAAACAGGCTGTTTAATTCAGAGAAAAATATTTATAATCCTCCAGTTGGTCTCCAAATAAGATCATAGGCCCTAAGTCCTTAGTTTCATTTCCAGCGTCTATTTTGCCATTTGCCATTACCCTAATTATTTGAATCAAGTAAAATGAGGGCCCTAATTTTGTGGACTTCTGAACAAAATAAACTAATTGATCAGAACAAGAAAAAAAATATTCTTTTAATCTAACTTTTTAAAAATGTGCTTTGCAAGCTGACGAGTCCTATGCACTCTTTGGAGATTGGAAGAGGAGGAAGGAAGAGAGATGAAATAGATGGAGCGCGTGCAGCTAATGAGGCTTCAAGCCACGGGCTGGAGCACGAGGGGTTAATGACAATACAAATTAGAAAGGGGGAGTGAAAAAAACAAAGTTGCTCGTGCTGCTTCAGGCAGCGATTCCGCCAGACGCCGCCGACCGGCAGCAGCAGCTGTGCCAAAGGGGGACGAGCCCCGCGCGCCGCAGACCCCCAAGCCTCCAACACCGAGCGGGGCAGGTTGCCCGGCGCAGCAGCAGTCTCCGGCGTTGTTAATCACGCTCACCCAACCCCCTGCCTACCGCCGCCCACCCGCCCGCTTCCTCCCCTCTCCCGCTCCCCTTTCCCCCTCTCTCTCCCCGCACTGATTTGCAAGAGCAGATTAATCAGAACGCGCAGGCCTTGATGAAAATTTTGCTGTTATTGTGCCCAATTTTAGCAACATCTTTTATTATCTTCATTATTCATTTTAGCGGAGAATGCCGACAGAGGGAGAGGAGAGGGGAGCGTTGCGCGGGAGACCAGAGGGGTTTGCTGGTGCGTAGTGGGCACTGTGCGTTGTCAATTATGCAAACGAAGTTGCACGGGGTTTGTAGATTACTTTGACGCCCCCATTGTTTGCAAGAATCCCATTAATAGATTTTATTAAGCTCATGTTTCCTTCAGTGTACTTTGTTTCTGAGGCTAGCTTTCAATTTGACTTCCCCCAGCTGCTGCCTGCCTGCTCTGTGCCAAAATCAAAGCGGCTCGGGTGTGCTGAGGCCAAATATACTCCCCTCGATTTAATAATTTTGAAGTTAGTCCCTTGTTCTCCTCCACAAGCTCAGAGCAGCGATGGAGGAAAAGGCAGAGGCACATTCAATTTAATGAGCAGAAATTGAATTCAAGTTTGCTCAGAATTGACTTCAATTAGGGAGTGCCTTAATGATAAATTAATCTTCTTTTTCTTTACCCTTTTATTCCCGGGAATTTGTTTTTCAAAGGATTTCTTTGGCAGCAACCTAGAGGGAGCCAATAAAGCATACCAATTGCAGCTAGATCCGCTGGATGATAGCGAAATGAAAGCTTTTCTAGTTAACACATTCAGTTTACAAAGTAGATAAAATAGGATGTACCCCGAGTAGACATTCTCGTTTCCATTTATTGTAACCGCTGCCACCCAATTTTTCCCGCCGCATTTGACAAGGATAAACTGGCAATTTAAATATTGTCAGGCACGGGAGATAGTGTTAATCCCTTTTAACGAACTCGTAATTGAACATACATTTCAGGCTGCGAAGGCGTGTGAAATCCACGGGGGCGAGAGGCAGAGGGGCGCGCGAGGGGAAGGGATCGTTTTGCTCCCTAATAATTTGCAAATGCTGTTCCCGTGTGAGGGCCTGCACCGGACGTGAGTGTTATGATTATTATTATATCTGATCCTCACCGTGGAATGTGCTGCCATTCGCTCTGCTCGCAAATGCATTTAGCACAAGGACTGAATTGTATGGATATGGAGTGCTGTACAGTGGCATTCGTAAGAGGTGATCTCTCTCTCTCTCTCTCTCTCTCTCTCTCTCTCTCTCTCTCTCTCTTCTATTTCTGTGTGTGTGCATGTGCATGTGCATGTGTGTTGGTGTGTGTGTGTGTTTGTGCATGCTTGTGTGTATGTGTGCATGTGTGTGTGTTGGTGTGTATATGTGCATGTGTGTGTAGGCAGCCCTGGCCTTTCTGTGCTCCATGGGGGGTATAAGTGGGCACTGGGAGTCCTGTTGCCCAAGGGCTACTTTGGAAACTACACACACACACACACACACACACACACACACACACACACACACACACACACACACACACATACACACACACACACATGCACCAGGGCTGTACAATTCAGAATTTAATTCTATTCAGAGAATGAATTTAAATTTGAACTGGCTCCACCCCGCAGGACGTTGAATCGAATTTGAATTGGAATTACAGGATGTTGATATAATTTTGTGCAATTCAGAGAAATTAATTCTAGTCACATATCAGTGAGAATGTGATACATTTAACATGCAAATGCATTTTCCTTCCAAATGGAGATAATTACATCCCAAATACTACAAATGCAGTACAGACACTAACATTAAGCATTAACATTATTACAATTTTAATGATTAGTGTCATAGAGTCTGTTTTTTAATGATAGATAATACACATTAATTATCATGATTGTCTTTGAATTTCATGGAAGTCCAGTTCTTCTGCAATTTGAATTTGAATTGCAATTCCACTTCCTGTTTGCTACCTCAATTCAAATTCAAATATTGAATTGGAATTTTGGGGTCATTCATTTCTGAGTTTTGTACAACCCTGCAACACACACGCGCGCGCACACACACACACACAAACACACACACACACACATACACACACACACTTGCCAGCACTGTCAGAAACACCCCACTTTTTATTTTATCCTTTGTTTCCTGTTTAACATCTTTTGTTTACAGAGCTGCTCTTTCGGTTGCCTACTACGTACTCCACGGAGGATCCGTGTGTCTGTGTGAGGATCCTCTGAGAGCACTGAGGATCCGCGTGTCTGTGTGAGGACCCTCTGGGAGCACTAAGGATCTGCATGTCTGTGTGAGGATCCTCTGAGAGCACTGAGGATCTGCGTGTCTGTGTGAGGACCCTCTGAGAGCACTGAGGATCTGAGTGTCTGTGTGAGGACCCTCTGAGAGCACTGAGGATCCGCGTGTCTGTGTGAGGACCCTCTGAGAGCACAGAGGATCCGCGTGTCTGTGTGAGGACCCTCTGAGAGCACTGAGGATCCGCGTAACTGTGTAAGGACCCTCTGAGAGCACTCAGGATCTGCATGTCTGTGTGAGGATCCTCTGAGAGCACTGACGATCCGCGTGTCTGTGTGAGGACCCTCTGAGAGCACAGAGGATCTGCGTGTCTGTGTGGGGGTCCTCTGGGAGCACTGAGGATCTGCGTGTCTGTGTGAGGGTCCTTTGAGAGCACTGAGGATCTGCGTGTCTGTGTGAGGACCCACTGAGAGCAATGAGGATCTGTGTCTGTGTGAGGACACTCTGGGAGCACGGGGGATCCGCGTAACTGTGTGAGGACCCTCTGGGAGCAAAATGACCATAGATGTAATGTCACATGCTTCACACTGTCTGAGGCTCCATTCTGCTGTATCCATCCGCACTCCTGTGATTGCTGTAAGATCTCTGGAGCTGGAGAGCTGCTCTCGAGTGCTGCTGCTACTGCTACTCCAGCCCACCTCTTCACGAAGAAGGAGAGCAGCACCGATGATATGGCAGCAGGAGGAGAGCAGCACTGATGATATGGCAGTATGACACACAGAGGGCCGATTAGTGGCGATGCTAATCTATTACAGTGTCAGCATAGTTGCTGTCTAGATGTACACACGCACACACACACACACACACACACACACACACACACACACACACACACAGGTAAGTGTAAGAGGAAAGTGTGTAACTGACTAATACTACAGTGCAGTAAGTGCTTCTTACAGGGCTAAAGCCTTCTGTGTGTATGTGTGTGTATGTGTGTGTATGTGTGCGTGTGTGCCCACGTGCTTAGTGGCCTCCCAGCGTACTGGGCTAGCTGTGTGTGTGTATGTCTGCATAAATGCATGTGTGTGTGTGTGTGTGTGTGTTTGTGTGGTGGATGGGGGAGGGTTATGTATGGCGGGTGTTTAAAATGATACCCCCCATCCTCTCATGCTAATTACGCATTGACATTTCCTGCCTTGTGGCCCACTTCTGCTTCAGATGACAGAAGCCCCCTCCTGCGGGGCAGCCCTGCGCTGGAATGGCCGCTCTCTGCCCCCTCCCCTCCCCTCCCACACCCCTCAAACCGCTCCAGAACCACACCACCACACCCCTCAACCTGTGTGTATGTCTGTGTGTGTGTCTGTCTGTCTGTGTATGTGTGTGTGTGTGTATGTCTGTTGTGTGTGTGTGTGTGTGTGTGTGTGTGTGTCTGTGTGTGTGTGTGTATATGTACGATGGCTCGGCTTTGGCTCGGAGGAACAGCTGTCTGCACTAACAAGGCTGTTGCTAAAGAGAGAGGGAGACAGAGAGAAAGAGGGAGACAGAGAGAGAGAGGGAGACAGAGAGAGAGAGAGAGGGAGAGGGAGACAGAGAGAAAGAGGGAGAGAGAGAGAGAGAGGGAGACAGAGATAGAAAGAGGGAGAGAGAGGGAGACAGAGAGAGAGAGAGAGAGAGGGAGAGGCAGACAGAGAGAAAGAGGTAGAGAGAGAGAGGGGGAGACAGAGAGAGAAAGAGGGAGAGAGGGAGAGGAAGAGAGAGAGAGAAAGGGAGGGAGGTAGACGGCAGGCAGTGGCGCCTGGTCTGGCGAGTGGGTGGGGTTACGCGGGCCGCGGGCCACCTAAACAGCAGCTTAATGAGGATGCGCCGCCATTACAGTAATTAACGCAGCGCATGTCAAAGCACTGTCACAGCTTCACACACTCTCAGCAGTGCTGCAGAACAGCACTTTCTCCTCCTGCATCTCTCTCTCTGCATCTCTCTCTCTCTCTCTCTCTCTCTCATTCTCTCTCTCTGCATCTCTCTCTCTCTCTCTCTCATTCTCTCTCTCTGCATCTCTCTCTCTCTCTCTCTCTCTCATTCTCTCTCTCTGCATCTCTCTCATTCTCTCTCTCTGCATCTCTTTCTCTCATTCTCTCTCTCTCATTCTCTCATTCTCTCTCTCTCATTCTCTCTCTCTCATTCTCTCTCTCTCTCTCTCATTCTCTCTCTCTGCATCTCTCTCTCTGCATCTCTCTCTCTCTCTGCATCTCTCTCTCTTTCTCTCTCTCTCTCTCTCTCTCTCTCTCTCTCTGTCCTCCCTTCTTTTTTCCTCACCCTGCCTGCCTGCCTGCCTCTGCCTCTTGGAGAGTGTGAATACCCCACCACCAGGCTGCCCTTTCCACAGCATCCCCACTGTCTGAGCAGATTCGCACACAAGACATGGAGAGAAAGATGGAGAGAGAAGGGGAGAGAGGTGAAAAAAGAAAAAAAAAAGAAACGGGGAGTGGAGTATTCAGACGGAGGAATATTTTCCCATGAAATGAAGCCGTGGAAGTGATTATTTATTTGAACATGGCACATCATGGGCCTGTAATTACTGCGACATGTAGTGGATGCTGAGGTGGGGCGGCTCTATTTGTATTAGGGCCCGCGTGTTGGACAGTAATGACGCCCATGAATCATAGGTTAAACATACATGTATATGTGAAACAGACACAGCACACACACACAACTGGGTTCAGGGGTACTCCAGAGGGGGCTTCGCTGCACCAGACCCCTGCACTCTCATGTGGGGGAGATCTTTATAATCAGAGGAGAGAGAGAGAGAGAGAGAGAGAGGAGATAAAGAAATGACAGTCTTAGACCTGGCAGTCAACCCCCACCCACACACCCTACAGCACTATAGCCCCCCACAACCCCTCACACCTGACACCCCACCCACCCCAAACACCACCGCAACCCGCCAACCCCCACCCACCCAGAACACCACCATCACCCCCCCCCCCCCACGCCCCCCTACCCAGAACACTACACTAGCATCACCTTCCACCCCCCCCCCCCCACGCCCCCACCCAGAACACCACCATAACCCCCCCCCCCCCCCCCCCCCCCCCACGCCCCCACCCACACCAGCATCACCCCCACGCCCCCACCCAGAACACCACCATCACCTCCCACCCCCCCACCCACCCAGAACACCGGCATCGCTGCTGCCGCCAGCACAGCTGCTGTGCCAGGGGCCTGCGCCCGTGCTGCTGGGATTGATGGGTCCTCCGCTCTCAAAGCGCTTGTGTATGAGGGAGTCTTTTTAATTAGCACTGAATTATTGAGGCTTACCAGTGGAGGGGGAGAGAGTGGGCTTGTGTGTGTGTGTGTGTGTGTGTGTGTGATCGTAGCTCAAAGGGGTGGCCTAAATTTGTTGCTGCTCTTCATTTCATCTTATCAGCTGGTCGCTGTTTCAGCTGTCTGTTTGTGCTGTTTTCTGTGCTTGTCCTTCACTGATTGGTCTGTTTTCTGTGCTTGTCTTTCTCTGATTGGTCTATTTTCTGTGCTTGTCCTTCACTGATTGGTCTATTTTCACCACTAGGGTGCATCGCACTGGCGACAGGTGGCTGGGGTTGGCGTGCAGTGTTTCAGTACAAATATATCAGAAAGAAAAACATGTGCAACATTAACTCGTATGGAACGGGAGGTGACACAAAAAAGAGTTGATAAGGAGGCTCTTTCAGAATCGCAAACCGAGTGGTATGTATGATCTAGGAATTGTCATAGAGTTGTGAGCCAAGTGCTCACACACACACATACACACACACACACACACTAAAACAGGTACACACACATACACACTAACACACACACACACACACTATAAAACAGGCGCACACACACACACACTCACACAGACACACACACACACAAACACACACTAACACACAAACACACACACAAGCAGGCACATGCACACACACACACAGACAGACACACACGCACACAAACACACACACACACACACACAGTGCCTGTACTAGAGCAAGGTTAGGGTGAAACAAGAGGAGAGCGTTGCATTAATGAGTCATCGTGGAGCTGCATTATGTTTAATTAGCTGGTTTATATAACGAGGTGTTCATTTCTAATGGAGGGACATGCTGTGCGCCGCACATCTGCGAGCATAACTCATGCAATCAGCGCGCCACTCGGACCCACTGTACAACAAATGAGACACACACACACAAACACACACACACACACACACACACAGAAATGAATTACGTCTCACTGCTTCTCCTATCCCCAAGCCATTAATTAAATCCGCTGGCATCAAGGTCTTTTTCTTAATTTCATGTACCATTAGCATAATCAACACAATTTGAGTTAGCACAATGTGATCAGTTTAATGGATGCTATTTATTTTACTTTATTATTTAAAGCTGCAGTAATGGGAGGAACAACATAAATATATCTGTATGGGCCCCTTTATGACTAATTCCCACTAGAGACCAACACCCCCCCAACCCACACACACACACACACACACACACACACACACACACACACACACGGAGCCCTTCTCCCATGCAGATGTTTGTTAAGAGAGCCCCATACCTTTGGCCTAGCTGCGGCCGCGACTTCATTAATTTGCCGACATGCTCGCGGTGCAGAGTGCGGAAGGAGAGGTGTGTGTAATTTCAGACTCCGAGGGGGGGGGGGACAGACAGGACAGGGGGTGAAATTTCACAGCCAGAGCATAACAGTTTGCTCCTGTGGCCAAGAGCTTTACACTATATCACAGGAAGGATATTGTTTTGGGAAGAGAGAGTGTGAGAGAGAGAAATACTGTAGAGGGAGAAAGGGAGAGAATGAGGGAGAGAAAGAACGAGTGGGAGAAAGAGAGAGAGAATGGGAGAAAAAGAGAGAGAGGTGTTTGTGTAGTCCTGTGATTGCAAGTGTAAGTGCACGTGAGAGACAGAGCCATAGAGGGAGAAAGACACAGAATGAGGGATAGAAAGAGAGAATAGGAGAGAGAGAGAGTGGGAGAAAGAGAGAGAGGTGTTTGTTTGGTCCTGTGATTGCAAGCGTAAGTGTGCGTGTGAGAGACAGAGAGAGCGATGGAGAGAAACGAGTGTGTTGTCCCTCCCACCAGATGGTCAGAGAGGATTTTGGAAGGGGAGACATGGGGGGACAGCAAGCACCCAGCGCAAAAGAGGAACACGAAAGTCAAAAAAAAGTGGGGGGGTGAAAAAAGTGTGGAATATTTGTGCACCCTCAGCATGTTTGGGTGGGGGGGGGTCATTAAAACAATGCAGCGGGAGTTAATGTATGGCAGAGGCACTGGTTCTGACCCTATAAAGCCATGGCCCGGAGGTGAGGCATGATTAGTGATATTGCTGAGGACAGGTACATCATTAGCTCATTGCGGCTCCCCTCTCCAAGGCTGTCTGCTTTGCCCCTACACCGCCTCTATCCGCTGCCTTATCCACCCCCTCCCCTCCAACACACACACACACACGCCGCACACACACTCCTCTCTCTCCTCGTTGCAGTCATACACTACTTAATCTACTCTCACAGCCAGAAGTGGACTTAATCATCAGTATTCCAGTTGCAGCCAGGCTGCGCGGTGAGGTTTGTGGAAAGTGAGAGAGAGAGAGAGAGAGAGGAAAAAAAAATGGGGAGAGAGAAAGATAGAGAGAGAGATTATGAGAGAGAGAGGGATGGAGGGATAGAGAGAGAAGCAAGAGAGAGGGAGACAGAGAAAGGGGGACTGCCTCGAAGTCATCTCCGTCTATTAGGGCTGTGGCAAACTGCCCCACAGCAAGCTCTGGTTCCCCCTTTTCCGGGCAGCAGTGTCAGTGAAGTAGCCCCGCTAATGCGGAGCTGTATCAGGGGCTTCGCTCGCTCGCTCGCTCGCTCACTCCTCTCCTCTGGGAGGAGGCCTGCCTGCCGAATAAATTAGGCAAGCAGAGGACAAGGCAGAGCTTGTATTTATAGAATACGTTACAATTTTTCTGAATTTTTTACCTTATTAAATAAAATCTCTCTCCCCCGCACTCTGTCACCAGGCATAAGAGTTTCAGGTGTTGAGCTGGTGTATCGCCGGGCAGGAACATGCAAAGGGTCATGGGTAATTTAAAATAGGTTGGTATTCCTGAGGTAGAGCCAAAAATTCTCCAAATTGTATATGATGTATATATATATATATATATGCTGTTTTAATACATAATCTAGATTTGCATTTACAATTCTTTATACGTAATAAGCCAGTTTGCATAAAGACTATATGAAGATTGTACAGTATATATATATGTGAGTATTAATCTGTCATCCCTGATGATTATTAAGCTTCTTAATTATAGGGAATTATAGGAAATTCAATTGAAATGTTAAGCCATCCTGCCTTTCTGTCTTTTGACTTCCTTACACTGACTTAACACATGAGCAAATACACATGCCACAGAGACAGACAGAGACACACACAGAAATCCTGGAGAGAGAGAAAATGAGAGAGAGAGACAGAGAGGGGGGGGGGATAGAGAGAGAGAGAGACAGAGAGACAGAGCACACACGGCACAGCTATGGCCACGTGAATCTCTCTGAGTTGTGTGTGTTTTTTCTCGGCCTGTGCAGAGTGACTGCAGAGTGCGGCGTCCCGCCTGCATGCCTTCAGCTTCCCATCCCACTAATGGACATGAAACAGGCCCAGAGTGCGCCAATCAGAGGCTGTCAAGCACTGAGTGAGACACACATGACATGAGAAGCCATTTCTGCGTTTTAGGCTGAGAAAATGCCCAGAAATACACCTCCTTTTTCTCTCTTTCACTCTGTCTTGGCAAGGCCCCGCGTCTGTGCGACAGATGAAAGCTGTGATGATTAGCCCAGGGGTCAAACAGTGCTTCTCTTTTAGTAGAGACAGAGAAAGGGAGAGAGAGAGGGTGAGAAAGAGAGAGAAAGCATAGCAAGAGACAGTCAGAGTGGCAGAAAGATTAAAAAATGGCAGGAGAGAGCTTTTCTGCCTCCCTCTTTGTGATTTCTCGTAGACAGCTGGACAGATGCGATCGCACCTGTCGTTTTGGAGAGCCCAGCAGACAGTCTGGGAGAGGAACCATTGTAGGTAATCAGCCCCACATGGGGGACACAACCGGAAAGCTGCTTTGTATTCTGGATGGAGCATTTTTCTATTGTCAGTGCAGCTCACTGTTGCTTTTGCTCAATAATATATTGCTATTAAGTTTGGTTCAGGCATAGGAGCGCAGGCATGAAGAATGAACGGTCTGTTCATGATTAGTTGGGAGCTTTTAAAGACTTTGTCCAGTGCACATAATGAGCAGACTCATCAGTGTGAGTGTTTGTGAAATGGCTGACAAAAGACCAGATTCCAGAACTGCAGTGGGGCGGCCCAAGAGACCCGAGACTTAAGGACCAGGAAACATTCACAACCATACACCATACATCAACGTTTTGGAGGACGGATAAAAACTTTTGCCTGGGTTACATCTGAGCGAAAGTGCCCTCTGCTCTGATTTCCCATGATTTCAGTGTCACGGTGTCGCTGTGACCAGAGTCAATCTGTCTGCAGAAGCGGAGGGGGGGGGGAGGAGCACTGAGGAGTGCGGAGGGGAGTGCAGGGGTGCGGAGGGGAGTGGAGGGGAGTGCAGGGGAGTGCAGGGGTGCGGAGGGGTGCAGAGGGGAGCAGAGGGGAGTGCAGGGGTGTGGAGGGGTGTGGAGGGGAGTGCAGGGGTGTGGAGGGGAGTGCAGGGGTGTGGAGGGGTGTGGAGGGGAGTGGAGGGGAGCAGAGGGGAGCAGAGGGGAGTGCAGGGGTGTGCAGGGGAGCGGAGGGGTGTGGAGGGGAGCAGAGGGAAGTGCAGGGGTGTGGAGGGGTGTGGAGGGGAGCGGAGGGGAGTGCAGGGGTGTGCAGGAGTGCGGAGGGGAGTGCAGGGGTGTGCAGGGGTGTGGAGGGGAGCAGAGGGGAGCAGAGGGGAGCAGAGGGAAGTGGAGGAGAGCGGAGAAGTGCAGAGGAGCCTGGAGACCTGGAGAGGAGAGGAGAGGAGCGGAGGAGAGTAGAGGAGAGTGGAGTGGGGCGGAGGGGTGTGGAGGGGAGCGGAGGGGTGTGGAGGGGTGCGGAGGGGTGTGGAGGGGAGCGGAGGGGTGCGGAGTGGAGCAGAGGAGAGTAGTGGGATGCGGAGGGGTGCGGAGGAGAGCGGAGGGGTGCGGAGTGGAGCGGAGGAGTGCGGAGGGGAGTGGAGGAGATTAGAGGGGAGCGGAGGGGTGCGGAGTGGAGCGGAGGGGTGCGGAGGGGAGTAGAGGGGTGCGGAGGGGAGTGGAGGAGAGCGGAGGGGTGCGGAGGGGAGTAGAGGGGAGCGGAGGGGAGTGGAGGGGAGCGGAGGGGAGCGGAGGGGAGTAGAGGGGTGCGGAGGGGTGCGGAGTGGAGCGGAGGGGAGTAGAGGGGAGCGGAGGGGTGCGGAGGGGAGTGGAGGGGAGTGGAGGAGAGCAGAGGGGTGCGGAGGGGAGTGGAGGGGAGCGGAGGGGTGCGGAGGGGAGCGGAGGGGAGCGGAGGGGTGCGGAGGGGTGCGGAGGGGTGCCGTGCGCTGTCTTGCTGGGGCCAGGTTGGGTTTCCCTCGTAGGCCCTCGCTCTCTGATCCAGTGGCGCCACGTATTACATGCCTAACGACCGGAGATCGATGTCCAGTAACCTGACTGCTGTTTGTTTTGGTGTAGAGTTCTCCGTGCCCGCAAACGACTGACGCACCATCGCAGACCATCCAAAAAAAAAAAACGAGAGAGAAAGAGAACAGAGCAGAAAAGGAGGTC
>CM050212.1:3332500-3337500 GCA_027475355.1 Coilia nasus
ATGTGGACTTGGCCTCCTCGCAATAACCAAACACCACTTTCCGAATCTAATTTATCTCTCATTTTGAGTCTTTTTTGTGGACTTTCTGCCTTCATGTCTCTGTGTGCAGTCCTCTCAATCAGTGTGGGTTTGTGTGACTGTGTGTGTATGTGTGTGCGTGTGTGTGTGTGTGTGTGTGTGTGTGTGTGTGTGTGTGTGTGTGTGTGTGTGTGTGTGACTGTGTGACTGTGTGTGTGTGTGTGTGTGTGTGTGTGTGTGTGTGTTTATGTGTGGAAAAGGACCTTGGCAAAAGGCGGCAGTGCTGTCTGATTGTGTATATTCTCATTATTCATACTTTCCTGCATCCTTCAGAACTTCTGAAAGGCTCTGTGCTTCCAGGAGAAGGCAGCTAACTGTGCGAGAGGGGTAAAAATAAAACGGGCGCAGCGAAGGCATCCTGTGTTCCACACGGATACTGCCAACAGCAGCGCTCGCGGGGGTCAAAACGATCAAATTGCTTACACTCCAAACATGATCGACATGTTGGGACTCCACTCTCCCGCACCGAAGAAATGATCTCCAAACATGATCGACACACTGAAACTCAAGTACCGCTCTGTCGAAAAATACGATCCTGAGGGTGAAGTGCCAACAATTAAACAGCAGGCTTCTATGGCTGTGGCGCGGCGCACACACTGGGCCTTTCAGCAGTGCCGAATAACGTGTGGCCCAAATGCATCTCATTAACGGGCGTTTTCGTGAACCCTGTCCAAAATCGCCTCTTTAAAATGTGCATTATTTTGGGGCAGCATAAATTGGTGAATAGCTGCTCCACGCTGTCACCAGACTTAGCAGTTCTGTGTCAATTAGTCTGAAAAATACACCACTCGAAAGCACACACACACACACACACCGCCTCACATACTCATACATACATTTGCAGGGGGAATTTTAGGGTGTGTAAATTATATATATATGTATATATTGTGTGTGTGTGTGTGTGTGTGTGTGTGTGTATGTGTGTGTGTCAGGGGCCAATAAAACACACAAGCAGGCATCTGTGCTGAAGTATGCAGGTTAGCTGCAAACCTCTGCTCAGGGAGGCAGGACTCCTCGCGTGCTGCACGCACTGAGGGATCTCTGTGTCATACAGTCATGGGAGCTTGTGTGCATCTCACACCTCCAACCAAACCCTGTGGCATCAGTGGCCCAATCGCACCCCCTAGCACAGTCTTGGGGCAAGAATATGACTCTGACCCCTAAGGCATGTACACCAGGGACTCCAGCTGGTTTGGGGTGCGGTGTAGAGAGGCTGGGACACCAAGGGGACCTGGGTGATGAGTAGCCACAGAGAGAGGAGCCTGGACTCCAGCTGGTTTTGGGAGTAGTGCGTACAAACAGAGCCCAGACCCCAACTGGTTTTGGGGTGTAGTGCAGGGAGGGGAGGCAGAGGGGGTGCGGGGGGACATCATGTAGCTCAAAGGGGTGCGGGGGGACATCATGTAGCTCGGAGGGGTGCGGGGGACATCATGTGGCTCAGAGGGGTGCGGGAGGACATCATGTGGCTCGGAGGGGTGCGGGGGACATCATGTGGCTCGGAGGGGTGCGGGGGACATCATGTAGCTCAGAGGGGTGCGAGGACATCATGTGGCTCAGAGGGGTGCGGGGGACATCATGTGGCTCAGAGGGGTGCGGGGGGACATCATGTGGCTCAGAGGGGTGCGAGGACATCATGTGGCTCAGAGGGGTGCGGGGGACATCATGTGGCTCAAAAGGGTGCGGGGGGACATCATGTGGCTCAGAGGGGTGCGGGGGACATCATGTGGCTCAGAGGGGTGCGGGGGACATCATGTGGCTCAGAGGGGTGCGGGGGACATCATGTGGCTCGGAGGGGTGTGGGGGACATCATGTGGCTCAGAGGGGTGCGGGGGGACATCATGTGGCTCAGAGGGGTGCGGGGGGACATCATGTGGCTCGGAGGGGTGCGGGGGACATCATGTAGCTCGGAGGGGTGCGGGGGGACATCATGTGGCTCAGAGGGGTGCGAGGACATCATGTGGCTCAGAGGGGTGCGGGGGACATCATGTGGCTCGGAGGGGTGCGGGGGACATCATGTGGCTCAGAGGGGTGCGGGGGGACATCATGTGGCTCAGAGGGGTGCGGGGGGACATCATGTGGCTCAGAGGGGTGCGGGGGACATCATGTAGCTCGGAGGGGTGCGGGGGACATCATGTGGCTCAGAGGGGTGCGGGGGACATCATGTGGCTCGGAGGGGTGCGGGGGGACATCATGTGGCTCGGAGGGGTGCGGGGGACATCATGTGGCTCGGAGGGGTGCGGGGGACATCATGTGGCTCAAAGGGGTGTGGGGGGACATCATGTGGCTCGGAGGGGTGCGAGGACATCATGTGGCTCAGAGGGGTGCGGGGGACATCATGTGGCTCAGAGGGGTGCGAGGACATCATGTGGCTCAGAGGGGTGCGAGGACATCATGTGGCTCAGAGGGGTGCGGGGGGACATCATGTGGCTCGGAGGGGTGCGGGGGACATCATGTGGCTCAGAGGGGTGCGGGGGGACATCATGTGGCTCAAAAGGGTGCGGGGGACATCATGTGGCTCGGAGGGGTGCGGGGGGACATCATGTGGCTCAGAGGGGTGCGGGGGACATCATGTGGCTCAGAGGGGTGCGGGGGACCATCATGTGGCTCGGAGGGGTGCGGGGGACATCATGTGGCTCAGAGGGGTGTGGGGGGACATCATGTGGCTCGGAGGGGTGCGGGGGGACATCATGTGGCTTTGCTAAAATGAGGTTATTTATTGCCGTGTCCCCCTCCTCGTGCCAGCCACATCGCTCACATAAGCCGTGGCACAGCTGCTGTTCTCAATTTCACGCCTTTTTTGCTAATTGCGAGAGGACACTGCTGATGACCTATTTCTGTGATATTTTTAACCCTGCAGGAAAACAATGTTTGTGGGGCCGACAGCATGAGGGGATAAGGGTTAATTTGCAAAATCAATGTCAACATATTCCTCAGTGCTGTTCATCTGCAGTAGGACTCGCAGATGGCATTGAGGAGGATGGCATTCTGTGTGGGTTTCTGGGTTTCTATGTTTCTGTCTGTAAGCTCTACTAATAAATTACAGAATTAAATAAATTATAGAATAAAGCATTTGGCCCCATATGTTTAATTAAAAAATATATATATATGATAACACATTATAAGCACAATTATATATTAGCAGCTACACCAGGCAATTATTTATTAATTACACTGCTGCATATGTGTTCATTTTTATAATGCATATATAACTGTAAACTGTATGTGTGCATATAATCTGATTAAGTGTGCCTTACCAGTTCATATTATACCACTGGTCATCAATAATTCTTTTACTGGTCCTTGAGGTGGTACTTACTGGCCCGAAGGTAAGGGGCTATGTATAGTCACCAGTGGAATGGGCAATCAATGATGTCACTTCCCCATAGAAATGGTCCTTGTGTGTGGAATCAATTTCTCTACCTAGAGACAGCAAAAATAGCCATATTCCCGGCCAGTTCTCTTTTGTCTTATTACTTTGATGGTGATGATGAAAATCAATGAGAAATTAAAACAATTGCAGATCATATGCATACCCTGAGAGCGGGCTAATGTAACTTCAGCCCTGGGGCCAGGAAAGGCTTAACTTTCCTCAGACAAATTACGAACTGGGTTTCTTTGTCTTGAGAGCGGAAGAACATTACTTCAGCCCCATGACCAGGAAATACTCAACTGTCCTTAGAATACAATTCTACACTTCTTTAGCACCTGTGATTATATGTTTTGGATGTGCGTACCTCTTTTCCTCTTCTATACAGACAGCCAACAGACAAGCAGACAGAATATAAGTATATTTATAAATGATGCACTGATGTGAAATAATGTGAAAATATTGGTAACAAATGATGAACAAAGTGTTAAGAGTTAAGAAACACATTTATACATGATTTATAGGGAGTAGTTTTTCTAAAGTCTTATCCGTTATAGTTGTTGCATGCAGTAAAAACGTCTATTATGGTTTTCTTCCTGCTCCTCATACTCTGATGTGAACAGTGTGTCTTTGACACACTGCAAATAGGAGGCACTACTATGTGTTATGACAGCTTTGGATGAGAAGTATGATGTAACGTAATGTAGTTTCGGAAGAGAAAAAAATGTGCCTGCTTTTCTACACTCCCCAACACATCACATCCTAAGGAATGTAGGCCCACTTACTTAGAAAAACACGTCATAATTGCAGAATAGTTGTTTAAGCTTGCCACGGCAAATTATGCTTTGATTTGCCTCCAAAAGTGTGAGGTAATTTTTCCCCTTGTCTTCATAGGACAGGATGTACTCAATGCCGTCCAATCAATGCTCATCAGCTCATGGTGAAGCGATGATTGATGCTGTAATGATTCAGTATGGACTCTGCCTCCAATTGATCTCACGCTCGTTCCCCCACTGCTTCTTGTCTCTGCTCCACGCAGGCCACCATTGCTCTTCCGCTATTGTTTACGCTGGAAGATATTGTATTCCTGTTTCAAGTGACTGTTTTTTTCAGCCCCGTGTCACTTCCACTACTGGTAGGAGGACTAATTGCCTCTGCTGGTCTGTTTCAAGCATGAGGTGATTGTTCATGCACCAGGCCTGCCATGCATTCATATTCACATGGGTGACCACGCTCTACTGGGCAATGTTCATCAAATACCAGTTTTCAATATTGATTGGTTGCACCTAATAAAAAAAGCTTTTTTCTTTTTAGTCACCTTTCAAAATCTCTTACTCGTTGTGATGGCACTGGCAAGGAGGGCCATTTGGTAAGCATCTCTTAAGCTGTAACACACACACACACAGACACACACACTTGCTCAGCCCTTGCCATAGACCTTGCCATGGGGCTGGTGTTGGGGTTGGGGCTGGGGCTGGGGCTGGTTGAGGGGTTGATGGAGGGGCTGGGGTTGGGGCTGGTGGAGGGGCTGGTGGAGGTGGAGGTGGAGGGGCAG
>CM050212.1:3345000-3375000 GCA_027475355.1 Coilia nasus
CAAAAGGAGGTGTTTCGTATGAAATGTATGTTGTATCACATATTTGTTTTACACTCCACTTCCTCTAATCAGCACTCCCATGGTCACTAATTATTACTCAGTGAAATAATGACATTTTTAGTGATGGAGTTCTTAACCACACCATCAGCAAGCATTGCTGATAGCATTTAGTCAGCAATCAGAGCCATCCTCTGCATGATAGCATGCTGTGGCCTCTCTGGCCGTTTGAATCGAGCCATAATCGCTCTTATCCAGCAGGGGGCTCTTGCTGATGTTTGCGGTTGTCAGTCAGTCCCCCCCCCCCCCCGTAGCAGCAGACCTGGTAAACATCCATTTAGGCCCACACGTGTCTAGTGTCTAGTGTCTAGTGTGAAGTGCCCATTGCACTATGTGTGTCTGTAGCTGCTGCTGTCTCTGCTGTTATTGTTGTTGTTTTGTCCATTTGAGTGTGCTAAAGTGTGTTCTCCCTGCAGTGCTCTCAGAGCTATGTCTTAAGCCTGAAAGGCTTTGTGGCAGTTTGGGTCATGTGTGGTGAATGCATCAGTGCTTTACTTTCATCTGCCAACATTTGAGCGACATCATTTTGACCATGACAAAATAAAGCCTGCCCTTCTGGTGAGGGATAGACGGCTGCACTGTAACAAATGGGAACCTGAAGGATTTGGGGTTTGCTTGTGGATATAAACGATGAACACTGTAGTGAACAGAGTAAGGAAGCTAAGCCTGTATGAGGACATGTGGCCTTTCTTTATAAATTCAGCTGAAGTTGTAATGTGATCGCTTGGCTTATTCTCTGTAATAGTAGTATATACACCATAAGCACAAATACTAACATGTCAGTAATACACATACAAATTTGAGACATGTAGGACACAAACAATGAAATACTTGTATTTAAAACAGAGTTGACCTTACCCTGAGGGGCTTTACCCCCTTCCATACTAGTAGCACCAGTATAGAAAATATACTGTAATGCCCTTGCAATTATCCGTCCAACAGCTGGATTTGACAACGGAAGACACTTTAATAATGAATTGATCCTACACATTAACCTTACAACTAACATGTAACTGATGTGCTATTTATGATCACATCCATCATGGGTTCAAAAACGACATAAATAAAAAGAAGACATGAATTGGAAGAAGAAGTACTCCTTGTAAATGCGATTTTTCTTAAATCCTCTGTGTCCTTACTGGCAGGACAGAACCTACTCACTGGCCGCTATTAACAACACTGTAAACGTGCTGCTTAGAACCAACTTCAATCATGAAGGCAAAATTAAACTTAATAGCCCAGATGAACCACTGTAAAAAAGATCCATGCAGGGTATTTTATTTATTTATTTATTTATTTATTTATTTATTTATTTATTTACCAGTTGGTTCTAAGCTGCACTGTTTTACAGTGTGTTTGAGAGAGCTCTGGACCAGAAAGAGTACGAGTGATTAGCTGAGCAGAGCACTGGGCAAGCCTCTTTGGCTCCAGACACCAGGAAGTAGAAGTCAGGACTAATAATTCACTGAGAACAGACTGTCCTGGCACATGCCTTTATATCATTAAGTTCCATTTATGTGTAAACAACATATACAGTCTATGGTAAACAAAAGCAATAATGCACATACTTAAGCACTTAAAAAGTGTCTGTTTTTATTGTAAAATTAATGTCAAAACAAAGTCAACCATATACAAGTCCAAGGAGAATTTTCCCCTCTTTCAAAGTGTTTGTTTTTAGTTTATTGTTTTGCACTGACCTGGAGAAATAGTCCTCTATGACTTTAACATGATGTCATGGGTCATGGGTTAAAAGAAGAAAGCAGGAAGTGAGTTTGAAAGCTGCCTAAAATTTTTCTCTACGTTATCGCGTCTTAAAAAATGAAGAACAACTGAGACAGCAAGAAAACTTTGCAAAAGTTAACAACCAAAGCAACAGTTGTGTCATTTGTTATCTCGGGTGTAACAAATTCTTGAGTTAATTACAGTCGCAGGATATTTCGAAGTGGTGTCAGTGAGTGGAAGAACGTCGAGTTTCTCTTGGGTTAGTATAGACCTGCTCTACTAACATGGCCTGTGAAGGGACTTCTAATGGTAAGTGTCATTAGTAAGTTTTGTGTATTTGTCGTGAATGGTCAGATATACATACACAGTTATGAACGGAATTTTCACTAACTTGCTAACTTTGTTGGTTTTTCAACAGATGAGCTAATTACAGAAGCCATCATGATGAGGTTAGTTTCAGTTTCATATCGTGCCTGTCCTAACCATAGACTGTATATGGTCCTAACCTTCAAAAACAATGTTATGGGAAGCCCCTACTTGGTCTGTGTTTCTTGTGACGTTCTTGTGACATTGTATCATTCCATGTGTCATTTTATGTAAGGGGGAACTTGTTTCATGGGATCTGCTGATGCCAAAGACAACTTTGATATCTGAAATTAGCTAGGATGCAAAGGATAATAGACATAGACATAATAGCCTATTTCATACTGTAATTTGCCTTGTGTTTGCCTAGGCTTTGTATAGAATGTGCTTTGCTGTGTTTGGGACAAAGCAAATGGTAAAAGTGTCAAGTACTGTGTTGCGGAGAATGAGTTGACTCATTGTTCAATCACTGAATGAATTTGCTTATGTTACGCCACTGGCAACGGACTGTCAGACTACACACTACTAAATAACTTCCTAGAACAAGTCACTGACCATTCCCAGTCCTCTGAAGGAATGTGGGGACACAACGTACTCATTGGCTGCATACGTAGCTCGAATTGCAGGGGGTACTAGGAGGTGCAGTACCCCCCGATCAAGACCCAGTACCCCCTAAAGAGACCAAAATAACAGGGTTGGGTTACTTCTTTCTTCTGCCTTACCTCTGACTAGTGGATATATTATGTATTTGCCTGTTATGTAGTGTATATAAGGCTCTGGCCTGACTCTTCAACATACCTTGTATCATTTTCATAATTACATGATAATAATCCATTTTCAGTGTTTGAAGGCAGATGTGGTGATTGTTTTACATTTAAAATGGTGACGAAGTGTTTCTTTTTATGCGTGGGATTAGTGGTAATGGAGTAACAACATGGGCCTTGTGTTTCAGATGTTATAATCTATTTCTAATCACACACACACACACACACACACACACACACACACACACACACACACACACACATTCTCTTTTTGCCGTATCAGGGTTGTGAAAGACGAACTGAAGCATATGCCTGCAGAGATCGTGCCCCCTCTTCCTGATCTGAAGCCCTTGCCTGCCAAAGATGAGATCCTGACCACTCAGCTGGCTCAAACCATCAAGATCATCGGGGACGATCTCGTGAAGCACAAACCACTGAATGAGTGAGTTTCAATCCCAGTATTTCCCAAACAGCAGGGCAATGCACCATCTCAAGTCCGAAGTGTCAGAGTTCCTCTGTGCCATTGCGTGCCCTATCCATCTCCCTGTTCTTATCCCATAGCACTATCGACGGACTGGCCAAGACCATCCTTGCCAACCCACAACAGCAGTACATCTACCAGAGCATCTCCCAGGTGGTCTCCCAGGTGTTTGCTGACGGGATCAACTGGGGAAGGATTGTTGTGCTGTTCTACACAGTTGCAAAGCTGACTGGGAAGGTAAAATAAAATGTTTTTGCATTTCTATGACTTCATCTCAGACACAACATTCTCAGAATGAATTAATTAGTAATTTTGTTGGCATAGGCAGAGCTTAAATTGGGCCAGAGCCCTCCAGAGCTCAGCTCCGCCTCTTCACCTCGGCAGTACACACAGCCAGAGCTGAGCTCCCTCTGCTAGTGTATTTCTAGTAAAACACTAGAGTGAGATATTTACCACTGTGAGTACAGAAGGGCTCCCCCTCATATACAAAAGCTGATTTAACTACTGGACGTAGGTACTACGTGGCCTGCTTGGCAGTAGTGGCCTACATCAGCTTAAGTTGCAGCTGCTCGGATGGTGCTGTGTAAGAAATAGAAAGTTACAGTAAAAATGCTAGCAGAAAGAAAACGTGAGATACAAGCAGAAACTGGATTCTGATTTAGTTGGGTGGAGGGAGTGACAGAACGCCATTGTGGCACAGCTGTGTACATCTGTCTACCCGCAGATCATGCGGGCGTATAGCACAGCGTATTACGGCACAACGCGGCGCAACAAATTAAAAGCGTCACTCAGAGTTTCCTGTATGACGTTTGTCATTTTAATAGTTTATCTTAGTCTTCATTCGTAATCTTTAGTCTCTGCATCCAGGATCTGCTGCTGGGAATGATGTCTTCTGTTTCCAAACTTCTAACCCCTCCTGCCTGCATTCAAACACATTGGTGTACTAACCATCTACATCTTAAGCAGACAACATTGGTGTACTAACCATCTAGATACATTCAAAGTCAAAGTCAAAGTCAGTTTTATTTGTCAATTTCTTCACATGTACTTGACATACAAAGGAATCGAAATTACGTTTCTCACTATCCTATGTGTTTACATAGACAACAACAACAACAACAGTAAAGTGCAAGTGCACAAGACAAGACAAATCCTAAGCTAAGTTATTATAAATAATAAATAAAGTGCAGTTGCTTAAGGCTACTGTTACCTAGTGTTGCTAAAACTAAACCAGGTATGACAAGTCAAGACGACAAGACGAGACAAGACAAGACAAGACAAGACAACACTGAGTGTGTGCATTTAGAGGTAGTTGTTATTGTGAAAGTGATGGCTAGTGCAATAAAAATATAAATATAACAGCAGCATGTGTGCGCAATTTTGCATATGCAGAGTCTCAGTTTAGGTAAGGTGGGGGGGTGAGAGTCCAATGTCCCTAGACTTCTCCTGCCAGCCTGGTGTTCCTTCTGGCTGGGGCTGAGGGTGAGGGTGAGGGTGAGGAGGGGAGAGAGTTCAGCAGTCTCACGGGTGAGGAGGGGAGAGAGTTCAGCAGTCTCACGGCCTGGTGGATGAAGCTGTTCGTGAGTCTGGTGGTGCGGGAGCGGAGACTCCTGTACCTCTTTCTGGAGGGCAGGAGGCTGAACAGACTGTGTGCAGGGTGACTTGTATCGTTGACGATTGTGATGACTTTGCGGGTGAGGCGGGTGTAAAGGTCTTGCAGGGATGGGAGTGGTACACCAATTATCCTCTCAGCTGTTCTCACAATGCGTTGTAGAGCCTTCCTGTTGTAGTCAGTGCAGCTTAAGCAGATCACATTAGTGTACTAACCATCTACATCTTAAGCAGGTCACATTAGTGTACTAACCATCTACATCTTAAGCACATTGGTGTACTAACCATCTACATCTTAAGCAGACCACATTGGTGTACTAACCATCTACATCTTAAGCAGGTCACATTAGTGTACTAAACATGTGGATACATCTTAAGCAGACCACAGCAATAGTTGTCATAACTCCATCCATAACTCCATACTCGTACTTTCACCATCAGGTTTTGCTGCCATTGGTTCACATGTGAGGGTTTTGGAAGGATCAGAAGAGTGAAGCTTGTTTTCTGACTTGCATGTATTTATATTTAAATCAAAATATAGTAAAAAAAAATGCATGCTTGATTTGGTGTATATTTGAGTGAAATAAGACTCTTTGGTCCTACAGATGTTGCTGGCTCGCCTGCCTGGACCAGTCGCAGGAATACTTTCCTGGACTCTTAATTACTTCAAGAAGCACTTGCTGCAGTGGGTCATCACGATGGGAGGATGGGTAAATACAGAGCATTACTCACATGTAACAGAGCATTACTCACATGTAACAGAGCATTACTCACATGTAACAGAGCATTACTCACATGTAACAGAGCATTACTCACATGTAACAGAGCATTACTCACATGTACTAGTGCATTACTCACATGTAACAGTGTATTACTCACATGTAACAGAGCATTACTCACATGTAACAGTGTATTACTCACATGTAACAGTGCATTACTGACATGTAACAGAGCATTACTCACATGTAACCGAGCATTACTCACATGTACCAGTGCATTACTCACATGTAACAGCGCATTACTCACATGTAACAGTGTATTACTCACATGTAACAGTGCATTACTCACATGTAACAGTGCATTACTGACATGTAACAGCGCATTACTCACATGTACCAGTGCATTACTCACATGTAACAGTGCATTACTGACATGTAACAGCGCATTACTCACATGTAACAGTGCATTACTCGCATGTAACAGTGCATTACTCGCATGCAAAGCTGCTGTTGTTGAGAGAATGATGAATTAACTGCTTTTTAGTCTTTTTTTGAGTCTTGTGCCAGTGTGTGTAATTATATTTTTAAATTAAATTATTATTAATAATTTATCTGTTAATTAAAAATTTAAAATATATTTTATAATTAAATGTTGTTGAAACTATTCAAATGTTGTTCAAATATATTTATGAATTGTTTTCATTTACAAAATACAAGCAGGTGTAAACATATTAACTTCCTCTGTCTCCCACAGTTCTACAGCATTGCACCCATCACATGCTTCCGGATCGAGTCGGTCCCAGCACTATGCCCACCGGCACCTTCCTCCGCCCCCGCCATCGGCGTCAGCTGTTTCATCGGTGGAATCGTGTTGGGTGGCTGCGTCGTGCTTTGGCTAAAAGGCAGAACAAGACACTGAGAGAGGGGAGGCGGGAAGTGATGGGGACGAAGGGTAGCGATGTTTTAAAGAACACTTCAATAGGAGGATTGGGTTTTAGCTTGTAGCAGTAGTGCTAATTATGACAATGTTTTTCACCTCAGCATTATATTCTGAACTGTAGCATAACTCGTATGTAAATCAATGTATATTTTCCAAGTGTCATTGCTCTATTTTTTCATGGATTTTAAGAACTAAAAAACACCAGCAATCCTAAGATAGTAACCTACAGGTGTCTAGAATAGTCCCAGGGACCTCGGGACCTATCATGCAAGTGCCATTTAGAAGGAAAATAGAAAAAGCGGGCATTTTTTATCAGGTAACTTGGAATCTACCTCTTGTCCCCAAGCAAATAATTTTGTACGTATCATGTCTTGTTCATTTTTCTATTTCCAAATATTTATTGTGAAAAGTTTACAATATAAGCCAGCATTATGGAATTTAATGAAGTAAGATGTAATTGTGGGTATTTCTGGTGTGGGACTTGTTTTTACAAAGTTTTTAAGCCATCAACTTAATATTGTTTAATATTGTAGTTTTTCAAATGATTTGGCATTACATATTTTAAACGTGTATTAAATGACAAATACAACTCCTATCACACAATAAAAGAATAGTTTCTTTTCTTTTATTTATTTGTTTTGCTTTTTTGCAATTTATCTTAAAATCCAAAGACAGATGAAACACATTCAATACATGGGGATATTCTACTGAAAATACATGATTTTCATTTGTTCTAAATGTAAAATAAAAAAGCCTTTATTGTGGGGCAATAAATAGCTTGTTTTTTTATAAAATGTTTAATCAGTAGACTTTTCCTTGCACAAGCTACAGCACTGTGCAAAAGTCTTAGGCAGGTGTGAAAAAATGCTGCCAACTAGGACTTCCTTCAAAAACTCTGTGCAATAGACCTAGAAGAACTGATGCTCTTTTAAAGGCAAAGGGTGGTCACACCAAATATTGATTTGATTTAGGTTTGTCTTTTGTACAGTCACTGCATTTTGGTAATTGAGGAACATAAATGATTAACGCTTCCATTTGACAGCATTCCTATTTGACAGCATTTTTTCACACCTGCCCAAGACTTTTGCACAGTACTGTATGTAGTATAACATTTATCCTCGCCCACTGGAGCATTTGACATACATAATATAATATAATATATAATGTAACACAATATAATTTAAACTATCAGTGGTGGTCTGATGCAAAATGTATAATATCTGATACAGATACACACACACACACAGAATGACACCAGCATGCATTAGTTTGGGGTGCATATAGCACCTCTTCAGCGTCCTCTGAGTCTTTGAGACTTTTTCTTTTACTGGTAGTGCCATCCTGCAACTATGACTCAGCCCTGTTTGCCCATTCGCCTGTTAGTTTGAGCTATGCCACTAAAGAGCTCACCCTGCCTGTGCTCTCCCCTGGTACTCTGCTCTCAGCATCAAAGGTTTTTGATGGTGCTGTTCACTCGCTGTACACCCCTCAACCTCATACTACCTCTGATAGATCCAGCACTCCCAGGTGATGGCTACTTGCGCCAGTCGTTCACAGAGATAAAAGCTTCTTCTGACACGTTGGCGTATGTGTCCAGGCCCAGTCACGTATTCTGGAAAGGCTATAATGTTAAAAGGTATTACTGGGGTGAAAACTAGGACTGAGTTACCAGGGCCCCAAGTTTGGGGGGAGTGTGGAATTTTATGTTCTTTAAATATTAATCTCATTTAAAGATCACAATAAATGCTGCTAACTAACGTAAATGTAATGTTTTGGGTAATTAAGTCGGTTGATTGATGCATTGAATTTTGTGTCTCAGCCTACATGTTGTATCTGAGTAGGACAGGCACACTTACCCCTTGCACGAAATGGTTTAGTCCGCCTTCACCGGGCTTTTTAACTAGGCGCATTTAAACTTCGCGTTCTTTCCTCTGAAGCGGCAGTCCTCATCAGGCTATCTACGCTGTGGAAGACGATACCCAAGGAATCCGGGTTTCGGAAAAAAACACAGAGGTAGGAAAGGTTGAAAAAACAGCTTGAGTGAAAGCAACTGCTGATAGATCGCTTTTCCAAGAAAGGAGAGCCCAAATGTGAAAGCAAATGTCCTAAATGAACTATAACCCGCTTCAATACCACCGCGATTGTCAGTGCCAAAAACTGCGTTACACAAACACACCACTGCAATGGTATACTAATTCGAAAATGAAATTCATATTTATTATTGGGCATAACACAATTAGGCTAATATTCTAAGTTAGTAGGCTCGATGTCATAGGTTCATAAGAATATTGTCAAATTAGTAGCAAAGCAAACTTGTGAAACATAGGGCACTCAGTTTCAGAAACTGTGACAGAGGGTGATGCAGCAACAGACCCCTCATCCTCTGATACTCGGGTGTTGAGTGGGATCTGCTTGTGCATACTAGGGCACAGATGCTATGCCCCTGTAAGCATGTATATTGTAATAGAAATGTGTAATAAAAATTAAATGTCCCTGTAACATAAAATTGCAATATGTAATCGGCCAACTGTACTAGTGAATAAAAACGCCCGCTGTGACTTTAAAATGATGTCATGACTTTACACTAAAAGGAAGTGATTCTGAAGTCTGTGTTGGAGAACTCTGTCACCACTGTTTGTTTACTGAATATTGAAAATCCTCTGTGAATGTAAGTAAAACTGACAGGAAAGAAACACTGAACATAATTCTTCTTTCATTTGTCAGGTGCAACACATCATTGAGAAAATTATAGTTTGATATTTGAGTCTACAGGTATTTCTGCTCAGGATTAATCAGGAAACTTAAATAGTTACTGGACTTGTAAAACCAACTCAGTTACCATGCCATCTGAAGACACAAATGGTAAGTTTTGTTTGCTAGTTTTGTAAAAAGGATTCATACATGTAAAAGGTTACATTTTAAACAATATGAGAATGTATTTTCTGTTTCCTGATGACAGAGGAGCAGATGACGGAGTCTATCTTGAACAGGTTAGTTTCAGTTTCAATTCATATTGACAATGGAAACAGAAATGCTGTGAAATGGGCAAGTGTCCAACTTTGATTAGTTTGATTCCTTTTTATTACCAAATGTTGGTGTCAAATCGGATATAGGAGAACATGCAGACACCAAATTGTAAAACTAAAATGTAAATGTATTGCCATACACACACAGAGACACACACAGATAAAATTCAACCAAGGTAAGTAAAACAACAACTCAAACATGAGGCCCTTTGTATGCTGCTCCAACTACATATATATTTTTTCTTTTTTTGTATAAATGAATAAATGATAACTGAATGAATAAATAAAAATGAATAAATAAATGAATGTATAAATGAAACTTTATGATTTAAATGACAGTGAAGTGAGGTTATCTCTTGGC
The DNA here is from genome assembly GCA_027475355.1 of Coilia nasus. Lineage (NCBI taxonomy): Eukaryota > Metazoa > Chordata > Actinopteri > Clupeiformes > Engraulidae > Coilia > Coilia nasus. The sequence continues at coordinate 3,355,045 of CM050212.1, forward strand.
ACGAGGCATTAATGCTTCTGTCTCTCCCACATTCACACATACTCTGTCAGGGTCGTGGAGAATGAACTGCATGGGATGTTTGTGAATGTAATGTCATTGCTGCCGAAGCCAAAACCTTCAAATGCTACAGAGGACAAACTGATAGGGCAAATTGCTCAAATCATCAGGGTCTCTGGTGACGAGATACGAGACAAGTACGACAAAAAGATGACCGAGTGAGTGAGTAGCTCCATCACCTACTTCTCTCAACGTACAGTACATTGTGAAATTACACTGTATTGAGTATGAGTGGTGTAACCACATTAGCCCTGTCATGTATTCATTCATAGCACAATAGATGGACTGAAAAATCATATCGTTCAGAACCCGGAAAAACGAGACATCTACCAAAAAGTGGTGGAGCAAGTGTTTGATGATGGCGAGATTAACTGGGGAAGGATTGTTATGTTATTCTACACAGTGGCAAAGATAGCAAAGGAGGTAAGCTGCTCACATCTTAAGGGCAATGTATTCCTGTATAACTAGTGACTTTTTTTGGAATTAATATTTTAAATGTTCAAGTTGTTCATGCAACCCTTTATTTGATACCACATGCAGCATGTCACAAAGACAAATGTTCTTCCTCTCATATGGTTGTTGTTTGAATGACTTTCTGGGCCACATTCAGATGTTGCCTAATATAGTATAATGGAACAGAGATGCAAATGCATATTGTGATCATGCTTGATTGGTTGTGATTAAATGAATTATGTTTTTATGTTTGAACTAGTTGGTGACCTGTTTGCCTGGAGGAGTGTCAGACATGATCTCCTGGACTGTAGGTTACTTGAAGAAGAATGTAGTAGGCTGGATCCTCAAAATGGGAGGATGGGTAGTAACCTTATCTTAATTTCACTTTCCTAAATACACACTTTTTGTTGCACAACTAAACAATGTTAAGTGCTGAGCTGTGTCGTGACCCTTTAAATGTTATGCCATACTGCTAGTTTAGATATTATACAGCTAATGTCATTTTACTTGGTGTAGTGAATTTAAAATGTGCAGATTGCACTACATCAACACACACACACACACACACACACACACACACACACACACACACACACACACCATGCGTATGCACGGCCACACAAACACAACACTCACAGAGACATGTGTATTGATGTGTCTGTTCCCCTGTCTTCCACAGATGTGTAGCATTGCTGCCATTGCACGGTTTCGAATCACGACTGTACAGCTGCGATGTCCTCCCAAGCCCTCCTCCGAGCGCGCCATCGCCCTCACCTACCTGACCACCGGCATGCTCCTGGGGGGCATCGTGGTCTTCTGGCTAACGGGCAACGCAAGGCCCTGCATGGCTGCATAATGAATTCAAGCGTACCTGGCCACAAAATCATCTAAGTCAAGGCAATTTATTTATATATAGCACATTTTAAAAAAACAGACGTTGACCCAAAGTGCTTAACATAGCAGAGTAGAGATAAACATCACGGCATTAAAACAAAAAAATAACACTCAGGGAGAGGAATTATCAGTAAATACACAAGTTGAAATAAGAAGATAAATAGATATCAAAACAATAACTAAAATATTTAAAAATAGAGAGTAAACAACATATTTAACAATAATAACAAATATTTGACAGTCAATAAAAAGTGATCAAAAACAGCAACTAAAGTAAAGATAATTGAGATACAAAAACATCAAGTAAGATTCAGATAGAAACAAAATAACGACTATGCTCACTTGCTACTGGGTTAGTTCGGTCAAAGACAATCATACTCAGTTCAAAACTAGAATAAAGCATTGATGATAACTGCTTACAGTTCTAACATTTTCTGGAAATAGTTGCTACACCTCAATAGTTGCTGCATCTTTGTCCCCCATGCACCCTGGAAGGCTTGCACGTACTCCTCATACAAAAAGCAAGCAATTTTTCGCACATATTCAGGCAGCGCTATAACATAGATAGAAATCAACCTGAATTGCATTGTTTACACTGTAAGCAAAGTGTCTGTCGAGGGTCAACCCTGGAGTAGTCAGGTACATGATTTTACTTTTAGGGACCCTACCCTGGCCTCTTGCCCGCTTGTTCCATTTCCTTGGTTCTGGGTCTGTTTGGTCCACCTCCTAATACAGCATTGGAGACAGGCGATAAGGGACATGCTACTGCTTAGCCAAAAACTGAAGAATTATGATGGTTTAGATGTAGACGTATGTTTCGGTACATACGGATCAGATTACTTGAAGTTTACCTCTCATACCATCTACCTCTTACCGCGTTTTATTCCTGTTGTCATTGTGTATAAGGTGTGTCAAACCAGGTACTGAATCTGTGCCAAAGTGTATTTTTCATATGCAAAAATATATTATTTTATCCAAAAGCATACCTGTTGTCCTGTCCTTTTCTGCTTTTTGTGATTCTTCTGAATCTCTTGAATGTAGATCCTCTTTGCTGTAAACTATTAATTTGCACATTCATTGCATTCATGGCATAATTAAATGAATGTGGGATCTTCTTCACCCTGTTAGGATAGGTTAGGTCATGTGGTGGGGAAAGCACTGATTTACAGACGGGGCTTTAGTGATGTCACTACCTGTGGCTAATTATTTTTTGAGTGACTGAGGGCCTGTGGAGTGAGTGACTGAGGGCCTGTGGAAGTGAGTGACTGAGGGTCTGTGGGAGTGAGTGCCTGATGGCCTACTGTGGGTGCCGAGCCTGCTGTGACTGAGGGCCTGTGGAACTGAGTGTCTGAGGGCCTGTGGGAGTGGCTGAGGTCCTGTAGGAGTGAGTGACTGAGGGCCTGTAGGAGTGAGTGACTGAGGGCCTGTGGAAGTGAGTGACTGAGGGCCTGTAGGAGTAAGTGACTGAGGGCCTGCTGTGACTGAGGGCCTGTGGAGTAAGTGACTGAGGGCCTACTGTGGGTGCAGGGCCTGCTGTGACTGAGGGCCTGTGGCAGTGACTGAGGGCCTGTAGGAGTGAGTGACTGAGGGCCTACTGTGGGTGCCGAGCCTGCTGTGACTGAGAGCCTACTGTGGGTACAGGGCCTGCTGTGGCCAAGGGCCTGCTGTGACTGAGGGCCTGTAGGAGTGAGTGACTGAGGGCCTACTGTGGGTGCAGGGCCTGCTGTGACTGAGGGCCTACTGTGGGAGTGAGTGCCTGAGGGCCTGTTATGACTGAGGGCCTGTGGGAGTGAGGGACTGAGGGACTGTGGAAGTGACTGAGGGCCTGTGGTGAGTGACTGAGGGCCTACTGTGGGTGCAGGGCCTGCTGTGACTGAGGGCCTACTGTGGGAGAGAGTGACTGAGGGGCTGTGGGAGTGACTGAGGGTCTGTGGGAGTGAGTGAGTGAGGGCCTGTAGGAGTGAGTGACTGAGGGCCTGTGGAGTAAGTGACTGAGGGCCTGCTGTGACTGAGGGCCTGTAGGAGTGAGTGACTAAGGGCCTGTGGAAGTGACTGAGGGCCTGTAGGAGTGAGTGCCTGAGGGCCTGTTATGACTGAGGGCCTGTGGGAGTGAGTGACTGAGGGCCTGTGGGCGCACGGCCTGCTGTGACAGGGCCTACTGTGGGTGCAGGGCCTGCTGTGACTGAGGGCCTGCTGTGGGTGCAGAGCCTGTGAAACTGACTGAGGGCCTGTGGGAGTGAGTGACTGAAGGCCTACTGTGCGTGCAGGGCCTGCTGTGACTGAGGGCCTATTGTGGGTACAGGGCCTGCTGTGACTGAGGGTCTGCTGTGACTGAGGGCCTGTGGGAGTGACTGAGGCCCTTTGGGAGTGACTGAGGGCCTGTGGGAGTGAGTGACTGAGGGTCTGTTGAATGAGTTACTGAGGGCCTGTGGAGTGAGTTACTGAGGGTCTGCTGTGACCAAGGGCATGCTGTGACTGAGGGCCTGTAGGAGTGAGTGACTGAGGGCCTGTGGAAGTGACTGAGGGCCTGTAGGAGTGAGTGACTGACGGCCTGCTGTGACTGAGGGCCTGTGGGAGTAAGTGACTGAGGGTCTGTGGGAGTGAGTGACTGAGGGCCTGTGGAGTGAGTAACTGAGGGCCTGCTGTGACTGAGGGCCTGCTGTGACTGAGGGCCTGTAGGAGTGAGTGACTGAGGGCCTGTGGGAGTGACTGAGGGCCTGTAGGAGTGAGTGACTGACGGCCTGCTGTGACTGAGGGCCTGAGGGAGTGAGTGACTGAGGGCCTACTGTGGGTGCAGTGTCTGCTGTGACTAAGGGCCTGCTGTGACTGAGGGCCTACTGTGGGAGTGAGTGACTGAGGGCATGTGGGAGTGACTGAGGGGCTGTGGGAGTGAGTGACTGAGGGCCTGCTGTGACTGCTGGCCTACTGTGGGTTTGAGTGACTGAGGGCCTGTGGGAGTGAGTGAATGAGGGTCTGTGGAAGTGACTGAGGGCCTGTGGAGTGAGTTACTGAGGGCTTACTGTGACCAAGGGCATGCTGTGACTGAGGGCCTGTGGGAGTGAGTGACTGAGGGCCTGTGGAGTGAGTGACTGAGGGCCTGTGGGACTGACTGAGGGCCTGTGGAGTGAGTGACTGAGGGCCTGTTGTGGGTGCAGGGCCTGCTGTTTGTTGCTCTCCCTCAGACTCATGTGTTTGCCACTTGTGTGTCGATACAAATCGTGGCATTTCGGACAACTGTTTTGTACCACCATTCTTTGGTGGGATTACCACCGACAACAAAGACCTGAACTCAAACCAAAGAGCGCTTGGACCGGTGCAAACCATTACCAGGTGTACACCGACACTTGGGCTGGTCGTGTTTGGGAGCTATTCCGGGCAGTGGGAGCCACAGGCATGGGACCTCTCTCTGAAGCTCTGCCACGCTGACACACACACACACACACACACACACACACACACACAATGCAACAACATGTCAGGCATTTTGCCTGAAACTAGACCATTTCTAAACGCTAAAAGTGTCTATCACTGCACACTACATTCTATCTTTAGAACCTTTACAACAATACTGAAAGACACTTAAATGTTTTAAGATACATGATTACTGGCAATTTGCAACATTATGTCGCAGTACCAAAGATTTTGTTTGGTTGCTAGAATTGTTTAAGATTTGGCTGAATCTGAACCCTATCTAAAAATAAAAAATAAATGTCAGAATCCAAAACCAAATTTTGGAGTTGGTACATCCCTTCATACAACTAGAAGCGTGCCCATGTTTGCTCAGTCACCTGTTAATACACTTCATCCCCCCACCCCACCCAATGCCCCCCCCCCGCTCACCTATTCTGCCCTCTGATGCCCTCTGATGCTGGGCTTGCTGCATATAAAAGCCCTTTGATGGTGTCGACTGCCTCTGTCCGCAGTCCTCAACCTCACACCTCCTCCTCGAGATGCCACGCTCCCGGGTGGACACTGGATCTCCCCCGAAAAAGATACTTCCTCCTTTCGGAGTCGAATGACTGGATATCAGGACAGTGTGCAGATAGGTCATGGATACAAAAAAGAAGACAACAAAAATACACTGTACCCTCCAGTCCCCTCCTGTGCGCTTGGCTTTCACGCTCTCCCTTTCTTCCGCAGGTGTGACAAGGTTATCTCAGCACGGGTAGAAAGCCGAGGCCGGAAAGCGGCCATAGTTGTCTGAAGTTGGAGGGGGATGCTTTGGAGTCAAGCAGGCCTGAATGAATCGCGTGGAGATGTAACCTTCCTCTGTGGCCAGAGGTGGTGACAAACAGCAGGAGGCGTTTGGAAATAAGATACTTCCTATCTCCATTACGGAATGAAAAAAAAAACAATACAAGAATAATGCACAGAAGGTCGCCAAGCTCCAGAGATTGCGCAGTGGTAATGGACAAGGGCTACGAGAAACAAGAGACATACAAGTAATGAAAACAAAACATTCACACTTTCTGATAAAGTCTGGAGTTTTCACCACAGTCAAAAACAGCATCCTCCTGCCTTACATTGCTGCGGTGAAACTGGTTATTGAAATTGTGTGACTCATTGTGTGACAGTTTAAAAATGGCCCTGAGGTCTGTTGATGTTGAACAGCTGACTTGTCATTTGTCAAAATGACCTTTGATGTGGCTTGAGACAAATGAAATGCAAAAGTGACATACCCACCAAAGAAAGGGTGTTTATTATTTTTAGTATTTATTTCTTTATTTATCTGCTCTACTTAAGATTTGGAGGGGCGGAGAAAAAGACAGTGTTTTCAGTTTTTGTCATCTCCAAGCAGACACCAGGCTCTCAGTGTCCCCATCTCACCCATCCCCTCTCCAGTGGCCTGCTGTTTTGAGTGGCCCCACTGTCACCTTGCCGAAATGACGTGATGATCACAAGCATTGGTGGCACTCTGCGCTCCAGACGGAGGAGAGATCTGCTTCTGTATTAGGGGCCATTCAGTGGACCTTTGCGTCTCACGTGACGCGGGGTCTGGATAATGCCCTTTGGAATGGAAATGTGTTGTGGCACCGTCTGCTCCAATCTCTTGACTGTGTCTCGAAGCGCCATGCACTCTTGTGGCACGTGTGTGTGTATGTGTGTGTGCGTGTGTGTGCCCATCACAGCTGATGTGGCAGGATAGCAGTCACAAATGCCTGTGGACAGCGTTTCGCGGTGGCCATCCAAAAAGTCTTGCTTTCTTCCCCAATGTGGTTCAGGGACACAGGCCAGCGTGGCGCCATGTCATCTGAAACGGTTATATTAAACTCCAAGGGCTGACATTCTCCCATGCTGGTGGCCGTCAACATGCTGATTCCATCTTTGATTTTCAGAAAGGATGAAAAGAAAGACTGAACACAAACAAGGCCGGCTGACGAGATGTTTATGAGAAGAAGAGATATTTTTAAGTCACCCACGATCTTCTCCGGTTCCCCATGTAAATGTGTTCATGTGTGGATTCTGTGTGAGAGACAGCGGTGGTCAGTGAGACCACAGGAGGATATCAGTGGCTTCTTTTGATCATGGTGCAACAAGAGGGCTGCTTCCTTTGCTCACATGGTTCTGTGGCAGCACATCAGCCATGTCTAAAGAGCAGCAGATACGTCAGACGATACTCCATTTATAACTCACCCATCCTTCCCACTGACTAAACTCCCTTTTTTCCCCTGTGTGTGTGTGTGTGTGTGTGTGTGTGTGTGTGTGTTGCACATGGCTTTTCTATTAAAGCATGATTTGGCCATTCGTCTTCATGACTAGAATCTGTCCCTGGGCTGTAATTGTGTTTAGGATCTATTACCAAATGTTGCAGTGCTATGAGAAAGCGGCAGTCCCTGTCATAGTCAAGTTTCAAAGATGCTTTTTGTGGTGAGGATTGTTACAAGGCTGTATTGTTTTGACAACAAAAACAAAAAGAACGAAGGCCTAGTCCGAACATGCCAGAACCACTCCAGCTCACGGTCTCGGGAGACGAAGGTTCGAAGTTGGGCCTCAACTGTCGTCAGCCATCTCGCCTCGTCCCATCTCCATTAGCACCCGTTTGTCTCATCCTCGTATGATACAGCACAGGCTCCCACAGATCCTTCACCTCATAAACGCTCAGCTGAGGGTTTACATGCAGTCACTGTGTCATCCATCTCATAAACGCTCAGATGAGGGTTTACGTGCAGTCACTGTGTCATCCATCTGCAGCCCTCCTCGCTGGCTAATATTTGCCCCTCGCATCCGATTGGCTGGTTCCTCCGTACCCCCGCCACTAACACTTCCATTGCTGCCTCTGCCGCAGAGCTAAGTCCCGACCTGGGGAAGTAATTTAATAATGAACGCCACACTGGTTTGCTCTCTCCACGCCTTCCTCTCGCACCCAACTAATGGAAAGAACAGGGCATGGCAGACATTGCGATCTCCTCTGATGGAACGATAACAGCGCAAACACTTCCATTCGTTTAATCTCCATTCCTTCCCTGCACTCTCAAAGGCAAGCTCCAGAGCACCAGTGTGACTAATGACCCATGTGCAATAAGCAACTGTTTAAGTAAATGTACTCGCAGAGCAAAAGAGAGAAGGAAAGAGAGAGAGAGAGAGAGAGAGAGGAGGAGTGAGAGAGAGAAAGAGAGAAAGAAAGAGACTGGGAAGGGGGAAAAAGCTTTTACCGAACAGCATATCAATATTTTAAATAGGGTTTCAATTGCCGTCTTCTCCTAACTGGATTACTTCTCTGATGTGTCCTGACAGTGCCGTTGTTAGCGATACTCCATTAGCTTTGTCTGTCATCTTATTTTCCCCTGGTGTGCTGGGGGAAAGCTCCTATATTTCATAATTTGTTTTGCTATCAGGGCTGATTTGTAAATGCGCAAATTCTAATTAGCGGCCCACTACTGTTTCTAATTTATTAAATATTAAACGAATCCTGTGGCGGAGGCTTTCTTCCTCTCTTCCCCTCATCTCCCAGATGGAAGTTTGCCGTATGCAAATTTGTCCTCCTTTTGGGTTGTCAGCACTTTTTAAATGTTTCCTTTTTGACCAAACACTTTTCTTTTTTTTTCCATTACGCACCTACACCACACCCCCCCACCGCCCCCCACCACCCCACTCTCCCTTCACATTGTTTGTTTTCTGTCTCCATTCCTCTTCAAGTTAATACTTATTTGTCTTAGATCTTCTGTTTGGCTTCTCCTTTTTTGTCCAATAAAAGCTTCACAGTCTGTTGGGTTTGAATACAGCTGCTCTGTTTTACTTCATTAAAGCTGTCTTAATCCCAGCCATGGCACAGCAGCGTGAAGGTTGTTTTAAATGGCGTGTGAAGGCACTTTGTGGCCCCTGTTTGAATATGACAATTGTTCTTTTGCATCATTTCCCCCCAAAATTGAGAGTTTATATATCTATATATGTATGTATGTAGCCTATATGTATATATATATATGTATGTATGTAGCCTATATATGTATATATATACACACATTGCTAGGGAAGTAACAAAAGAAAAGATATTCTCTTCCTAGCCAGACCAGATGCAAGACTTTTACTGCGGTTTAAATAATAAAAAAAGGAGATTAAAACAGAATGTCAGCTGTGTAGCATTTTGCCCTTGTGAAGCAGCAACGCAGGAAATGGACAGTGGGAAAAGATCATATATATGAGGGCTAGATCATATATATGAGGGGTATATATGAGGGGTAGATCATATATATGGGGGGTATATATGGGGGGTAGATCATATATATGAGGGCTAGATCATATATATGAGGGGTATATATGAGGGGTAGATCATATATATGAGGGGTAGATATGAGGGGTAGATCATATATATGAGGGGTAGATATGAGGGGTAGATCATATATATGGGGGGTAGATCATATATATGAGGGGTAGATCATATATATGAGGGGTAGATCATATATATGGGGGGTAGATCATATATATGAGGGGTAGATATGAGGGGTAGATCATATATATGGGGGGTAGATCATATATATGAGGGGTAGATCATATATATGAGGGGTAGATCATATATATGGGGGGTAGATCATATATATGAGGGGTAGATCATATATATGAGGGGTAGATCATATACATGAGGGGTAGATCATATATATGAGGGGTAGATCATATATATGGGGGGTAGATCATATATATGGGGGGTAGATCATATACATGAGGGGTAGATCATATATATGAGGGGTAGATCATATATATGGGGGGTAGATCATATATATGAGGGGTAGATCATATATATGAGGGGTAGATCATATATATGAGGGGTAGATATGAGGGGTAGATCATATATATGAGGGGGTAGATCATATATATGAGGGGTAGATCATATACATGGGGGGTAGATCATATATATGAGGGGTAGATATGAGGGGTAGATCATATATATGGGGGGTAGATCATATATATGAGGGGTAGATCATATATATGAGGGGTAGATCATATATATGAGGGGTAGATATGAGGGGTAGATCATATATATGAGGGGTAGATATGAGGGGTAGATCATATATATGGGGGGTAGATCATATATATGAGGGGTAGATCATATATATGAGGGGTAGATCATATATATGAGGGGTAGATATGAGGGGTAGATCATATATATGAGGGGTAGATATGGGGGGTAGATCATATATATGAGGGGTAGATCATATATATGAGGGGTAGATCATATATATGAGGGGTAGATCATATATATGAGGGGTAGATCATATATATGGGGGTAGATCATATATATGAGGGGTAGATCATATATATGAGGGGTAGATCATATATATGGGGGGTAGATCATATATGGGGTAGATCATATATATGAGGGGTAGATCATATATATGAGGGGTAGATCATATATATGAGGGGTAGATACCCCTCGTGCGTGTTCTGATAAGATGGCCCTACAGTACAGAAAAAAAGAGGAAAAAAAATAACTGTGTGTTGAGGGTGGTGTTGGTGAGTGCCGAATATTAAGTTGTAGTGCATGACTGCTATCTGAGAGAGGGAGAGAGAGAGAGAGAGAGAGAGAGAGAGAGATAGAGAAAAAGAGAAAGAGAGAAAGAGAGAAAGAGAGAGAATCTGAGAATTCTCATAGGATTGGTTTTAGATTTATAGCCCTTTTTTCTTCTCACATTGCTGTCAGTGGATCACCCGTACGTGCGTCTAGGGCATAATCATTTTTTTGGACAGTGGCCTGCGAATTGAATGTGATTTTGAAGCGCTCTCGAATATGTCATTCATATTGAATTGGCAGACACTTATTGAACGCCCACTTATCCCAAGCGAACTTCAGTCTAATTAAGTTTCAAGAAACACATCCATCAAGGCATTCAGGCAGTTAATTTGCCATTGCCGCCTCCATCAGATCTCTGTCCCAAAGCGACGCAAAATTCACACAGGCACGGTTTCAGCGATGTCACACGCATCTCTTCCCTGCTGGGGAAGCAGCTGGCACACACACACACACACACACACACACACACCCATTTACAAAGTGTGTTTCCATCTCCCACACGCTATTAAACACATTTTCAGTAAAATATGCCTTTGTGGACGTAATACAGAAAAGATTTCATCCCTGGAGATCCTCTGTGTCTCCAACTGTCCCGCTCCCAAAACTGAGAGGGACACTGACAAAAGCAGGCTCTGAATAGGTCTGTGTTATGGGGCCCCAAGTAAGTCTGCATATGGGGCCCTGAGCAGAGTCTGAGTTATGGGGCCCTGAGTACCTGAGTGGAGTGTACATCATGGGGTCCCCAGTAGGTCTGCGTTATGGGCCCCCCAGTAAGTCTTTATGGGTGCCTGAGCAAGTCTGCACCATGGGGTCCTAAGCAGAGCTGAGTTATGGGGTCCTGAGTATCTAAGTGGAGTGTACATCATGGGGCTCCACTAGGTCTGCATTATGGGGCCCTGCACAGAGTGTACATTATGGGGCCCCAGCAGGTCTGCATTATAGGGCCCTGAGTACCTGGGTAGAGTGTACATTATGGGCCCTGAGTATGCCTGCATTATGGGGCCCTGAGTACCTGGGTAGAGTGTACATTATGGGCCCTGAGTATGCCTGCATTATGGGGCCCTGAGTACCTGGGTAGAGTGTACATTATGGGCCCTGAGTATGCCTGCATTATGGGGCCCTGAGTACCTGAGTAGGTCTGTAATATGAGGCCCCAGTAGGTCTGCATCATGGGGGCCTGAGTGGAGTGTGCATTGTGAGGCTGCACAAGGTTGCCTCTGACAGAGATGTCCACTCAGTCCTGAGGGCCATGCTCCCCACAGTCTACCCAGTCACATGGCTACACTAGAGAAGGGAATGCTTACATACCGTATAGGTCTAGTTCATCTGGGATGTAGGTAAAGAAAGTGATCAATGAACTGCAAGTTGAATCATGGGAAATGAAGTCTTGTGTGTGTATCCACAGCGCAGGCTAAATAATCTACGAGTCAGCATGTTTTTTACCAAATGAGATGAGCTTTAGTGTGGCTCACAAGGAGTAACAACAGCTCACAAGAGGATATTTGCGAGAATGTGTCATGATGGATAGATTTCATGTCATCAATATATACCAAAAAATGACTTACTTTGTTATTTAAGACAAAAACAACTGCATACTGCATAACTTGGGACTGTTAATTACTTCACCGAAGATCTATGTGGTAATTAAGAGTCTGTTGTTATTAATTACAGGTAGAGTGTATGAGAAATTAGAGTGGAGACTAATTTGCAATCAGTTTAAGGCATATTTTACTAGGTCTCCAAGGGTGAGTGGAGCAACCTTTTGTTCCACAAATGTTGATGGGAATCACAGGTTGATTAGGCCTTGAATGAGCTTTTAATTAATAGGACAAGCTGTGAATGTGGTCTTATAGAAGCGCCATCCAATCAAGCAGTGAGCCATTCAACTTACTTGTTTCAAGGTAACATAAGTTCTAAGTAGCGCTGGATTTCACTTCATTAAAAATATAATATATAAATTCATTAAAAATATAATATATAAATTCATTAAAAAGGCCCTTTTGCTGTGTGTGTGTGTGTGCTGGCACATCTGAGGGAAAAAAAAAGTTCCTGAAGTGGTGTAGCTTCCGAAAGAAAGTTTACTCAGTCAGTTACATCAAAATGACTGCAAATATTATTATTTTGTTAGCAACTGCTAGCACTGTCATAATGCAAATTATTACAGTACAAATGCAGGTTATTAATCGGGGTGTATTCTAACTTAACACTGGGTTAGCAAGAGGCTCTCGTGTTGCCTGAGTTTTAATTCAACTACAACTAGCATCAATAGACAACTCATGTTGTCTCAGCTCCAACTAGCATTAGTAGAAATACTAGGTGTAACTGCATAGCACACAGGTAAGGAAAAGTACTCAGAGCTTCTCCTACAGTATGAGTTATGACAGCAAGCTAACTAAAAGCCAATTGCTTTGCTAATATGGAAAGAAAGATAATGGCTACTGACAGATTATGTCTCCTTGACTGAATAAAAAAAGAGCTAGGAGGTCATTAAAATATGTGGAGATATGGTTTTGTTTTCAAGCTACTTTAACACATGTCAGGTATGAGGACAACCCCACCTCTTTATCTTTTTACCACCCCCTACATATGCATGGCAAGTGCTCTTAAACGTGCTAACAGGCATTAGCAAACTCAGCCAGTACACAGTCTCATTAGTACAATTATGCCGGTGTCGAAAACCTGCTTCCTCCCTCATCTTCAACCAACCCGCCACCCTCACCCCCACCCCCCCAGTCTCTCTTCGCCGCCAGTTCTCTTCTCTGCACAGACAATCTCACACCCCCCATCACGCATGCCAACCTGCCCCCCTCCCACACACACACACACAATTTGTCATGAAATCCCTCATTTGCTGGTTCCTCAGAAAAGCAGATTATGCTTATTTTTCATTTGGACAGTGGGAGCCGGAGCCAGGTGTTGGGTAGCAGCGGAGTGTTCAGGTGAAACAGTGCCAGTGATGGGACGTGACGAGCGTGGGGCCGATGAAGGATGAGGCGTGGAGCGCTTTTCTGGGGGAGAGGGGCACCCCACTGCCCCGTTCCCTCAACAGCAGCGCGCGCACACCCACAACCAGGGGGGAGAGAGAGGGAGGGAGGGAGAGAGAGGGAAGGAGGATGAGAGAGGGAGAGAAGGAGGTAGAGAGAGAGGGAGGGAGAGAGAGAACGAGAGAAAGAGGGAGAGAGACAGAGGGTGGGAGAAAAACAGAGAGGGAAAGGTAGAGACAGAGAGAGGGAGAAAGAGGGAGGGTGTGGGAGGGAGGGTTGGGGCAGAAAATTTCCACGTGCTAAAAACCTGCTTCTGCTGTGATAACTTGCACTCTTAATTAGCCAGACACAGCCTAACTGAAACTGCGAGGTTTGCACTGTACCGAGTACTGTTTTAGTCACTGTGATCAAGATTACTCACCTTGATTCTTTCAAGAGCTCAAGGTGATTTTTAGCAGTGCGTAACAGTTATACAACACCCAATTGAGACCATCTGTGCTTAAAATAAAATGCATGTTGGGGAAAAAAGAATCCGCTATCCTTTGTAACATTGATACAGAAAATAGCAGAAATAACAGAGAAAGGTGCTTAAGTCAAACATAAATGGCCTGAACAAACAACAAAACACTGCTCTGTGACACTCCAAAGGTACTGTAAAGATGACATTCATTTTAAAACACTACTAAATGGATGATGTAAGTGTGGTGACAGCTTGATAAAGAAGAACTGTAACTAACGCCACTGGGAAATCATGAAATTATCGCTTCAATTTCTGTAAATCTTTTTACAGAAGCGTATCAAGCGTATTTAAATGAAGCCATTTCAGACAGTATGATTTGAGGTCTCATGTCTGATTATCTCTGTGAGCAGGATGTGTTTAAGGAGTGAAATGACACGGATGTGGAAACACAGCTCCCCTGTTAGGATGAGAGTGGTGAAGCGGCGAGGGACATTTGGAAGTTTCCAGAGAGACGGCGAGACTAAGAGACTGCTCATCTCATTGTGAGTCCCTGTCATCTGTCATTCTCAACGATGCCAAGCAGCTCCTCTGATTGTTTCCCATTGGCTGTGCTGCTATGTCCTCAAACCCAAAACAGACACGCACACACATACACACACACACACACTCACATGCCCACACGCACACTCACACTTACACACACATACACACACACTCACATGCACGCACACACACTCACACACACACACACACACATGCACACACGCACACTCACACTTACACATACACACACACACACACACACACACACTCACATGCACACCCACACACACTCACACGCACACACCAAAAGTGGCCCAAATAATATTGTGTGTATGTGTGTCTGTGTATATATGTGTGTGTGTATGTGTGTTGGTAGAGGTTGCAGAGGCCGTATACAAGCGGCCGTGCAGCAGAATCTAATGTAGCTGCGTGTTTCCCATTGCCATGGCTACGGGACCCTGGCGTGCCACGGCAAACAAAGGGATCTAAATGAGAGTGTGTGTGTGTGTGTGCGTGTGCGTGTGTAAGTGCAAAGGGATCTAAATGAGAGTGTTTGTGTGCGTGTGCGTGTGCGTGTGTAAGTGCAAAGGGATCTAAATGAGAGTGTGTGTGTGCGTGTGCGTGTGTAAGTGCAAAGGGATCTAAATGAGAGTGTGTGTAGCCCAACCATGCAGCTAATTGGGAAACGGCTGCACTTGATTGAAGAAATGAAAACATGAGAGCACTGTTGGGGAGCAGTGGGAGAGCAGTATGGGGAGTTTGCTACGCCTACCTACCGCCGTGAGACAATGGAGAACGACTATCACCTTTAGCCAACATCCAGACAATGAGTCACAGCGCGAGTCAGCTTTTAGAACAATGCACAGCATGTGCTGGTCATTATGCAGCACTCTCATTCAGTTCATTACTGTGAGAAACGCTCTACATATTTTAGAATACAGCAGTTCCAGACTGCCCTACAAAGCCAAAAGGCAGTAACTGCATATTTGGTCAAATTGAGTTTAGAAGCTGGACATTAACTTCATAACACCTCCTTTGTCTTGTGGCTGAATCTCTTGCTTCTTGCTATTAAGAAAGTACATAGAAGCACCACTACTATTATATGTACAACAAGTTTGACTGGGCAGTATGACAATGTTAAACACATTTTTCTCAGTTTCGTAGTTACTGCACTTTTCCTTTGTAGAGCAATGTGCATTATTTTCTGTTGAGATGACTTTGAATGTAACACATGGCCATTCTGGGAAGCAGAGCGTTTTGGCTCTGAGCAGAGCAGGGTGAGTGGAGCAGGGTGATCAGGGCCGGGTGATCAGGGCTGGGTGAGCGGAGCAGGGTGATCAGGGCAGGTTGATTGGAGCAGGGTGAGTGGAGCAGGTTAATTGGAGCAGGGTGAGTGGAGCAGGGTGATCAGGGCCGGGTGATCAGGGCTGGGTGAGCGGAGCAGGGTGATCAGGGCAGGTTGATTGGAGCAGGGTGAGTGGAGCAGGTTAATTGGAGCAGGGTGAGTGGAGCAGGGTGATCAGGGCCGGGTGATCAGGGCTGGGTGAGCGGAGCAGGGTGATCAGGGCAGGTTGATTGGAGCAGGGTGAGTGGAGCAGGTTAATTGGAGCAGGGTGAGTGGAGCAGGTTGAGCAGAGCAGGGTGAGTGGAGCAGGGTGAGTGGAGCAGGTTGAGCGGAGCAGGTTGATTGGAGCAGGGTGATCAGGGCAGGTTGATTGGAGCAGGGTGAGTGGAGCAGGGTGATCGGAGCAGGGTGAGCAGAGCAGGTTGAGCAGAGCAGGTGAGCAGAGCAGGGTGAGTGGAGCAGGTCAGTGTGTTGGCGACCAGGCTGTAGATTTCGGCAACTCATACAGCTCCTCTGCTTCTGCTGTCAGTCTTAATGCACCCCTGTAATTGGTGCTATCCCCATTGGCCCAAGCCTGGAGGGAATGATCTAGACAGAGGCCCACCCCCTCTCCTGCCGTGTCCAGCACACATGTACACAGGGGCCGCCCTCTCTCCTGCTGTGTCCAGCACACATGTACACAGGGGCCCACACCCTCTCCTGCCGTGTCCAGCACACATGTACACAGGGGCCCACACCCTCTCCTGCCGTGTCCAATACACATGTACACAGGGGCCCACACCCTCTCCTGCCGTGTCCAATACACATGTACACAGGGGCCCACACCCTCTCCTGCCGTGTCCAGCACACATGTACACAGGGGCCGCCCTCTCTCCTGCCGTGTCCAGCACACATGTACACAGGGGCCCACACTCTCTCTCCTGCCGTGTCCAGCACACATGTACACAGGGGCCCACACCCTGTCCTGCTGTGTCCAGCACACATGTAGACAGGGGCCCACACCCTCTCTCCTGCCGTGTCCAATACACATGTACACAGGGGCCCACACCCTCTCTCCTGCTGTGTCCAGCACACATGTACACAGGGGCCCACACCCTGTCCTGCTGTGTCCAGCACACATGTACACAGGCAGGGCATGCTGGAGACCCCAGCAGGGGCCATAGGGAAGGTAGGGTAAATGATTGGCTTTCTCGCTCTGTCCATTGGGACTATACGCATTCAACCAAACCTCAGGGGACTTGGTGCTCCATTAACCGTGGCTGAATTACCAAATAATCTTTAGGCATACTTTTCCAGACATAGATTGGGCACAATTAGGTTCAGGAATCAATTAGCTTTCATAAATGCAGCCCATTGATGATTCTTTCCCCAGCAGCTCTGGTATTGAGTGTTACAATGATATTCAGATAGATCTGTTTCAAAAATATCTATTTGGTATCCAACACAACCTATATACACATAGATTTTAGATTTATGACACATCTGTAAATAACAATTTCTGAGATAATTAATATACTTTACGTTGTATAATGTTGGATTATGTCATACTGTACTGAACACCCTGACAATTGTGTAGAATTCCCTATGATGGAATTATCACAGTGCAAACACACACCCACACACACACACACACACACACACACAGAAACACACACATAAAATGCGGAGAAGCGATAAAAGGAGCTGATAAAAAGGGCTATGTGATTTCGGTTTCTGGTAAATCAGGGGGGCAGGGCTCAGGGTGTGCACCAGGATGGCGGTCCGGTGAGAGAGGAGGCAAAGCCGTGAAAGGTCGCGGGGGTCACGGGTAATGATGCCTAATGACGGCCGGTCGAGGGGGAGGTTGGCTAATGCATGGGGGGGTCTGCATGTGGGGGGGTCTGCGCTCGCAATGGTGTCAGGTGGCCCTTCTCGGGTTTCGACTGCTGAAGATGTTATCGCACCCATCTCACGTCCCACAGGTCTCAGGTCAGCCGTGACCGCTCGCTCCGAGAGACCCCGGGTTATCTATTGGAAGCCACTTCTAGCACTTCTAGTAGAAATGAAGGATAAACTTCTGTTTAAAATTCGGCGTGTTAAACATCACTTGGGCAGGTCAGAAACGAAGCGAGAAGCTAACCTAGCTAACCCCTGTCAGAAGCTGACGTGGAAGAGGTTGTTTGTGGGAGAACCATTTTGGTTTTTAATGCAAGATGTGGAATGAGTAACCTTTTGTGAAGTGGCAGAAAGATTACCCCTCATCCCTGCATGGTACACAAAAGCCCCTGTTCCTTAACTGTGCTCTTATTCTCTCTCCCTGTCACTCTCTTTCTCTCTCTATCTCTTTCTCTTTCTCTCTCCCTCTGCTTTTCTCTCTCTATTTCTCTCATTGTCACTCCCTGTCTTCCTCTCTGTTTCTCTGTCAGTCTGTCTGTCTCTCAGTCTCTCTCTCTCTTTTTCTCACTCGCTGTCTCTCTCTCTTTTCCTCTCTCTCTCTCTCCCTCTCTCTCTCTCTCTCTCTCTCTCTCTCTCTCTATCTCTGTCTCTCTCCGTGTCCTGCAGTAAAAGCAAGGCACAGACCCTTTGGCGGTAAGATGCGCCCAAACTGTCAGTGGGATTCTGTCATGTTCTAATTATCGTCAGCGGGCTCGACGGAGAGTCAGATCGTCTCGAGTCAAAGCTCGCCGGAGCTCCCGCCCACAGTGGCCACAGTGCCCAGGTACATCATGAAGAGCAGTGGCCACAGTGCCCAGGTACATCATGAAGAGCAGTGCCCAGGTACATCATGAAGAGCAGTGTCCAGGTACATCATGAAGAGCAGGGGCCACAGTGCCCAGGTACATCATGAAGAGCAGGGGCCACAGTGCCCAGGTACATCATGAAGAGCAGTGCTGTTACACACTCCCTCTGAATGTCTGTTGGACCAGTATAACACCATCCCAAACATCTTTTCATCTCTCAGTCCTGTGTCTGATTTCTCTCTCCTGCTCGCTCTCTGTCCTGCTCTCTCTCTCTCTCTCTCCTGCTCACTCTCTCTCTCTCTCTCCTGCTCTCTCTCTGTTTTTTTTCGTTCGCTCTTTTTTATCTTTGCCAAGGTGTACATGTTGTGCAGTGTGAGACCTCTGCAGAGTTCCTGTGATGTATTCAGAGCCATTGGTCGTGTCTGAACCTGAGGGTGTGATTTCTTCCCTTCTTTCACCTCAGTGAATTCATAAGCATTTTCTGAATAAACTAACGTGGCTTTTCTGCACGCTGTTCCCCTGTGAAAATGTACCCACTGTTATTGTGCAAGCATCCCAGATTGAAATATCTGACGCCTGAAATATTGACTTTAATATCTCATTTGAAAAATTCATGAAACCTTTGATGTTTAATCCATACTCAATTTAGCAAAATGCCACTAAAATATGCAGAAGCAGTAGTGTGTATGTTTGTGTGTGTGTGTGTGTGTGGTTGTGTGTGGTGGTTAGAGAGGCTATTATTGTCTGTCTGTGTTTCGGCAGAGAAATTACATTTTATGGTTCCAGCGCTGATCTTCTTAGTGTTTTCTTTATTTGTCTTTTTTTATTTATTTGTCATTGTGGGGTGTGTGTTGTGGGGTGTGTGTTGTGGTGGGGGTGGGGGGAGCGAGGGAAATAGAGGGGACCCATTAGTGGCAAAATGAAAAGAGCTATTGATTGGTCTCTTATTCCCTCTCTCTTTGCCTCATTTCCTGAATGCATGGTAATAAGGGCTTAGCCGTGGCGGCTAACAAAAAGCCTTAATGAATGGAACTTTAAAGAATTAGTGTGAGTGCGCATGATGATTCACAGATGTTACTGTCAGGAGGCGCGGGCATATTCTGTGTTGCTGTTTTCACTGCCTACTGCATCCTCATTTATCAAAAGCCATTCCCTAATAGCACTATAATGCAATCACGACAATATATGCTGATTTCCATTTATAATTTTGTATTTAAGGATGCAGGAAAGAAAGAAAGAAAGAAAAACATGCAGCACTTGTCGACAGTGGCGTCGATGGAAGTGTGGGGGAGTGGCGATTTTAAGAGGCATCATATTAGAACTAGATTTCCTGAGGCTAATTATGATCAAAAGCGGCCTTTTAAAACCAGTTGGAGGTTATGACAGGTAGAAAAAAGCAGGCTTTTAGCAAATGGATTTGTGTTGAGTGGAGTGCATCTGAGGGAGTGGGAGAGCGAGAGAGCAAGAGAGCGAGGGAGCGAGGGAGGGCGGGAGGG
>CM050212.1:3380000-3385000 GCA_027475355.1 Coilia nasus
ATCTGTGTTTTGATGTTTCTACCTGACTTTACCTTTAATTACATATTCATCTCTAAAGTAGTGCAATTAGGTACCGGCTTTATTTCAGCTCTGAAGTTTTTGTACAAGTCTCACAGGAAGAGCAGAATATGCTGAGATGTGCTATACAGCAGCTAGGTTGAATATATTATCTTTGCTCACATTTATTAGATATAAGCCTAGTGCTTTAGCTCAGGTTGGTGGATAACAACTCCTATGCTGTATAATGATCATAAGAAGATTTTGTTGACACACTGGGGAGAGGCGTGCATCCTTGCCATCGACAGCAGTAGCAGCAACAAAACAGTTTATTATTATTATTATTATTATTATTATTATGAAGGAGAAAAATAATTTTGCTATTTTTATGTTTTCATTTTTTCTCTACATTTGCATGTCTGACAGAAAGCTGGCTTTAAATAATCACTGGCTGAAAAGAAAGTGCAGTGTGTGTGTGTGTGTGTGTGTGTGTGTGTGTGTGTGTGTGTGTGTGTGTGTATGTATATGATGGTAGGGCAGGGGGTGTTGATTCTCTCTGTGTGCCTTTCTCTCCCTCTCTTTCTCTCCCTCTCTTCCTCTCCCTCGCTCCATTTATCTATCTGTCTCATGTTGGCCTCCATTCAGCACTTGGATCAGCTGTCAGTTTCACGGCCAGATGACTCAATTACCATAGCGGAGTGACGCAGTGCACCCCACCCCCCAATTACCATAGCGGAGTGACGCAGGGCTCATACACAGACACCTAGACATGCACACACACACACACACACACACACACACACACACACATATACAGACACCTAGACATGCATACACACACACAGAGACAATTAGACATGCATACACACACACAGAATCACAGACACCTAGACATTCATACACACACACAGACACACACATACACAGACACTTAGACACGCATACACACACACTCATACACAGACACTTAGACACACATACACGCACACAGACACACAGAAACACAAACACTTACACACATACATGCATAGACACAGACACACTTATACACAGACACTTAGACATGCATACACACACACATATACAGACACTTAGACACGCATACACAGACACACATATACAGACACTTAGACACGCATACACAGACACACATATACAGACACTTAGACATGCATACACACACACATATACAGACACTTAGACATGCATACACACACACATATACAGACACTTAGACACGCATACACAGACACACATAGACACATTCACACAGGAACACAGACACACACACACACACACACAGCCCAGCCCTGCCGACTGGGAGCACATGGGCACAGGAGAGAGGAGAAGATGGGCACAGGAGAGAGGAGAACATGGGCAGAGAAGAGAAGATGGGCACAGGGGAGAGGAGCACATGGGCACAGGAGAGGAGAAGATGGGCACAGGAGAGAGGAGAAGATGGGCACAGGGGAGAGGAGAAGATGGGCAGAGAGGAGAGGAGAAGATGGGCACAGGAGAGAGGAGAAGATGGGCACAGGAGAGAGGAGAAGATGGGCACAGGGGAGAGGAGCACATGGGCACAGGAGAGGAGAAGATGGGCACAGGAGAGAGGAGCACATGGGCACAGGAGAGAGGAGAACATGGGCACAGGAGAGAGGAGAACATGGGCAGAGAGGAGAAGATGGGCACAGGAGAGGAGAAGATGGGCACAGGAGAGAGGAGAAGATGGGCACAGGAGAGAGGAGAAGATGGGCACAGGAGAGAGGAGAACATGGGCAGAGAAGAGAAGATGGGCACAGGGGAGAGGAGCACATGGGCACAGGAGAGAGGAGAAGATGGGCACAGGGGAGAGGAGCACATGGGCACAGGAGAGGAGAAGATGGGCACAGGAGAGAGGAGAAGATGGGCACAGGGGAGAGGAGCACATGGGCACAGGAGAGAGGAGAAGATGGGCACAGGGGAGAGGAGAACATGGGAAGAGAGGAGAAGATGGGCACACACACTCACACAACCCAGCCCTGCCGACTGGGAGCACATGGGCACAGGAGAGAGGAGAAGATGGGCACAGGAGAGAGGAGAAGATGGGCACAGGAGAGAGGAGAAGATGGGCAGAGAGGAGAGGAGCACATGGGCAGAGAGGAGCACATGGGCAGAGAGGAGCACATGGGCAGAGAGGAGCACATGGGCAGAGAGGAGCACATGGGCACAGGAGAGGAGAAGATGGGCACAGTGCCTTAAAAAGGGCCCACATTAGTTGAGGAACATTAAGTGTCCAGGAAGCTTTTTATTCCCCTCTGCTCTTCACACACACACACACACGCGCGCGCAGCCGCGCACACACACACTCACATACTGCAAGTGGAAAATCCTTGCATTCACACTGCACAGTCAATGGAGAATGTTTTCATTAGCAATATGTGGTTGACAGCCTGTGTGCTTAAGTGTGTGTGTGTGTGTGTGTGTGTGTGTGTGCGCGTGTGTCTGCGTAAGGTGAAAGAACTGAATAAAGGTGTTGCTAGCCTGGCAAAAGCAATACCAAGCATGAGTAATTTGCAGGGAAATTCTGGCCCTGGTATTTTTAAAGGGCTGAAGAAGCCTATTAGAGATTTGTCCTGCAGATAAAACACACATTGGGCCAAGAGCTGCAGTTCTACAGTGTGTGTGTGTGTGTGTGTGTGTGTGTGTGTGTGTGTGTGTGTGTGTGTGTGTGATCATGACTGGACAGTGCAGGGTCTTTTGAGTAAAAAGTCAATGGCCCTCATTGTTTTGGAAGTGACAATTGTGGGGCTAATCCATCACTGTAGAATTGTGTGTGTGTGTGTGGTCATTTTGATATCAATACGTTTGTGCATATATACTATAAGTGTGCATATGGGATGCATGTATTCAAGTATACTGTATGCCAGTGGTTATGCCAGTGATTCTGGAGCTGTGCATGCGTATATGTGCATGCACTCACAGACACATGCCATCGTGCATGCACTCACAGACACATGCCATCGTGCACACAGACACATGCCATCGTGCATGTCCATGACTGAGAGGGGTGCTGATGCCATAGGAGTGAATGCCATAGGAGTGGATGCCATAGGAGTGGATGGGCAGGATGGAGTGAATGGGCAGGATGGAGTTGATGCCATGGGAGTGAATGCCATAGGAGTGAATGGGCAGGATGGAGTGAATGGGCAGGATAGAGTGAATGCCATTGGAGTTGATGCCATTGGAGTTGATGCCGTAGGAGTGGATGCCATAGGAGTGGATGGGCAGGATGGAGTGGATGCCATAGGAGTGGATGGGCAGGATAGAGTGCATGCCATAGGAGTGGATGCCATTGGAGTTGATGCCGTAGGAGTGCATGCCATAGGAGTGGATGCCATAGGAGTGGATGCCATAGGAGTGGATGCCATAGGAGTGGATGCCATAGGAGTGGATGGGCAGGATAGAGTGCATGCCATAGGAGTGGATGCCATTGGAGTTGATGCCGTAGGAGTGCATGCCATAGGAGTGGATGCCATAGGAGTGGATGCCATAGGAGTGGATGCCATAGGAGTGGATGCCATAGGAGTGAATGCCATAGGAGTGAATGCCATAGGAGTGGATGCCATAGGAGTGGATGCCATAGGAGTGAATGCCATAGGAGTGAATGCCATAGGAGTGAATGCCATAGGAGTGGATGCCATAGGAGTGAATGCCATAGGAGTGGATGGGCAGGATGGAGTGCATGGGCGGGCACAGCCTGGCATCTTGGCCTCGCCACGGGACAGTTTACCCTGGCGCCAGCTTTTCGCTGCCTCAGCATCATGGCATCCTCCTTCTCTGGGACCCACACTCTCCCTCACACACACACACACACACACACACACACACACACACACACACACCTCCCTCCCCTGACCACCCCCCACTGATGAGCAGATGGCACATGCCTACCACACACTGTGCTATGGGCTCAGCTGCCTCCCTCTCCACCTCACCAACTCCCATGTACATGCATACTATATGTGAGGTGTAGTTCTATACAAATACTTAGTTTGATCACTGCTCTACTGTGTGTGTGTGTGTGTGTGTGTGTGTGTGTGTGTGTGTGTGTGTGTGTGTGTGGAAGAAGTGAATAAAGGTGTTGCTCGCCTGGCAAAGGCAATATGAAGCATGGTCTGTTGTGGTTCTCTGCTTTGATTTGATAAGAGCAGACCAGTGAGAGTAAATGATGGGATTTTACTGTATATTGTGCACGTGTTGGGCAGATTTGGGCAATTTGTAGTATAAATTTGCTGTGTATATATTTATCATATGTATTTCTGTTTTGTAATTTTACTATATACTGTGCATGTGTTGTGCAGATGTTTGCAATTTGTATAATATATTTGGCATATATACATATTTGTGATATATAATTAATAGATATTGCAATTTTGAGATTTTACTGTATATTGTGAATGTGTAGTGCAAAAATTTGGTAATTTGGCAATTTGGTATATACATTTGCTACATATATTTATGATTATATGGTTGATATATTGTGATTGAAAGTGAATCTAGTCTTCACTACCTATCTTGCCTGTAATCAAATCAATATCTCATAAAAGGAATTAACAACAGCTGACATAACGGCATGTTGGCTTCACAAAAGCAAAGAGATACAAGCAGTAAAAGATTGCAGCGCTGCTATAACTAGCATCAGCACTATCAGAACTAGTTAATATGTTAGCAAATCACACTTTTATATTTTTGGGAAGCATGTGAGGAACCTTTAAGAGGATTTCCAGACGGGGTCTCTTCGTTCTGCGAGCCCCATGTTCCTGTCCCTGTGTCTGGTCCTGGCGATGTTTAACAGCATTCGGCTCTCTGGCTGCAGTCAATCTGCACCTTTCTGCCACTATCCTGCTGACTTCATTTCTCTCTCTCTCTCTCCCTCTCCTG
Organism: Coilia nasus; assembly: GCA_027475355.1. Taxonomy (NCBI): domain Eukaryota; kingdom Metazoa; phylum Chordata; class Actinopteri; order Clupeiformes; family Engraulidae; genus Coilia; species Coilia nasus. The sequence continues at coordinate 3,384,918 of CM050212.1, forward strand.
ATCTCTCTCTCTCTCACTACCCCCTCTCTCCCTCTCCTTCTCTCTCTCTCTCTCTCTCTCTCTCACACTACCCCCTCTCTCCC
>CM050212.1:3387500-3392500 GCA_027475355.1 Coilia nasus
CCTCCTCCACTCTCCCAGTGCCTACTGCCTGTCCCTCTAGCGTTAACCCCCCCACCCCACCCCTCTTCTCCACTCTCCCAGTGCCTACTACCTGTCCCTCTACCTTTATACCCCCCCCCCACCCCACCCCTCTTCTCCACTCTCCCAGTGCCTACTACCTGTCCCTCAACCTTTATACCCCCCACCCAGCCCCTCTCCTCTCCTCTCCTCTCCTCCACTCTCCCAGTGCCTACTACCTGTCCCTCTAGCGTTAACCCCCCCACCCCGCTCCTCTCCTCAGCTCAGCTCTCCCAATGCCTACTACCCTTGTCATGGGCCATCTCGGCCACCCCTCTCCCCTCCTCCACTCTCCCAGTGCCTACTACCTGTCCCTTGAGCGTTATACCCCCCCCCCCCCCCCCCCACACACACACACCCCCACCCCCCACCCCTCTTTTCTCCTCCACTCTCCCAGTGCCTACTACCTGTCCCTCGAGCGTCATACCCCCCCTCCTCTCCTCTCCTCCGCTCTCCCCTCCTCTCCTCTCCCACTGCCTACTACCTGTGCTGTGGCTCAGCTCGGCCCACACCGGTTTATTTCCTGACCTTATTTGTGGAATATTAAAACATGTTTCCGTTGGCTGTGAGCTTTCCTGATGCAAGTGCAGCACAGAGGCATGCAGTGCAGTACAGTGCAGCCACATCACTGCCTCCCCCTCATGCAGTGCAGTATGGGCACATCACTGCCTCCCCCTCATCCAGTGCAGTGCAGGAACATCACTGCCTCCCCCTCATGCAGTGCACATCACTGCCTCCCCCTCATGCAGTGCAGTACAGGAACATCACTGCCTCCCCCCTCATGCAGTACAGTATGGGCACATCACTGCCTCCCCCTCATGCAGTGCAGTGCAGGAACATCACTGCCTCCCCCTCATGCAGTGCAGGGGTCATCACTGCCTCCCCCTCATGCAGTGCAGTGCAGGAACATCACTGCCTCCCCCTCATGCAGTGCAGTGCAGGAACATCACTGCCTCCCCCTCATGCAGTGCAGTGCAGGAACATCACTGCCTCCCCCCTCATGCAGTGCAGTGCAGGAACATCACTGCCTCCCCCCTCATGCAGTGCACATCACTGCCTCCCCCTCATGCAGTGCAGTGCAGGCACATCACTGCCTCCCCCTCATTAGAGAGAGGTGAGAGTCCGCCAGGGCAGCGTCTGTATCCTGGACTAATGAAGACCCTTCTGAGGCCATTACAGAGGCCAGAGAGAGAGAGGGGGAGAGAGAGAGGTGAAAGAGAGAGAGATACATAGAGAGAGGGAGAGAGAGAAAGGTGAGAGAGAGAGAGAGAGGCAGAGAGAGAGGGAGTTGTGAAGAGATGAGGCGGGGGTTAAAAAAGCAAGAGGGAGAAAGTCAATATTGGAAGCGGAGCGATGAGAAGTAGTATCAATTTTCTGGATTATTAATTCAAATTCGCCTCCGCAGACCGGCTCAAATTAAGAGCGTGGACTCACTCTCTCCAGCTCTGTCTGTCTCCCTCTTCCTCTCTGCTTCTGCTGCTTTCTCTCTCTCCCTCTCTCTCTCTCTCCCTCACTCCCTCTCTCTCTCTCTCCCCCCCTCTCTCTCTCTATCTCTCTCTCTTTCACACACACACTGACTCCCCAGCTCTGGCGAATTAGACTTTAACGTATTCTGTTTCAGGGAGCTCAAATTAGACGGCTCATTGGTCCTGCCAGGGCTCTGCCAACCCGGCCCTCTCTCTCTCTGTCACACACACAGACACACACTCACACATGCACGCAGAGGTACGCACGCACGCACACACACACGCACGCACACACAGACACACACACACACATGCACACACACACACACACACACAGACACACACAGACACACACACACAAACACACACAGACACACACACACACAAACACACACACACACACACACACACACACACACACACACACACACACACACACACACAGACACACACAGACACACACACACACACACACACAAACACACACACACACACACACACACACTTCCCTAATAAAGGTAGGTCTACGGCACGCACAGCGTTCTGGGAACAGGAAGAGCCTAAAACTACACCTGTTTCACTTGGGAACCGCTCACAACACTCTCCTTTCAGTCTGGCAGCAGGACACGACAGTCCAGAACAAGGGCCCTTTGTTTCCCAAACCAAGCGAGGGAAAAGGGAAGGCAAAAGAAAAAAACCAGAGCCAGAAAAACGGGGGGTGCTGAAAGAGGGTTTAGGACTGAGGTGTGAAAGGTGAAGGCACCAAATTAATTGCTGAGGTAATTACGTTTTTTTTTTTTTTTTTTTTTTTTTTCGTCTTTTTGTATAAACAGACCCAATTTAAAAAAAAGAGGTGGAAAGAGAGAAAAAAGTCATTAATAGTTGGGAGAATGAAATGAGTGATTTGGAAATGGTGAGTCGAATGCCACTGAGTACGAGTGAAGCTTATTTAATTAGAGCTCAGGGCTCTCCGTAATGAGGAGTAGCACCAGGCCGTCTCCCAGGCGGCTCGCTCGCCGTCCAAATGGGAAATGGACAGAAGCCCTTTTTCCACTGTCATTCATTTTCAGCCACTGGGGACGCCTTTAAGGATTCCGGGCCCTTTTGAAGAGCGAGCTCTTGTGTTCTATTTTTGTTGTTTTCCAAGCTTACGATGCATCACATTACAGTAGTAAACCTACACATATACGCCAAACTCTATCACTGTTTGAGAGATGAGACTCTGGTCTGGTTGTTGTGTCTGCGTCGCCGACCCCTTGATCATCAGAAGTTCATTATGAGTTTCATCCGTTCAGTCAGTGGGTAATTTCCATGATGGAAACTGGGACTTTGCCTTCAGACGCCCTCGGACTTGGCACATCGTGCTTCCCCACCTACTGCCCTCCACCCCCACAATACTCCACCCCACCCCCAACCCACACACCATTTTGTGTCAAATTCAATTTAATTGCTCCTGAATGCTGGTTTCACTCAAACACATCAAAGCGTGGCATATTGTAGCCCTCCACACGAGTTATTTAGCTAAGAATAATAGGGTGTGTTTTCTCCCCCCAAAACAGACGGAGGTTCTGTAAACTGCCCTGCGCCACAGTCTGATGTGTCTGTAATTTGCACAAACATCGCCTTCTTCCTGGGTAGCAGCGCTGTTTGTCCAAAGAAAAGAGGCGTTGTGCAGCCCTTTTGTTATGGTGGGAGGCAGGCGGACAGCGTGACAGCACAAGCAAACGGAAGACAGGCGAGGGGAGGATGAGTCAATATCAATAACTCACAAGCAGGTGGAGCTGTGAGCAAAGTTAAATGCTAGGCCAAGAGCACTCCCCGACAACCAGAGAGTTAGAGAGAAGGAGAGCGGGAGAGGACGAGAGAGAGGGAGAGAGAGAGAGGAAGACAGAGAGAGAGAGGGAGAGAGAGAGGGAGAGGAAGAGCAAGAGAAAGAGGTGGAGAGAAGAGGGGCGGAGAGTGAGGGGGGGAGAGAGGGTGTCATTTTGTGCTCTGGAATCACACAAGCGGGCTCTCCGTGGGCGGAGCCATACAAGCGGGCTCTCCGTGGGTGGAGCCAGGTCAGCTGGACAGATCCACAATCAGACAGCACTCACTTACAGACTCTGGCCCGCGCTCGTCAGCCCATCCGCACGCCACGTCAGGGCATTCATCACCGCTGCCCAGGGGCCTTTTGGTATGCACCCACAGCAAGATACCACTCTTTACCCACTCGTCTAATCCCGGCCTGATCTAATCTCCACAACCCTCCTCCAGAAAGAGAGAGAGAGAAAGAGAGAGAAAGACTGCATCCTTTTTCAGGGAGAAAGAGAGAGAGAGAGAGAGAATGTGTGTAGATGTGAAAAAAGAAGGACAGATTGGTAGTAAATAGAGAAAGGACAGAGAAAGAGAGAGAGAGACAGAGAGAGAGAGAGAGAGAGAGACAGAGAGAGAGACATAGAGAGAGAGAGAGAGAGAGACGGAGAGAGAAAGAGAGAGAGAGAGAGAGAGAGAGAGAGAGAGAGAGAGACAGAGAGAGAGACAGAGAGAGAGACAGAGACACAGAGAGAGAGAGAGAGACGGAGAGAGAAAGAGAGAGAGAGAGTATGTGAGCGAGGGGGTGGTGATAGCAATCAGGAAAGGGCAATAATCAGAATAATTTGTAACATGGCCTTGTACCATGCACGTGCAGGGTAGAGGATGTAGTGTTCTTTTCCGCTCTCACACTAGTGTGCGTGTGTGTGTGTGTGTGTGCATGCAAGTGAGACAGATCAGTGTGTTTCTGTGTGTGTGTTTGTTGATAAAAGCGGGTGTGTGTATATGTGTGTGCCTCTGTGTATGTGATTCTGTGTGTGTGTGTGTGTGTGCCCTTGTCATTTTTTCAATTACTCTGGCTGTGGTTAAATGCTCGTTTTCAGAAGAGCACTGCCCGAAGCAAGAGTATAGTCCCCCCCCCCACCATGGCTCACCCAGCGCCCCCCCCGCCCTCATTAGCCTACCCGCAACAGGGGAGGGGGTGAGAGGGCCTCAGCCACACAGCCTCCCCAGCACTCCATATCTCTCGCTTTCTCTCAGTCCTCTCCTTTATTTCTGCCTCTCTTTGCTTGCCCTCTCTCTGTTTTATCTACAAGTCTTTTTCCTCTCCTCACCTTCATATTCCACATTTAAATCTCAGCTTTTACTGTATTAGTGTCTCTCCTCAGTCATCTGCTCTCTTCTCCTTCTTTTATCTCTTTGTGGCCTCACTCCTTCTCTCTCTGTCTCGTTCTTTTTCTCTCTCTCTGTCTGTTTCCCTCCTCCCATCCCTCTGCCATTCAGTAAGTAAGGAGGTCATGGTGAGAGGCCACGGAGATGAGCAGATGAGGAGGAGGGGGAGGAAGAGGAGGAGGGGGAGGAGGAAGAGGAGGAGGGGGAGGGGGAGGAGGAAGAGGAGGAGGAGGATGATGGGGGAAGGATGAAGAGGATGAGGTGGTGTTGATGGGGAAGGATGAGAAGGAT
>CM050212.1:3397500-3455000 GCA_027475355.1 Coilia nasus
TGTCACTTTGGGTTAGGCGGCTCATTTTCTATCTTCGCCACCAATCCGGGGCCTACCAGCTAATTTTTCTTGTCTTCTTTTAATAAGATGTTCATTTATAAATAGAATTATGCCCCCCCAACCACCACCATCACCACTCCCCCCCCCATCACTTCATCCGCCACTCCAACAGCACCACTTACCCCCCCCCATCACTTCATCCACCACTCCAACAGCACCACTCCCCCCCCCATCACTTCATCCACCACTCCAACAGCACCACTACAAAATTAATGGGAGCGAATGATGCAGAGACAAAACGTCCGTATGCACATTCGCTCAAATCCTTCGTCTGCACCGCAATCCTTCCTCCGCCAGCGATTAATGGAGGCGTTTGAAAGGATGGATTTCATTTTGGGTGCAAGGCATGCTCTTGCTCATGTTTCATTTGGGGGAAGAAGATTATGGTCAGAAAATGCAGTTTGCTAATATCTAAATTAATTTTACTAATGCTCACTCCCTGCACACAAGCATAAGCTACACTTAGTGTAATACTCGGTCTTAGTCATCTGCACACACATACACACACACACATGCGTGCACACACACACACTCACTCACAGACACACACACATACACACACATACACACACACACACAGACACACGCACACACCCTTCTCACTAATGAGACTTCAGCTCTGAGTTTCAAGAGTGTGACTAATTAATTGCCTGTACTTTAAAAAAAGGAGGAGCTCCCGAATTCAAGGTAATTTTTCTTACCTTTCGTTTGCGAATGATCAAAGATAATTGAATCCAATTTAAGTGCAATCTGCTCTTATTACTGCAGACAGCCTTTCGACAGTATGAACTCCCTGCTTCTTCACAGACGTGAAAAACAGATGGGTTCTTCTGCCCGAATGATGGCAGATCTTAACCAGAATATCACACAAAATGATTGTATTAATCTGTTTAAACCATGCTGTCTTGTAAAGAAATATTTCTCCTACGGTTTTAAGAGATGTTTAACCTGTAATAAACAAAAATACCAAACAAATACATGGATGTAGGCTACTGAAATAGACAACACATTTTGTATCGTACCTTTGCTAAGCACAGTGCTACTGTAATATTCCACTGATAATCAAAAGACAGAACCTGGAATCAGCCCGCACAAGTGCTTTCTTTACGAGCTGATTAAAACTGGGAGCAACCATACAACTGCGGGATTGTAAGACCTTTGTAGCTGGTCCAAGTGTACATGACAGTGTTTTTAAAGGCAACAAAAACAACACGCTTTTCTCCTCCCCATGCAGTGTGTATTTACAGAGACCGCTAAACCACATTCACCGTGTAAGCCCACACATCCGAACAAACACGAACAAATAGATATGAGGCCAAGGGGCACACAGCCCTGCTCACACAATATCTTTCAGAGATTACAGTCAGGGGAGTGTGTGGGGTACGAAGAATGACACTCTTGCCAGCGAATAATTTGTCCACTGACAAAAACCCGTCCATTCTTCTGACCTTGAGGAGACCACACAAAAATAATTTTCTAAATTAAAAAAAAAATCTCCAATAGGATTTACAAAGAAGTGTAAAACACTTGTAAGAGTATGAAAGCAATATTTTCCAGAAGGGCCAGGCTAAGAGATGATGCCTGCATTCTTGTCCACAGTGTAAAATGCAGGGCCACTCCAACTGATAGTGTCAAACAGCTCCTCAAGGACACACCTACTGATGGACACATCCATTCAAACACTCAAGGACTCAAGTTGATATTGTTTGCTGTTAGTGATGGAATTATGCAGCGTGATAGCAAAAGGTTATCGCAAGTAAACAAACACACACACGCCACACACTGCCACAGAGGTTTTTGTTCTGTGAGAATTTAAATTTAATATATAGGTTTGGTGTAGTCCACTTGACATTGGCATTGACATAATTTGGAAAAGATTAGAATTTTTAACAAAAAGCCACTTATATTCTATGAACTTTGAGAACCAAAGACCTCTCAAAAAGATTCCAGCAATGGGCTGGGTGCAAAAATAATACATTAAACAAAATGACAAGACTGGGATGGATAGACTACTGTTTTTTCTATGGAAACATTGGCGTTTTACAACAATATCAAACGAGATAAATTGGTACCCATGCTTCGGAATCAACTGCGTCAGCCACGAGTTCAAAGGGCAGAGAAAAAAAATGGGAAAACGGCAACTCCTCTTATCGTTGCACAGTAGAAGCCCCAATTTTATTTTTGTCTAGTTTTGGGTGGGCAAAACTACAGAACTGCAGAACACAGAAGAGAGAGCTGAATGTTAAGATGACTAACCGTGGTCAAAGAAGACATACAATAGGCATATACATTGCTAAACGTAATCACTTGCTAACCGTGTTGAGAAAATCACTTTCAGGAAAACGACGAGATGCTACGGAAACCACAAAATAGCCTCTCTGGAGTGTGCTTGAGCGCGCGCCTGACCTGGTCAAGCTGACCTGAGCTGAGGTCTTCTGTTCGTGTCAAACTGTGCAGGACCTTTCCTCTCCAACCACCTGCTGCTGAGTGAGTTGACTTTCTCCCTTTTTGCTCCACACACTAAGGCGCATCGGTTAGTGTTGGCACTTGGATTTCAGATGAAAACCAAAATAGAACTGTTCTTGGTGTGTAATAACAACTAACAGCTAACAGCTAACAGCTGTTATTAAAAAAAGAAAAAAGATAAACGGAAGGCATTTCCACATAGCAGTGCAGAAGCCCCTTCTGCTCCTGGTATGTAAGCTGAGGTTATACCGACCTGGTGGTTTATGATCAAATATTGATGATAGAGTATTTCAGTATTTCCTGTTCTGAGTATCAGTCAATTTGTATGTACTTTAATTAAATAAATTAGATAGTTTAAAGATTTTTAATGAGTGTGCTCTCTCTCTCTCTCTCTCTCTCTCTCTCTCTCTCTCTCTCTCTCTCTCCTCTCTTCTTCTCTTACACACTCTGTCCCCTTCTCTCTCTCTCCCTGTTTTTCTCTCTGCCCCTCTCCCTTTCTCTCTCCTCTTCTCAGTACACAAAAAAACACAATAAAATCCACACAAGGTGATCAGTGCAGTAAAAAATAAATAAATAAATGAAAATAATCCATGCATCTACACCTGTTATGAGAATATGGCTTGTTGAAATATGAGGTAGCACTTCTCCAGAATAAGTATCAGGATATTTAAATTGGGCCTACATTTGGAAAAAAATGAACACGACCCCCTGCCCCCACCCTCCCCTCCGCTCTCTCTCCTCCGCTGCCTCCCCGCCTCCGCACGCGCCGGCTCTGGTTCGCGCATGTAGGGTGCAATTAGCATGTGTATCCTATTTGGCCCTACCGCCAGCCCGCGCGGCGGAAGAATGGGAATAAATATTTATGTGCGTTAGCATGACAGGGGCGCCTCACAAAGCCACTAATGAAGGCACCGCATGCGGCCACCTGAAGCATGTGTGCACATAGGTATCGCTCCATTTGTCAAGCCGGGAGACCTAATTACCCCACACCGCAGTAATGTTGGCTCAGCCCCAGTTCTGCTCTTGCTCTTGGCATTGGTGTATGTGTGTCCAGGCTGACCACCAAAGTCTACCGCCATGATGGTGAATGCATTAAAACATTTAAGGGGGTCTACAGTTGTTATTGAGGTGCAGTGTGGGTAGTCAGCAGGTTGGCTACCCCACCTATTTGGCTTAACCTTTTACTTGGCGGAGACTGGCAGGAAAGGGACACTGTGTTTATTGATGTCATTACGTCGACGACACACATTCCAAGTAAATGTATGCGTACTTCCTATGTAAACAATGTGTGCTGTCCCTATAATTGTAGGTAGTGAAGGCTTCCTGGTGTTTGCATATCACACCATTCCTGTTTTGCCTTCTATCTCTGCACAGTTATAAGAACACCCCATCCCTCTGAGTCCAGACCTGACCAATCAAGTGGCTTTCTCCAACTGTAGTAGTTTAGTGTCCTCATGACATCCAGCCATCAATGGCTGCTGTCTGTGTCTTTGTGAGAGCCGCCCAGCACAGCGCGAAACAGCGCAGCACAGCACAGCACACCACAGCACAGAACAGAACAGCACAGAATAGCACAGGACAGAACAGCACAGAACAGCACAGCACAGCACAGCGCAGCGCAGCGCAGCGCAGCGCAGCACACAACAGCACAGCACAGAACAGCACAGAATAGCACAGGACAGAACAGCACAGCACAGAACAGCACAGGACAGGACAGCACAACACAGCACAGCGCAGCACAGCACAGAACAGCACAGCGCAGTAAGAATGTCTCAGACTCATTAGTGGTCGCAAAACAAACAGCGCAATGGGGCCACGTCATCCTCAGCTAACTTAATAAAGTCCTAATGGCTTTATGGACATGAGCTTAATTAACGTCCAGCTGCTTCGTAATTACTTGTGTCGGTGTAATACTTTCGTTTCACTCCCAATCACCGGGCCTTCCTTCTGAAAAATGTGCCACTGCATCATTGCAAACTTGAGAGGCTGATCACGGTTCGTGCCTTTTCCAAGGTATGATTTAGAGGCAACGCTTTAATGTTTGCATGAATATGATTTATTACGCCTGAATTTGGTTAACTCAGTAACCATAAAACAGATATGATAAAAGCAGCCAACTTCATTTAGAAAATATATCACATTAACCAATAGGGTTTGCTATCAATTAATCCAGAGAAATATTCAACTTATTCATTAACAAAAACTAACATCATCATTACAATACAAGTAGCCATTGATTTGTTAGGCAGTCTTTACATCTTCATGTAGAGCAAATGATGTACCGCGGTCATGTATTTCCCATAATGCTCCAAATGTTCCTATGTGTGGCAAAGTGAAAGCCGTGTGTTCTGTCCTAGTGCCTGTGTTTGTTCTGCCATTCTGGGGAACCAGGCTCAGTTACACACTGGGAAGACTTCAACAGATGTCCATCAAAAGCAGCAATGGACCAGAGTGTCCTTCAAAGGCATGACGTAAGGGATGAGCTCGTGTCAGTTGATAATTAGGATGTGATGATTCAAACACGCGTGATCAGAGGGATTCATGCATGGACCAGTGAGGGACAGTAAAAGAGCTGTAATTACCGTGTGATTAAAAAGACTATGGGAATAGCACACAGTCTGCACATATTTGTAGAAATGTATCTGGTTTGTGTTAGGTGTTGGTTTGGATTGAAATTACTGATAAATGTATTAAGGTAAAAATACTCTATTGTCTCCTGGAAATACATCACATCAAAGAGATATCTGACACTTGGTTCTTTGCGCAATACTAGGCCTTAGTTTTATTTTTCTCCAGTTACCACAGGGCTTCGGCAGTTGAGTACAGGACGGAGAACCTGAACAAGTCAAGCGAGGCTAAATAACTGAAAGGTCCTATTCATAGTCTGCACGTCTGTGGCCAGACAGATGAAGCAAACGACCATTGCACCACATTTAGCAAACTTACTAGTGAAGTGAAACTTGGGTGGTTTATAATAATAATATTATTGTTGTTGTTAATAATAATAATAATAATAATAACCACAACAACAACAACAACAATAATAATAACAACAACAATAATAACCTGGTTTTATATAGCACCTTTGAAGATCCCCATGTTATGTGCAACACAAGCTATCAGGAGGAAGTGTAAAAACACATTCTTAGCCTCACTGACACGAGTTCACATTTTCCTTTGGAGACATTTCTTTCTTGCTCTTACTTTTGTCCTGTAAAAACAGCATTATGATGTCCATCATGAGTGTGTGTATGTGTGTGTGTGTAAGGTGTGTGTGTGTGTGTGTGTGTGTGTGTGTGTGTGTGTGTGTGTGTGTAATGGATGACACACTGGCCTCTAAATCCAAACTTTTCTGAGTTACTTAGGCTGAGGCTAAGTGCTCCTCCACGGGCGTGCTTCACTGATGATGGCGGGCAAATATCTATCAGCCTGTCATCTGGCCAGCCTCTCTCTCAGCCTCTCTCTGGCAGACAGCACTCTCTCTCTTTCTCTCTCTCTCTCTCAGCCTCTCTCTGGCACTCTCTCTCTTTCTCTCGCTCTCTCTCTCAGCCTCTCTCTGTCAGACAGCACTCCCACTCTCATTTTCTCTCTCTCTGTCAGACAGCTCTCTCTCTTTCTCTCCCTCTCAGCCTCTCTTTCTCAGACTGCTCTCTCTCTGTCTCCCTCTCTCTCTCTCAGCCTCCTTGTGCCTCTCTGGCAGACAGCTCTCTCTCCCTCTCTCTCTTTCTCTCTCTCCCTCTCTCTCTTTCTCTCTCTCTCTCTCCCTTTCTCTGCTCCTCTCCGTGTCTCTATCTGGCAGACACGAGACACTAATGGAGGGCTGTTTTTACTGCTCAGTGCAGTCACAGCTGTCTCTCTCACTCTTTCTGTTTCTTTCTGTCTCTCTGTCTTTCTCTCGCCCCCTCCGTCTCTCTTTCTCTCCCTCTTTCACTCCTTTATTCTCGTCTTAAGTTTCTTGCTTTCATCATCGTCTTTAGATGTCCCTCGAGTTGCCTTCATCTTCACACATACTAAGGGATACAGAGAAAGAGAGCATATACACACAGGCTCACAGGCACGGGCTCACAGACACATACTAGGGGATACACACACAGAGAGCATATACACACAGGCTCACAGGCACAGGCTCACAGACACATACTAGGGGATACACACACAGAGAGTGTATACACACAGGCTCACAGGCACAGGCTCACAGACACATACTAGGGGATACACACACAGAGAGCATATACACACAGGCTCACAGGCACAGGCTCACAGTCACATACTAGGGGATACACACACAGAGAGCGTATACACACAGGCTCACAGGCACAGGCTCACAGACACATACTAGGGGATACACACACAGAGAGTGTATACACACAGGCTCACAGGCACAGGCTCACAGACACATACTAAGGGATACACACACAGAGAGTGTATACACACAGGCTCACAGGCACAGGCTCACAGACACATACTAGAGCATATACACACAGGCTCACAGGCACAGGCTCACAGGCACATACTAGGGGATACACACACAGAGAGTGTATACACACAGGCTCATAGACACGTACTAGGGGATACACACACAGAGAGTGTATACACACAGGCTCACAGGCACAGGCTCACAGACACATACTAGGGGATACACACACAGAGAGTGTATACACACAGGCTCATAGACACGTACTAGGGATACACACACAGAGAGTGTATACACACAGGCTCATAGACACGTACTAAGGGATACACACACAGAGAGCATATACAGAAAGGCTCACAGACATGTACTAGGGGATACACACAGAGAGCATATACACACAGGCTCACAGGCACAGGCTCACAGGCACATACTAGAGCATATACACACAGGCTCGCAGACACATACTAGAGCATATACACACAGGCTCACAGACACGTACTAAGGAATACACACACAGAGAGTGTATACACACAGGCTCATAGACACATACTAGGGGATACCGCAGAGAGCTTATACACACAGGCTCATTACATTACATTACATTACATTACATTACACTTGGCAGATGCTTTCATCCAAAGCGACTCACAATAGAGGACATAATCACAGCATACAACAGCAGATACAGAGTGCACAGGAGATATACAGAGCAATAGGTGCAAATGCCAACTGGGGTTAGTTTTTTTTTTTTTTAATTACATTAGCAAAGGGTCAAGCACACACACAACGCACAACATGCCTTAGAGTCTATCCCGGGTCTGGGCCAGCTCAGGCATTAGTGCAGTAAATAGTCGTGGAAGAGGAGAGTCTTTACATGCTTCTTAAAGGTTGAGAGAGATGATGCTAGTCTTGTTGCTTCTGGAAGTTTGTTCCACCACTGAGGGACAATTACAGAAAACAGTTTTGCCTGGTGAGCGAGCAGAGGGCACGGCTAGTCGGTTTCAGGAACATACGGCCTTAGTATTTCCTTCAGATAAGCTGGGGCTGACCCTGAGATGGTTTTGTAGGCAAGGGTCAGGGCCTTGTGCTTGATCCGGGCAGCCACAGGTAGCCAGTGCAACTGGATAAATAGAGGAGTAACTTGGGCCCTTTTGGGTCGAGTGAATACCAAACGTGCTGCTGCATTCTGCACCATCTGCAGTGGTTTTATTGCACAAGCAGGTAGGCCAGCAAGGAGGGCGTTGCAGTAATCCAGGCGGGAGATGACCATGGCCTGAACCAGAAGTTGCGCTGCATGTTGGGTGAGGTAGGCCAGCAAGGAGGGCGTTGCAGTAATCCAGGCGGGAGATAACCATGGCCTGAACCAGAAGTTGCGCTGCATGTTGGGTCAGACAGGGTCTGATTTTCTGTATGTTGTACAGCAGGAATCGGCAGGTCCGGGCGACTGATGCAATGCTCATAGACACATACACACACACACAGAGTGTATACACACAGGCTCACAGACACAGGCATGAAAAGCCACATAAAAACAGACGTGATGCTGGCTATATTCAGACAGATGACTGTGACACACATTTAGTGAAACACACACACAGAAACGCACACACACGCACACTGACACACCACCCACCTGGTGTAGCTGTATCTCGTTACAGATGTAGTCTCAGATTGGTCTTGACCAGGTCTTGACATGGGCTCACCCCACACAGGAGGCCTGCTCCTCATATTGATGGTTCCGGGGCCACTAATAGTGGCTCGCGCTCCCGGCTGGGGCTGAGTCCTGCTGGCCTTGATTGCTTAGCTGTGGGTGCGGAGAGAGAAGACTGTAGAAAATCAATAAGGGCACAGGGGCCCGGCTTCCTTTTCTTAATAAAAGTTGGATATTATTTGTCACTCGGTGAGTGGGGCGATCGGGAAGGGGTTGTTATTACTTACCCTGTGGTGCTGGGTTGCGCTGGGGTGTCAGGGCTACGACGGATGCGTAGATGGTTATTAGAAGAGCATCATATTGCCCTAATATTGGCTCGTTTGCTGACGCTCTCCCTCCTGTCTCTCAGGTGGCTGTCTCTCTCTGGAGGGAAACAGAGGCCTGGTCATGGTGAGCAGACTCAGCCTGTGTGCCGCGCCTGCGTTTGCAGTGTGATTTGTGTCACTGCTAAACACATCGTCTAAATGTTTAAAACACAGCTGTCATACTGTCACCATACATAATGATACACAGTAATTATTGCCATTTAAATTATTGATGGGGCATATTTGGCCTGATAAGTATACCCCTAATACACTCACAAAATGCCATCTCCTGAATTAAAATGATTGCAAAAAGACATGCTCAAATCTTAACTGGCCCCAGTGAACATCCTGTTTAATCTGAGGAATAGATCTCAAGCTTGATTTGACAACTTTTCACCATAATGTTTTATCTTCATGCTCTTTATATTTTCTCTCCATGATTGGTTTTGGTATCTCCTGAAATTAAATATAAATCAGCAATCAGCATCAAATTATGTTAATAAGATCTCTTTAAGTGCATCATTATCTACTGAGTTGTTTTAAATAATATGGTTGAGTTTGTTTTACTCAACTTTTCACAATTTTCGCTGTCAAATTGTCCAAATCTCCTGCATCAAAGCTCCTGGGAGAGGTGTTTGAAAATCGGAGGATATTTTAGAGATTGCACCAAAATGAGCTTCATCCTTCATGGGGTAAACATGTTACCATTACTAAATACGTAATTAAGATGAATTGTGCTTCACACTCTCAGAAGAAATTTCTGACTATTTGCAACAATTATATGTGCAGGATTTGAGGTGTATATACAAATATATCAACACTTTGGATACAGAGAGAGAGAGAGAGAAAGAGAGAGAGAGAGAGAGAGAGACAGAGAGAGAGAGAGAGAGAGAGAGGGAGGGAGAGAGAGACAGAGAGAGAGAGAGAGAGAGAGAGAGAGAGAGAGAGAGAGACAGATGCTTCAGGACATTGCGCACCCGCACAACAAGCCTTGAGAACAGTTTCTACCCCCCCGCCACCACTCTTGAACTCTATGTGCCACCTGCCCCCACCCCACCCTCACTACCTGCCCCCCCACCCTCACTACCTGCCCACCCTCACTACCTGCCCCCCCACCCTCACTACCTGCCCCCCCTCACTACCTGCCCCCCCCCACCCTCACTACCTGCCCCCCCTCACTACCTGCCCCCCCTCACTACCTGCCCCCCCTCACTACCTGCCCCCCCCCACTACCTGCCCCCCCTCACTACCTGCCCCCCCTCACTACCTGCCCCCCCCACTCCTCCAGGACTCGCTGCACCCACTTATCCACTCCCTTAGCACCCACTTCATTTGCCCCCCTAGGCACCTACTATGCACTCTAGCACACACTCCATGCCACAACCCCTACACACACTCCACGCCACAACCCCTACACACACTCCACGCCACAACCCCTACACACACTCCACGCCACAACCCCTACACACACTCCACGCCACAACCCTACACACACTCCACGCCACAACCCTACACACACTCCACGCCACAACCCTACACACACTCCACGCCACAACCCCTACACACACTCCACCCCATGACCCCTGCATACACCCTAGCACACACTGCACAGCACAACCCCTACACACACTCCACACCACGACCCCTGCACACACTCCACACCATGACCCCTGCATACACCCTAGCACACACTCCACACCACGACCCCTGCACACACTCCACACCATGACCCCTGCACACACACACTCCACGCCACAACCCCTACACACACTCCACGCCACAACCCCTACACACACTCCACGCCACAACCCTACACACACTCCACCCCATGACCCCTGCATACACCCTAGCACACACTCCACGCCACAACCCCTACACACACTCCACACCACAACCCTACACACACTCCACCCTATGACCCCTGCATACACCCTAGCACACACTGCACAGCACAACCCCTACACACACTCCACTCCACAACCCTACACACACTCCACTCCACAACCCTACACACACTCCACCCCATGACCCCTGCATACACCCTAGCACACACTGCACAGCACAACCCCTACACACACTCCACACCACAACCCCTACACACACTCCACGCCACAACCCCTACACACACTCCACGCCACAACCCCTACACACACTCCACGCCACAACCCCTACACACACTCCACACCACGACCCCTGCACACACACACTCCACGCCACAACCCCTGCACACACTCCACGCCACAACCCCTGCACACATTCCACGCCACAGCCCCTGCACACTCCATAGCACACACTCTACGCCACAACCCCTACACACACAGGCCTTGTTCAGTGTTCACTTACCTCCACTGCTACGCTGCATCTTAGCTATACTCTGTCGTGCTGGTGTGCAGTAGCTACTGTCATGAATTACATTGGACTCATTATGCATTGTGCAATATGACTGTCGTGCACACCACCTTGCCACTGTGCATACTCTTATTTATCTCTTACTTTTTTATTTATCTATATCTTGATACTGTACATTTGTCTTTAGGCTTCTATATATTTGTTTTATATTCTTATTTGTATATATGGCTGTACATTCAGAACCTGTATTCTATTCTATTCTATTCTATTCCATTCCATTCTATTCTACTCTATTCTATTCTATTCTACTCTATTCTACTCTACTCTATTCTATTCTATTCCATTCTACTCTATTCTATTCTATTCTACTCTATTCTATTCTATTCTACTCTGTTCTATTCTACTCTACTCTACTCTACTGTACTCTACTCTATTCCATTCTATTCCATTCCATTCCATTCCATTCTACTCTACTCTACTCTATTCTATTCTATTCTATTCTATTCTATTCTACTCTATTCTATTCCATTGAAGTATTCTTATCTAATGCTCCTTACTCTCTGTGCATCTGTTGGCTGCTCTGAGCGGCATCTCACTAGACTTGGTAAAGAGACAATAAAGACTTCTACTTCTAGAAAGAAAGAAAGAGATTTATAATGTTAAAAAGGTTTCCTGACCATGCTTCCCATCCACTTTGGTGTTGTCTTGGTGATCTAGTCACAATGCCATTCGTGCTTTCTTTTTCGGTTAAACTAATGTACCATGATGAGTGATGACATCGCCAGTTTGTGATCTTGCTAAATAATGACATTGTGTCAAAATCCTTTACTGTCACCCCGCCATAACATATGTCCACTCATGCCGGAGTTACCTTGTGGACAAGACATTCTGCAGTGTTCACCACTGTGGTACACAACTTTGTTTTGAGTCTTTGAAATGACCACAAGTGAGACAACAGACAGCGGGCTGTCCTTGGAGTCCATCCGCTGGGCCATCATGTTTTACGGTGTGGTGTTGGGGTCCCCAGGGAAATAAATGGCTTTGAGGTGAACGCTGAGCGGTAATCAAGCGTGGACTTGGAGGCAGCATGGACAGAGAGATTGGACCAGAGAGGCCAGCTCCATCGCTGAATTGGCAGAGCACTTGAGAGTGCTTCAAGACTATTTGACAAGTCACTGAGTCTATGTGTGTGCTGGGGGGGTGTTACAGTAAGCATCTGTGTGAGTATGTGTTTGTAAGGAACACACACGTGTCTCTTTCCATGTTTATGTGAGAATGTACATGTATCTAAAAGAAACCAACAGTGTTGTTGAATGTGTCTGTGAACAACAGTGTGTGTGTGTGTATGCGCGTGCGTTAATCATGAGCTGAAATGGATGCACGATTTCTCCTCCGTTAGTTTCCGGTGCCTTTCCTTGCAGACACACTCTCTCTGTCTCTCTCTCTCTCTCTCTCTCTCACTCACACACACACACACACACACACACACACACACACACACACACACAGCAAGGACTCCAGATGTATACATAATAAAAATGTGCAAGTGGCAGAGCAGTGAGACTCCAAGGCCGATCGATACTGCATTACTCGTGTCCTTTGCCTGAGCTTGTTCATTCGCCATGTCTGTGTCATGACTCGGCCAAAAACGCTGCCTAATCAACAAATGCCTTATCGCAGCCCTACGCGCAGGGGTAAGGCTAAAGCCTTTGCTTGGGATTAGGTCGGATAATAACATGTCAGGGTGGACTTTGACAGAAAATGACCTGAACATTTTTGAAAGGTGCACTATTACGCTACAATACATAATACACTACTTGCTTTTTTATGTCAGACGCAGCTAAGACCTAAAACCATTTAGTGCCGGAAATGTATAACTGGAAAACATTATGGAAGACCTTTCAAGAAACTGATTGAAGGCATCGGAAATCAAAGGTAATAAAGAATAATGCGATTGTGTGTGATGGGTTACTTAGAGAGCTGACTTCCTGGTGATGCGGTACTAATAACAGCTACAAATCCTTCCAGACTGCATAGATGTTTTTTTCCCCTCTCTTTTAGGAGGTTAACACACACGGCCCACCCAGGACATTTCACTGCCGTGATGGGCAAGCTAAAGTCTACTTCTGAAAATGACTCATTAAAATTTTGATCAATCTTCTGTATTTTTTTTGAGTCTCTTGCCATTTTGTGCTTTCTCCAGTAAGGAAATGCCATCAGAAAATGACATAGCCCAATGACATTAGGAGCCCAAGTCGGCCATCCAATTTCATGTGTTTCAATTGCGACATTACGATCTGATATGATTTTGGGCAGAAAAAGCTCTCCTTTTTTCCTCCTCACCAAATGAATCAATTGAATTTCCTTGATGGTCTCGGGGAGCACTTAGCTTAAGAGAATCCACTTCCAAATCAAAAAGCTTTCAATCATCTCAAATCGCATTTGGATGAGATGCCCTCGTGAGTGTTGCACCACGCTGAACGCTATTGAACGTCTGACTGACTGACTGACTCGCACACACATCAGCCATGTTGGGACGCATTACCCGCCGTCTCCCGTCGGCCGTGGCATTGCCAGTGACATGTGACATGCCGGAGATGGGACAGGACAGGACAGGTTCCAGGGAGGAGCAAGGAGCTTTTCATTAAGCGGGCTCGCTAAATTGATTGAAAAAAGAAATCAGCCGAGTGCTAGGGGGCCGACTCACTTAGAGGGGATCAGAAGTGCAAGAAAAGGTCTGATGGAGGGGAATGAAATGGAGGGTGGATGTGTAGGACACATGTTCTCCCTCCGTCTGATGGCAGTGTCAGTCCACAAAATGTGACCCTGCGCAAAGAGGATGCCACTAAGTTTGTTGGAGGTATTACACACATGTTGGCATTACCTTTGTAAGCTGAGTGTTGATATCGTATAAAAGGGTCGGTTTGCTTAAGGTGAGAAATGTGTTTGGCTGTGAACATCTTCCTGGAACCCGTGACTTGTTTTTTTTCCTTTCTCCATATTTTATACAAATGAGGCCACTCTTTGCTGAATTAGATAGATAGGTTACTTCTGGCGAAATTAGATTGGTTGTTTCTGGTCAAAAATATATGCAAGTGATGAACAGCGAGATGTGCTAAAATGGCGTTGTCAACACAACTAAAGCTGAGCTCTGCATGGTAATGGCTGATTTATGAGGCCCACTTATTAAAACAAATTCTAATGCTGGAAAGACAATTGACAGTCAAAAACACATAATAGCGGGTTTTATGGCGTAAGAGCCATCGACAAGCTGTGGCTACACACATTATTCACAGCCGCTTCACGTAAATAGGTACACATGTTAATGCACGGTGATAGGAGGACTGAAATATGAACAAACAGAGGGGGAATTATGCTAAGAGGTGGCGTCATAATTCTGACTTTATCTGACACGCGCCAGGCACTGTGCTCCCATTGAAGCAGACTATGCTCTCACGGCTGGGGCCAAGCCAGCAGAATTGGAGAGCACATGCATCCGTAATGCAATTCTGCTGTGTTACTAATAGGAGATAGATACCGCGCACCCCCTTCCTCCCTGCCACCCCACCCGAAAAAAAATAACACATCATATCTCTAATACTCATTTGAGGGGAGGCGGGGGGACATATGCTAATGCAGGCTCGTAGTTAAACTGTAATGACTTTAAATGTGCGCATTAGAAATAAAATAATGGATAAATCCTAGGCCCAAAGTGGGAGGCAGCTGGGGGCAGAGCAGGGCCATCAGGCGTGTCACGGGGACGGGGGAGGAGGAGGAGGAGAGAGAAGACAGATCTTCCAGGGGCGGTGCTCCAGTGTCATCATTGCTCTTAACCCCCTTCCTGAAACCTGCAACTGATGATCTTCAGCCCACTTCCTGAAACCTGCAACTGATGGCCAGACATCAAGGAGCAGAGGAAACATGGCTCATTTGTGGAGGTTTAACTTTGTGGAGTGACCTATTCTGCCCTACAAAGGCAAAGGGCAGTAACTACAGTAGAAACTGTGAAAAATGTCTTTAAAGTTGTTACACTGCCAAATAAATATGAAGTCACAAGTTTTAAAATATCAGGCACTAAGGGCCTCTGTGGAATCAGTACATGGCAGAAAGGTTGTGATATTCCATGAAATGTGGTGTTGTGCCTCTTTATTGTTGAAAGTTCTCTCCACTTTTGGCCTGTTCACTTCATACCGTCATGTAGCATAGCGTAGCTAACAGTACATGTGGGGGTGCTTGCCGGTTCTGCATTGCAGTGTCATGACAGTTGATTAACTAATTTTAGCAGCTGTTTGACTAATTCCTTTTGAATACGGATGCATTACCTTTGAACACCATTACCTTTGAACACCTCACACTAAATCATTTTAATTACAGCAGGCGTTTTATCTGGAGAGCCCGGGGCACTAAATAATTGGCTAGTTTATTAGTTTAGACTGACACGTTCGCTTTAGCATTATATATTACATGTTTTTTTATCATCAAGCTTTGAACTGCTGTTGGTCCCAGAGGGAACTGTGAAAAAGCGAGTGTGTTTTGCTGCTGGAATGTGTAGAGGTAATGGAAGGGCCAGATATGTTTGCAATAGTGCTTCCCTATCACGGCCAGGAAATGGAAGTTTATTCTCTGGATTCTGTTGTCCAAAATAAGAACCGTCAGCTCTTGCTACATGTCCCATATCTGCAATCAGACGATCTCTGAACTTGACTACACATGATGAACTTGACGACACATGATTATAACAGCAGAGTCTCCAGACCAACAAGGTGTCCTAAACGCATACTCAGTGAGTGCTGTCCAGTACTGTACCTATTTGAGGGCCCTATGAAATCTGTTTTATCTTGTAAAGATTCAGTATGTTTGTGTTTCAGTATGATCTTGTGTTTCGTACTTCTATTTTACACATTTTACTTTTCACCTGTGTAGATTATTATATGTAAGTAGTAGGAGCTGGGAGTGCAGGTTTGCCGTGCTTGTGTTACCCCTGAGGATGGTACTGTTTTCAAATACATTTTTCAGTGTATTTAAGCCTAGGTGTGTTTTAGGCATTTGGCTTTGCCTTTCCATTAGACACCTGTGTTATGATGCTTTACATGCAGCCTGCATTACCAGTTTGTACCAGTCTTATAGGCCGTTGTAGAGAAATACATAGAATGGTGCACCAGTGGCTAGTTGTAGTCTGAAGAGGTTGTCTACAAGGAATGTTGCTGATTCTTATGTGGTTTATAGTGAAGAGAGAGGTCATGGAAAGCTGCCTGAGTCACTGGCACATTCTCTGAGTGGGTGCTCGCGTGGCCTATCAGCCAGCTCATCTGTGTTCTCCCACTCACTCAAAAACACAGCCGGAGCTACATATATTCACACACACACACACGCGCGCGACTCGAATACAAGTAAAAACACGCACACACACCTCTCCTGTCACACACACAAACGCGCGCACACACACACAAACTCTCTCTCTCTCTGTCACACACACACACACACACACACATACTCTCTCTCTCTCTCTCTCTCTCTGTCACACACACACACATACACACACACATACACATACTCTCTCTGTCACACACACACATACTCTCTCTCTCTCTCTCTCTCTGTCACACACACACACACACACACACACATACACATACTCTCTCTGTCACACACACACATACTCTCTCTCTCTCTGTCACACACACACACACACACACACACACACACACACACACACACACACACACACACACACACACACACTCTCTCTCTCTCTCTGTCACACACACACACACATACTCTCTCTCTGTCTCTGTCACACACACACGCACACACATACTCTCTCTCTTTCTCTGTCACACACACACACACCCACACACCCTGTTCCCCAGTGTAGAGCGTGGGGTGCGTGAGGGACGCGCTGCGGCGGATCAAAGGGGGGGCGGCAGCAGAGCTGTGTTCCTGTGGTGGGGACCACCAACATGAAATGCCACCCCCCAGGCCTGCTGCGGAGAGGGGCTGTAATTGTGCCTTTTCAAACCCCACAAAGTGCATGGCACAGCTTCCTCTGACAGTCCTTTCTTCTTCTAAGAAGGTATTTGTCATTCCCTGGTATTTTGGTGACGTTGGCAAGTGCAGATGGATTTTCCCTCGTCTCAGAGACCATTTGTACTGTGAAGCACTCGGGGTGGGTGGGTGGAGGCTAGCAGGGTGAAAAGGTGCAGAGGGATTATACAGGGGGAGGGTGGAGATGGGCTGAAGTCAACTCAGGCGACTAAAGCTCAGCTCCACACAAGGTTTACATGCCATGCTTGCATTTGAGAGGTGAACAGCCTTTTGCACACCAAATGACACATCACATACTAAAAAAAACACCTCAGACACGTTATACATTTAATTAGTCCAAACTTGGTGCATTGGAACTCAGTGAAATAACACTAGGCTACACTTTATTTTACTGTCCATGTTACATTAATTATGTACAGTGTAACAAAGTCTGAAACGATATGTAACATTGTGCACTCACATCGCACCATACGGTTATGGTAAGTGTTGTTACATGTAGATACACTAAAAAAGGGATGGTAATATAAAGTGTTACCTAACACTATTATCATATGTACTTATCATAACACTTATTGCTTATTTTAGGTTAAGTTTATTGATTATTTAAAACACTACAATATTTCAAAATTGAACACTCAGCTTGTTGTGTAGGACATTTCAGGGACAAGACTTTCAGAGGACTTAGCTGCAGAAGCTCATGATGACGTGATTTACAGACAGTGTATGATCTCCAGTCACACTATGGATGAGCCACTCTGTGACCACAATAAAGAAAAGAAAACATGCAGACATCTAAAGGTGTGTGTCCCTGTGGAGATGTGTGTGTGTGGAGAGCTTAGGGCATACATTCTGTGGAGATGTGTGTGTGTGGAGAGCTTAGGGCATACATTCTGTGGAGATGTGTGTGTGTGGAGAGCTTAGGGCATACATTCTGTGGTTTCACTACTCTTTGTCTTTCAGAATCACTCTGGGGTCAAATACGGGTGGCTATACAATCACATGGTGATGGAATCAACAATAGCTTTTTTATTTTAAAATAATAATAATAATAATAATAATAATAATAATAATAATAATAATAATAAAGGTTTACCTGTGGGCCTGTGAAGCAGAGTTTGGTGTTTGAGCAGGGTTTGGCACTGCAGCGTGTCACTTCATATTGCCCCCATCGCAATCTCTGTGGCGGTTCCCACAAAGGTTTACAAGAGATTGATTATGCCGTCTCGTAACAAGAGGTACCTTTATTTTATAGAGAACTCTGGGAGACAGGCTGATGTTTACTTGTTCAAAAGCCAGTCTCAGCTAGTCCAATGCTAAAACGTTCCCTTTGGCTTGATATACTTTTCCCAATTGAAACAATTGAAACAGTATGGTGTAACTCCTACTGTTAGAGCCTGACTGCCATCCCCTTGGATTTAATATAACCTCACCTGACCTTGGACTGGAATGGACAGAGAGCCACAATACCTTTCCCCAGCTTTGAGTTCTAGAATCGAGAGTTGAGAATCCCTCTAAACAGCCAACTGAGGTATGTGAGAGGCATATTGTGATAGACACTTTCTTGGTAGCAACGCAAAGTCATCAGTTAAACATTTAATAGGTGTGACCGCTGAAATGCAAATTCATCAGAAAAGCAAGTAATGAATACTCAAAGTCTGGTTGTGTAATCAAAATCTGTGTGGACTTCAGCCATGACTAAGACACAGCCAAACACGTCTCTTAATTATTCTGTTGCCACAAGTAACACGCAAATATTAATCAGCTGTGGTTTGGTTGTGCTCTTCAGAAGTGATGATGCAGTTAGGAAGGATGGGGGGAATAAACTGCTATTTATCACAGGAGAGAGTTCGATGAAGTTAGACCACAGTTGCATAGAAACAGTTAAGCAGTGAAACGGCTTCAGACAAACCAAGCTGTCAGTATGGCAAAGCATAAAGGCGATTAAAAGTTTCAAACATAAGTGTCTCTCAGTGCAACCCTGTCCCTGGATGTTAACTTGATGGACTGTTGTAAAGAAGTAGGCCTACTTAGCCACAGAGCTGTATGACAACATCCAAACATGTGAAGTGGTTCAATTGGCCCCATTCTGTATTTTTAAACATACACTGTGTATATATAGCCATAGGCTGAGTTCACTGTTCCAACTTAGATCCACAGATCTAGTTATAGTCTTAAGTCTTTTGTACCTACAGCTCTTAGTGACAAGTAATGAATTGTGGAAAAATAGAACACTTTCAACCCCCACCAAGAGCATATGTATGGTATGAAAACATATAAAAACAAGCACTGGTGCTGAAGTTCACACAAAATGCTATCTCTAAAACATTGACTTACATTCGAACAAACTAGAGAAGCAAACAGAAGCCTCAAACTACCACTGAGTCCTGTTTAACACATGGCCAGTGGGAGGGTCATTTATTATTTCACTTGTATTCGACGTACCCCACTTCGTCCAGAAAGCCACAAAGAAATACACAATAAGAAGAAATAAAATGGTCCTCATTATGTCAGGAGGTTGTCCTTCCACAGCGGACTACAGTTATTCCTTGCTCCTGAGTCGGTGTGGTTTTAAATAACTCAGTTCTTTGGTGTTAGTGTGACAGGCAGCGGTGGAAATCCGAACACATATTTTACAATTAGGCAGGCCGACTCATTACGAAGTGACTGGAGTCACTCGAGGGCATTGAGGCACTGAATCCAAGCACTTTCTCCAAATGAGATGCTATCTGTACATGTCTGTTTTTATTAAACAATTTTGTAATGGCTCAGTGACTAGGCCTTGAAACCCAAATGAGCAGACGGCAAGCCAAATTTCTGTTATGAACATCAGCGTGTGATTAAATCTAATATAAATCCATGCTTTAGGTCCTGGGAGTTGCAAAGTGTAACAGTTCTTGGAGCGCATGAGGAATTGTAGTCTCTCCTGAATCTCATTTCTCCACTAATGACTGAAAATGCCCTGTTCTTTATGTTCATACCCAGAAATAGTATACGTTGAAGGATGTCTACTGCTAATATAAATTAAAACCATTTAACAGAGATCCTCTAAAAAACAATTTGCTCTTTAAATGAGATCACTAATTGTAGTTTGAGGTTACCACGATACAATGTGTTATCCAGAGCACTAACGAAATATGTTTATGTAATTCGACATATTTGTGTTTTTGTCTTGGTTTCTTTAGGTCATGTTACTCTGATTGCACCAGTGTACTAGTAAATCAGAGGTTAATGTCATAAGTAGTAATGTGCTGTGAATGGTCTCTTTTTGTAAAAAGGTCATGTGAAGGAATAAGATTTACTTTCACTCTCAGACATGTGATATATTGTGATATGTGTATATATTGGCAAAACACACCACACCTTATCGCAAATAAAAGGGTTCATACGATGCCCTATAAAAAATCTCCTCAGCGTCCTGTAAGCATGGTTAAGATAATGTCTTTCACTTTACACGGCTGCTTATCCTGTCACATTAAGTGATGATTTTTCCATTAAATAGGTTTATGGCTTGACAATACAAGAGAGCCGGTGGACATTTCCCAAAAAATGATCCACAAATTAGCTTATTTTCTCCAGCTTCTCTGATTTTGCATTCACTCTCGGCAGACAAATGCATTGTGATATGTGTTTTAACATGTGTGATACGTTGACTTTTGGCCATATTTTGGCATTAGCTAGTTAGTAATCTATTGTTGATAACAATAAAATCACTGTACACTTGCATATTGTCTTGAGGAAAAAAAATAATATTATATTCCCTAGGTTTGTCACTAAATGCCATTTTAGCTGGTAAAATGTTTAAGACAGAGTCTTGACATGTAGAAAACGTGATGTCCAATAGTTATAGTAGCCTGCGTTTGGAGAGGCATGCAGGGCTTATGTTTATCTAGCAGAAGTGCCATTCTGGAATTTGTGGAGTGGTTCCTTTATGAGAGGAGGAGGTTAAACAGGGCCTCTTTGCCATTAGCACAAAACTCTCTCTCTCTCTCTCTCTCTCTTTCTCTTTCTCTCTCTCTCTCTCTCTCTCTCTCTCTCTCTCTCTGTGTCTGTCTCTATCTCTCTTTCTCTCTCTCTCTCGCGCTCTGTCTGTCTGTCTCTCTCGCTCTCTGTCCCTCTTTCTATCTTTCTCTGTCTCTTTCTGTCTCTTTCTCTTTTGCTCTCTCTCTATCTCTCTGTCCCTCTCTCTCTTGCTATCTCTCTGTCTGTCTCTCTGTCTGTCTCTCTCTCTCCCTCTCTCTGTATGTGTGTTAGGGGCCATGACAGCCTCTTTTCCCCTTAGTAAGCCTTGGACATAAATCTCTCTACGGTCTGTTTGACTTTTTGATGAGAAAGTGTTGTGCAATAACGCAATTCTGAAAGGAAAAGGCACTTAGGAGGCTGAGAGGTAGATTAGCAATTTGTAAGAGCTATTTATAACCATAAATCGCGGGCCTATCAAGCCGCCCTTGTCTTTTATAGGCCTGTGTTTGGGTTCCGCAGAGCCTGGGTCAGCCTGAAATGCAATATCCTGAAAGAAACAGCTGTTACAACATGGGGTAGAGGAAGATGGAGAGAGGGAGCGAGAGCAGAGAAGGGCTGACGGAGAGAGAAAGAGAGAGGAGGATGTGAGTGCCGGGCATAAAACAGACTGCATGGAAGCACCAGCAGAGAGAGGAGGCCTGCTCAGACATGACCTTATCAACGTGGCAGGGGTTTCATTCTTATTGCCCAAACCCAATTTAGGCTGGCCAAATGTAATGGGTGCAGCTCTGTTAAATCTCCAAAAAGAAAAAGGAAACTGCCGTTAAGTCTCCTTCGCCCTCACTGCCTGCCATCGCCTCCTTCAGCACAGTTTCTTCACGAGAGGCTAAAGATTAGCATACGACATGACAGATTACATTAAATCAGAGTGTTGCGGTACTTTATGACATTAGCTTCTTAGCTTCCCCGCACACAGACACATGCAAATGCACCTCCCAAGCCCCTCGTACTTAAGTCAGCGTCACCACATGGACATGGCACCCTTGATGTGATTATTAGCCAATGGGGGGACGGCCCCATCGGACTGGGGGGGTGGGTCTGATGAAGGTGTGCGGCATCAGCCATGCCCTAACAAAGACGTACAAAAAACAACTCTTTTTTTTTTGTAGCTAAAATTTAATGATATTGACAGGGATTGTCCCTGTTTTCTCAGAAAAATGTCCCTGGTTTTTTATGTTATAGTTCTGGTCACTCTATCTTAAACACTCAGAGGCCTTTTTGCTTTTAAAGATCAACCGAATAAATCGATATGAAAACAGACATATTAAAGCAGGCATTGATGTAAGATGCAAACACATAGAGCGGATATATTACTGAAACATCCGGTGCATGTACAGTATTTGTTAGCCCCTCACCCCACACACACACACGCACACACACGCACACACACACACCACACCGACAGTCTCAGGCGCATATGGTTTGGCTGCTAATCACACATGGTAATGACTCCTGGAAATGAAACAATGTGAATTATTTCCCTTAACCTCCTAGCTGCAATGCAGAACACTGTGTTTAAACTCCTAGCTGCAGCACGGAACACTGTGTTTAACCTCCTAGCTGCAATGCAGAACGCTGTGTTTAAACTCCTAGCTGCAACGCAGAACACTGTGTTTAAACTCCTAGCTGCAACGCAGAACACTGTGTTTAAACTCCTAGCTGCAACGCAGAACACTGTGTTTAAACTCCTAGCTGCAATGCAGAACACTGTGTTTAACCTCCTAGCTGCAATGCAGAACACTGTGTTTAAACTCCTAGCTGCAGCACGGAACACTGTGTTTAAACTCCTAGCTGCAATGCAGAGCACTGTGTTTAAACTCCTAGCTGCAGCACGGAACACTGTGTTTAACCTCCTAGCTGCAATGCAGAACGCTGTGTTTAAACTCCTAGCTGCAACGCAGAACACTGTGTTTAAACTCCTAGCTGCAACGCAGAACACTGTGTTTAAACTCCTAGCTGCAACGCAGAACACTGTGTTTAAACTCCTAGCTGCAATGCAGAACACTGTGTTTAACCTCCTAGCTGCAGCACGAACACTGTGTTTAACCTCCTAGGTGCAATGCAGAACACTGTGTTTAAACTCCTAGCTGCAGCACGGAACACTGTGTTTAAACTCCTACCTGCAGCACGGAACACTGTGTTTAAACTCCTAGCTGCAATGCAGAACACTGTATTTAAACTCCTAGCTGCAGCACGGAACACTGTGTTTAAACTCCTAGCTGCAGCACGGAACACTGTGTTTAAACTCCTAGCTGCAATGCAGAACACTGTGTTTAAACTCCTAGCTGCAATGCAGAACACTGTGTTTAAACTCCTAGCTGCAGCACGGAACACTGTGTTTAAACTCCTAGCTGCAATGCAGAACACTGTGTTTAAACTCCTAGCTGCAATGCAGAACACTGTGTTTAAACTCCTAGCTGCAGCACGGAACACTGTGTTTAACCTCCTAGCTGCAGCACGGAACACTGTATTTAAACTCCTAGCTGCAGCACGGAACACTGTGTTTAAACTCCTAGCTGCAGCACGGAACACTGTGTTTAAACTCCTAGCTGCAATGCAGGACACTGTGTTTAAACTCCTAGCTGCAATGCAGAACACTGTATTTAAACTCCTAGCTGCAGCACGGAACACTGTGTTTAAACTCCTAGCTGCAGCACGGAACACTGTGTTTAAACTCCTAGCTGCAATGCAGAACACTGTGTTTAAACTCATAGCTGCAATGCAGAACACTGTGTTTAAACTCCTAGCTGCAGCACGGAACACTGTGTTTAAACTCCTAGCTGCAATGCAGAACACTGTGTTTAAACTCCTAGCTGCAATGCAGAACACTGTGTTTAAACTCCTAGCTGCAGCACGGAACACTGTGTTTAAACTCCTAGCTGCAGCACGGAACACTGTGTTTAAACTCCTAGCTGCAATGCAGAACACTGTGTTTAAACTCCTAGCTGCAATGCAGAACACTGTGTTTAAACTCCTAGCTGCAATGCAGAACACTGTGTTTAAACTCCTAGCTGCAGCATGGAACACTGTATTTAAACTCCTAGCTGCAGCACGGAACACTGTATTTAAACTCCTAGCTGCAGCACGGAACACTGTGTTTAAACTCCTAGCTGCAATGCAGGACACTGTGTTTAAACTCCTAGCTGCAATGCAGAACACTGTATTTAAACTCCTAGCTGCAGCACGGAACACTGTGTTTAAACTCCTAGCTGCAGCACGGAACACTGTGTTTAAACTCCTAGCTGCAATGCAGAACACTGTATTTAAACTCCTAGCTGCAGCACGGAACACTGTGTTTAAACTCCTAGCTGCAATGCAGAACACTGTATTTAAGGTCCTAGCTGCAGCACGGAACGCTGTGTTTAAACTCCTAGCTGCAGCACGGAACGCTGTGTTTAAACTCATAGCTGCAGCACGGAACGCTGTGTTTAAACTCCTAGCTGCAGCATGGAACGCTGTGTTTAAACTCCTAGCTGCAATGCAGAACACTGTGTTCAAACTCCTAGCTGCAGCACGGAACACTGTGTTTAAACTCCTCTCACCTTTCCAGGCTGAGGCGCTGAAATCCACAGTGCTAATTTTCCTCGTCTCCAGCAACATTTGGCGCCATGGTTACCGTGCACAACTTCCTCCTCCCAGCTCTAGAGGCAAATATCAAACATGCTTGGTGTCAAAGACGACAATTAACACCATGTTGAGATATCTAACTTTAGATTTTTTTTCTCCAATTTATAGCTGTAGAATGGTAGTTATTGAATTAGTTGGATGATGTGAGAAGTAGACTTTTTATGAGTTGACTGAAATACATGATGTGAGAATTATAATTAGATGTAGAATTAGAATTATAAGTTTTATGAGTTGACTGAAATACATGATGTGAGAATTATAATTAGATGTAGAATTAGAATTATAAGTTTTATGAGTTGACTGAAATGTGGCCTGTTCATCTGCAGCATGCCTGAGGACTACAGGGGACACCACACGCTGTTAGGAGTTTTGAGGTTTTGGGTGTCCCAATTACCATGCATGTTAGTAATTTAGAGTACCCTCCGTCCCACCACAACACACACACACACACACACACGTGTACACACACATACACACACACAAACACACGCACACACACACACACATACACACTTCCCACTCTGCCCACAACAGTGTCTTGTCTGTGCTCTATGGTCTTTAATCTTAATTATAAAGCCATCATTACTGCGTGAACTTCCTGACTGCCAATAGTTCGGTCTGGGGCCTCCATGCTCTGAATCAATCACTCAGCCCTGTGTCGGCTCCACTACAACCCCCCCAACCACACACACACACACACACGCATGCGCACACACACACACACACACACATACGCACACACACACACACACACCCACACATACACACACCCACACATACGCACACACACACACACTCACACACACACACACACACACACACACACACACACACACATATACATACACTCGTCGTCTCCGTTTATTCCTTCCAGTACTTAGAGCATTAGGTCTAGCCACACATCCTTGTGGAGTGCACAACCCATTTGCCCGGGGTCGTGAGTGCTGAAGATATTGAATATTGGCTGTGGGTATGCGAGCGGCACTGGTATAGCCGGCCTCTGTGGTGCAGTGTTAGAGGGCTGAGAGGGAGAGGAGGATGCAGACCAGTGGAGAGGGCTGAGAGGGAGAGGAGGATGCAGGCCAGTGGTATAGCCGGCCTCTGTGGTGCAGTGTTAGAGGGCTGAGAGGGAGAGGAGGATGCAGACCAGTGGTATAGCCGGCCTCTGTGGTGCAGTGTAAGAAGGAGAGGAGGATGCAGACCAGTGGTGTAGTCTGCCTCTGTGGTGCAGTGTTAGAGGGCTGAGAAGGAGAGGAGGATGCAGGCCAGTGTTAGAGGGCTGAGAGGGAGAGGAGGATGCAGACCAGTGGTATAGCCGGCCTCTGTGGTGCAGTGTTAGAGGGCTGAGAGGGAGAGGAGGATGCAGGCCAGTGGTATAGTCGGCCTCTGTGGTGCAGTGTTAGAGGGCTGAGAGGGTGGGGAGGATGCAGGCCAGTGTAAGAGGGCTGAGAAGGAGAGGAGGATGCAGGCCAGTGATGTAGTCGGCCTCTGTGGTGCAGTGTTAGAGGGCTGAGAGGGAGAGGAGGGTATGTGAGCGACACTGGTATAGCCGGCCTCTGTGGTGCAGTGTTAGAGGGCTGAGAAGGAGAGGAGGATGCAGGCCAGTGGTATAGTCGGCCTCTGTGGTGCAGTGTTAGAGGGCTGAGAGGGAGAGGAGGATGCAGACCAGTGGAGAGGAAAAATTGTGGGTGCTGGCACACAGAAGGAGGATGATGAGATATGCTCATCTCACAGACTCTTTGTGTGTGTGTGTGTGTGTGTGTGTGTGCGTGTGTGTGCGTGTGTGTGTGAGTGTGTGCGTGTGTGTGTGTGTGCATGTGTGTGTTTGTGCATGTGTGTCGTTTTGTGTGTGTGTGTTGGTTGTGAGAGAGGACTAACATGACAGACTCTATGTGCAAGTGTGTATACTAAAATGTCTTTTGTCTGTGTGAGCTGTGTGTGGAGCACATAGACAATAGCCTCGTAGGTTCACACTCGCCAAGACATCCATCTCAGTGTGTTTCTGTACATCTGCATCGTGTCATGCATACAGTGACACCCACACTACAATAGTCTGGCATATTTCTGTTTTCGTAGTCTGTTAATATGTGTACGTGTGTGAGGGAAAGATTAAGAAAGAGAAGGAGAGAGAGAAAGGGAATGAGAGTCAGAGGGAGAGAGAGAATTAGAGAGACAAGAGCGTGAATTGACAGGCTGGCTGACACAGCACATGCCGGTCGCACTGCAAAAAGTGTGTGTGGGTGTGTGTGTGTTGTGTGAGAGAGAGGAACGCTCATCAGACTGACAGGACGAAAAGGAAGTCTACATTGTAGCTGACAACACGTTTTACCAGGACACGGCGTTTTACCAGGACACGCCGTTTTACCAGGACACAGTGAAATCCATTAGTGCTCCAGAGTGCTCCAGCTAAAAACTCCCCCGACCTTCTACTGTTACCCCCACCCAACCTCCCCTCCCCCCCGACCTCCTCTACTGTTAACCCCTCCCATCCCCCCCCCCAACCCACCCAACAGGGCAGAGGGGTCGCCAAGAAGCACCGAACGCATCACGGTAACAAATCTCACTGCACATTATAACTCACAGGCATCGCTGCTTAGTTTTGATCCGTGGGCCTAGTTGTTTCTCAAAAGATGGGAAATTCCTGCACCGAATGAAAGGGTGGGGAGGAGATGGCAGGAGAAGTAAGAGGGTGTTGGATGAGCTACAGGAACTTTGTATGCTAAACTGTCACGCCACTAAGCATGCTTTGACTTCAAATGACACCAGATGGAGATGTTTTGAGAGCAGGGTTCAGTCGGGAATTTTAGTCAGAGTCAGAAAACTCGTCTGTGGATGTACGGGAGGCCCGACATCTCTGCCGTGACACTTCTCGATATTTGACACGGAGCTGAAATTTAGGAGCAGCCAGTCTCACAGCTGTGCTTAAAATCCCCGCTGATCAAAGCCCCGTGGCGGGCCGTGGCATACGACCACTCCTCCCTCTCCCTGGCGCGGCGACGGGCTTTTAAGCATCCCGGCAGCTTTATGTTTGAGTTTTATGTGCCAATTAATTAGGTGCTCTCTAATATATGTCGAGCGCTCACTGTAAACTATTTAGAGTGGTGAGGGGATAAGAGTGATTGGCGACGAAGCCTGCGCTGATTTACGCGGCGGAATGTTCTGGTACAGTAAGCAAAAGGTGAAGAGAACGAGAGCGCAGGGCCGCTGAACAGCGTGGCCATGCTGGAACAGGAAGATGTCTCTCTTTTTTCTTCTTTAAGTGGCTCCTGTACAAGTCTAAATATTTAATTTCTTAAAAGACGATATGGCAAGCTGACTGAATTTTAGAGGAGATGAAGACATTAATGAGTTGTGGTGTGGTAGGGCATTCTCCGTGACAGTGACTTTATGATGTGTTGAGGAAAGGTGGACAGGGGTCAGTCAGTTTTTTCTTCAGTGGCTTGCTTTCCTCAGTGAAATTTGGCAAGCTTCGTTCTAATATTACTCTGCTTCAGGCTGGGTTATCAAATTCCAACCAGGAGGTATTGACCTGGGATTAAGCTAGACTCGTGCATTCGCTGATTGAGTGAGGGCACAACTGCAAGGACATCATAGGACTAATACAAGTTATTTATCTTGTCATGTTGCCCCAGCCTACTTCAGGCAGCACAAGAAAATCTGGTGTCATTTTTTAATGGCAGTGTTAGGTCCCTGCGATCACAGAACCTGGGAAAGCAAACCATTCTGAACTAAAATCACCCGGCAGTTTTTTCATGCAGGGCTTGATGTTTTTCTTTTCAGAGCAGCAATGTTTAGACACGACACAGCCTCTGGACTTTCTTCATAATGCATATCGCCTGAATCACAGACCTTAGGGCATCTTTGGCTGCCGTATGTGAGCCAATGAACCAATGAGGTCCTGGTCTTTAAAATAAACCATTTGCCTTTCTGACAGCCCCACTGAGAGTCCCAGGGAGACCTCTGACTCGTAAATTAATGGGCAAAACACAGACGAACACCAATGTGCTCCCGTGTCGGAAGAGAGCCACGCGTTTAAGGATACACAATCAAAAGCAAGCAGCACTTCAGTTTTTCCACCTGAGTCAAGAGGCCCAGGAAGTGGTGCTGATAAGGCCCCATTCAGTGGTGTCCCTGTCTCATTCTAGCTTTGAGGGTAAATGTGTTATTTATTGCCAACCTTTTGCAAATCAATTGCGTGCGCTAGCGTGCACGATAAGACCCAGCTGAATTGATAGTGCTACACCTCTGGCAAGCCCTGCGGCAAACAGCCTTTGTCAGCCTCTGTGAGCCATGGGCAGGCCAAGGACAGACCCGGTTTTCACATCATCATACTGTGGTGTGATCTCAGAGGAGACACTGTGAAGCTCATCATTTATTGCCTTCATCTTCTCTCTGGGCACCACCCTCCGATGAGCACCTTTATCAGCTATTCTGAATTGTGTGCGATGTGCAGCGGTCCACCCCCACCACCACCTAAAAAAGGGTTTAGATAGACAAATATCTTCTCTCCTGTCCTTCTTTCCTCTTGCTGTCAAAGACAGAAAGACATGGCACTCTTAGTATAAGATGAAGATAATGGATAAGTAGGCGAAAAGAAAAAACCCATATTTCCATTTTCAAAAGGTAATACAGATATCACTTCTCCCAGTCGCCTCACCCACTTATGCCACCTGAAGGTGCAAATGGAGCCTTGACGAGAGGGTATCAGAGGCACGGAGTAGCCGCAACATCCTGTCGGCTGAGCAGGTCAGGCGTTTAGCAATGCAAAACCGCCGCCAAATCAGGGCTTGTCTTTGTTGCGGCATGGTAGATATTTAAAGCCCCGGTCGTAACGAGGCTTCTGAGAGGGCTTTAATTCTCCTTAAAATATGTAAAGAAGCTAGCGATTACGCACATAACTAATGTGATATTCAGTGCAATCTATTAAGCCCGCAGTATAGAGTCTCCCTGAAAGCCTCTCCACTTGGATCTGTTGGCCTTTTATGGAGTGCTATGCTGAAACGCAGAGGCATTAACTGAACTTTACTGAAGTGAGCGCTAGAAGTTTGCACTTTGTTTAGCAAGGGGGAACTTGTGAAGGGAACATCGGTAGAAATGACTGCAGCTGCGTAAAAATATTTCTCACTCTATGTTAATTTTATTATGTTATAACATAATATTAAGATATAATAAGATACACACAGTAAATGGCTCAGGGTCATTAAGTCATCCATTTATCCTGTTTAGAGTGTCTGGAACACCCAGGCTGATCCAAATCTCCTGTCAGAAATAAAAATAAAAAAAATAGGAGAAATCCTCACGAGGGCAAAAACAGGAGGATGAAAGGACATACAGCAGTCACACAGACACGTAATCATATTCTGCGAGTTAGCAAAGCGCTCGGCCATCTTGTGATCATGGAGAGGAGTGATGGATGGCTCTCGTGTCCGCCCCTCTTAGAGGTCCTTCTAAAGCAGATAAGACCAGGATAAACACTCCAGGATGGAGATCAGGCTCAATAATGGAGCCATCCTACATTAGAGATCTCCACTGATTACTCCTCCGTAATTTATACCGCGGACTCCTCAATGGACACCTTTGTGTGGCGGGGGATTGAGGTGGGGGGGTGGCGAGAGACGCTCAATACATACATCACTCCAGGAGGGAGAATAGCTAATTTCAGTTGACCTTTGGGGAAAGGTCAAGCTTTTGTTATGTTTTTAGGGGGGCCCTTTCTCTGTCGTGCGCTAATTCTCTACCACTCTGTGGCTCTATAACAGATGAGTCCTTTGTTTACATCTTGGGAGACTAAAGCAACAGAAGACTAAGAGGGGAAAAGCTTTCAGCGAAGTTTACATGAACGGACTGCACGGGGGCGTCTCCGCTGTGCCATTCTGCGTCTGCGTCTCGCTCGCTTTCTCCCTCACTGGTCCCTTTCCTCTGCTGTCCTTCCCTCCTATTTCTTTATGTGTGCTAACAGCCATCTCAAAACTGGCCCTGGTATGTAGCGGCTAATTCATCCTCTCAATGTATGATACCCTGTCATCTCCTCGTTTGTCTCCGAGTGCGTCTAATCTGAGATAATCCCAGTCAAATCCTTTGATTGTGTGTTTGGACCTGATCCATCTCCAAAGAAGCAATTTAATGGCCTGCATGGCAGTGGGAAGTGAAGTCATTTGTCTGGCGGACTGACTGCGGACGCTTGTTTTAATAAGAGTGCTCTTCATGAAAAGTAGACGTGCCATTTAATTAGCCAAAGTGAAGGCTGCCCTGACTCCTGATCAGGCGTATTCCTCGTGATACGAGACATATTTTCCACAGTGTCTCATCATCCTCATCTTCGCTCTCCTCTTTTTTCCAGCCATCTTAGGAGGTACTTCATTTGTTCCAATCTCCATCTTCCCACTCCCCCTCCTCTATGCCTTTATCTTTCTTTTTTAATAAACGCTTGAAAACTATGGCAGCCTGCATGAGTTATTACCACTCTGCATGTGACTGTGTAACGGGTGTGTGTGTTTTTAAAGGAGCTGTGATTCGCTTGATGTTGCCAAGTGGTAGAAATTCCACAGATGGCAATGGAGAGTGATATGTCTGTGGGAGACACTGTCCTCTCACATTGTCTCTGCTCTAGACTCCCAAAGTAAGGCGTTTTACAGGGATGTGTCATTCGTCTTGTGTGAAAGAATGAGTAGTTGCAGGAACAGTGTTGATTAAAGATGGCTGAATGCTGCCTGGTTTGTCGAATGCACACAATCAAAGAACCTGTTACTGTAATGAATCTAGTTTCTGTGTGCATACCCTCAGCTGTGCACGTACACCCACCCAAGCAAACACTCAAATACTAACACAGATGGACAGTCATGTTCATGCACATCCCTGACCACAGTGCCTCTCTGCTGAACACCTGGCAGCCAGGGTGTGTTTGCTCTGTATGGCCCCATGCACATGTGTTTACACACACACACACACACACACACACACACACACACACACACACACACACACACACACACACAAAGCACCCACCCAGAAAGCTCCCCATCGTTGTCTGCAGAGCACACAGCTAATACTAATGCTCACTACTATCCTAATACCTGCTGAAGCACAGGTGTTCTGAAATTTTGCTGTTAAAGTGTACTTGGACAGGGTTTATGCACAGTCGTAGGCAGAATGAAATAAGACTAATACGGGACTAATTCCCCTTGCATTCTGTATGTGACCACCACACTAAACTATTTGGCCCTCTTGTCCACCCACCCAGTTTGAGAACCAATGACCTGGACTAGACTAGACACTACAGACTACTATGAACACTAGACGCTGTGAAGGAAATCTGCTGTATAATGCAAAATTAGTAATGTAAGAGCGGTTACCCTATCTGTAAATGAAGGCATTTGAGAGACTAAGCATACATACAGTTACCTTTTTTAACAGAAACCCATGAACTCTTCAGCACATACAGTAAGACACAGAGATGCATAGGAAACACAGGGAGCAGATTAACTGGCGAATATCAGTCCTCGCTGTTCCCATCTAACAGATGGCGCCTGACAAGTTCACGTGGATCTGAAGAAGGTAACAGCTAATAATGCATGCCAATCCCATCTAATGTGTTATTAGACGACAAATGTGCTATAGGTCTATAGAGGCGTGGAAGCTGCTGATAAAAGACTCACATCAGAAGGAGCCAAAAAACAGCAAGATGAAGAGAAAAAAATGAAAGAGTGAAGCTTGGCACAGACCTGTCACTCAGTCACTGCTGTCCACACCGTGCAGAGCCCCATGTCTTTCTGCAAGTCCACCCGAATCAATTTTCAGCTCATGTTTTGGTAGATTTAATCTGTCACATAACCTTGAAATTGGAAGTGAAGCACCATCACTCAAAACCTAATGTTTATCAAGAGGTTCTTGACCATACACCATCATCAAATGATTTAGAAAAAAATCCCTCTGCTGTGTTACGGCGATGATAGTGGGTTGAAGCGCTCTCTATTACTGTATATAGCATCCTTTTGTTAGTATCTGTAAAACACGGACAAATCACATTATCTGATTATTAAGGGATCATTGCAGGGCTCCTGGGAAAAACATCCAATTTATTTATATTGAATATCAGCAGCTAAGGTGGCTATGTGCACCTAGGAACAGCACAGCTAATGACATTCACTGAGTTCATTTAGACTGTTTCAGTAGCTAGCCTAATTTTCCCACTGCATGATCAAATTAGACATGTACAATGCTGGTCCTAACTATGAGAACATGGCATGAGGAAACATCCTCCTAAAATGCACATTGCAGGACTATAAAGAGGCCCTCCGCAGTACCTTTGACACAGCCATAAACAGCCACTAATCCCAGTGGGATGGCAGCTATTTGACTACAAGTGAATGGAGATATCTGTGAGTGCTACACAAGCCTGTCTCTGGCGCACAGCTGATTAAAGGTATCTGGAGGATCCCACGGGCCCAGACCTGATGATTCACAGTCGTGTGCGTGACTTTGAAAATGGCCTGGTGGGATTCACGCACAGTATAATCATTATGTTTTATGGAGTAGTTATGGTGTTCCTGGCTATCTGTTTCATATGACTGTGGACATATGTGTGATAACATCAAGAAGAAAACCACTAGACCACAGCACTGCCATGATATCCCATTTTCTTCTGATTGTACAAAGGGCAGAAATAGTTTTTTTCCCCCTCCCAGACGAAAGCAAATATTTTCCCTTATGCGGTAAACTGTGACACCTTCAGCATATTCTTGGCACATGTGGCTGATTAGATGAGTTCCCGTGGAAAGTGTGTTACTCATTAATCCCCTCCTTTCTTTCGTCTTCAATGTAATCGGCTGCTGTACTGGTAGGTTGATACAGTAGAGGAGGAATATGCATTTAAGTGTGCAGCTGTAATGTAATGGAGAACTTGCGTTTGTACTGTATGTGTTTGGGAGTTTGGGCCTATTTGTTAATGGAATGAAGACATGTAATGGAGAGCTTGTGTTTGTATGTGTTTGGGAGTTTGGGAGTTTTGTTAATGGAATGAAGACATTCCGGTAGGAGAACATTTTGGAACACTTTGTATTCCCAGGAAATATTGCCCAGCAAAAATTCCCAACTCAGCTCCTCCCAGAGTGTGCTCTCCTGCTGTTTCTATCCCTCTCCCCCTCTCTCTTTCTCTTTCTCTCTCTCTTCTTCTCTTTCTCTTTCTTTTTCTCTCTCTCTCGCTCTCATGCATTTGATCATCGAAACTGTTGTTTTCTTTCTGTGTTTGTCTTTCACTCTCTGCTCACACCCAAAATAGTTCCTATGTGAAGATCCTTAGGCACTTAATCTCCTCCTCCTCCTCCTCCTCCTCCTCCTCCTGCTCCTGCTCCTCACCATAACAGACGGCGAGTGATTGGAGTGCTGCAAAACAGAGCACACTGAGTGAGGGCGAAAATATGCAACTCACTTCCTGTCTGGGCGTGGCCTGTCAGAGGAGCAGCGCGTCTATGATTGGCTGCACGCATGTGTTCTACTTCCTTTAAAAACAAAAACAGACGAATGGAGCTGGTAGGCCAGAGGCCGTTGTGACAGGCTAAAGTAACATCAGCTGACAGGACTGCCACACAGGACCCCATGGACGGCCAGAAAGCTTTGTAAAAAGCAAAGAGATAAGATTTAAATGGGAATGGATGGTCACTTGGAATTTGCCCTGTTGAAAATCTACGGATAAGGAAAGGACTTGCGTAAATCTTCAGCAAAGAGAGCCACACCAGCTGTCTGGGACTGCTGGCATTTAAAAAAATCACAGTGATTCGGAAGAAGCCCATGGTCAAGTGTGGGAGTGTCCACATTTGTTTGTGTTTGACCAACTTCAAACTTAAAACTCAGCAAAAGAAAGTTATATTATGGACAATAGATATGAGGTTCTGCCAGAAGATTACTGTTCAGCTAATGTCAAAGTTACAGTCACTGGTAAGTCTCTCTCTCTCTCTCCCTCTCTCCCCTCCCTCCTCATCCCTCTCCCTCCTCCTCCTCCTCTCTCTTTAAGTGTGCATCTGGGAGCTTGTATGTACATGACACTTATCTTCTTTCTGAAATACAATCAGGTCAAACATGCTTTCTGTACTTGCATTTTATGTTGTCAGTAAACTCCAGCACATAGAAACAAGTGAACAATACTGTTGACAGGAATGAACATGTGTGGGGAAAAAACGTTTTCGCTTTTCCGGGCAAGATCATGATGAACTGAGTGAGGTGAAGCAGGTCTGCAGATTCCCCAAACAAAAGTGTTAACAAAAGCAATGTTTGCTGTGGGGAAGAGAGAGGGATTGAGAAATAATGGGTTTTCCCAGTGGCTGCTAATGTCAGCATCTGCACACAGTGGACAGTGACCTCATCCTTGGCAAAGTCAGAGAGTTTTGGCCAGGCATCACATGACTAGTTTAAAACTACTGCATTTCTGCAGAGTCCTCTAAACAGTTTAGGCCAGCACTGATTCACACATGCATAAATATACACACTTTATTTCCTTATTTCTGACGTCAACAGGTCGTATGGCAGCTGTAACTTCAGAACCCCTTCACCAAGTTGCACACATTGCACATTTTTCCTCTTCTGGTTAAGCTAAAACGCGTGGGGTAGTAATAACACGGTCATGCGATCAATAGCCAGGTAACCACCGCTTGGACTGCATTGTGCCTGTTCACACAAAGACTAACCACATTAAATAGGTGTGGAAGGGCACTGCTTAAGCAAAGGGGGAACGTGATGGACTTGCCTACCTCACACTGTAGTCTGTCGACATTCCAGTGCCATACATTTAAAATAGTTTGTGCCCGCAGTGAAGCTTAAAAATCAATCTGTCTTTCCCTCTTGACAATGCAGTGTGCCTTGCTCTTCATTCCTGGGACTTTATCCAGGTGGGCTGGTTTTCAGGTTGTGAAATGGCAGGGATAGCAACACAATGTGATTAATAATCAAACTTATTGGTCTTACTGCATTTGCCACAGCAGATCCCTTATCTTTTAATACCTTTTTAAGTGTCAGTGCTCTTCTTGATCTGATGAGCCTGACTTAATAACTGCACAAAGACGACCTGATGAGCCTGACTTTTTCCAGTCTTGTTTGTGAGTTGCAGCCTCCGCCTGTTTCAGTTTCAGTATGACAGAATGTGCCTTTTGGCAAGCTGCTGTTGGAAAATTCCAAAGACGGCAGTTGATTTGTGTGAATGTCTTTGTCAAGCATTACCGCGAAACCCCAGAATGAAACATGAATATCTGTGTCCTTGTGTGGATTGAGTCACTTAAGCATTGCTATGGTTGAAACAATGCTATGTCTGTGCAGACACAAGCGGTATACTGTACTGAACAAAGCAGTGACATTGAGCACTGCACTTTTTAAGAAATCACAGTGGGATAGTTGGACATAGGACAATATCAGTTGCTATGGCAACCAGGCGGGTTTAGTGAATTGACATCTGAGTTGAATGTTAAAGTATGCTTACAGCAACTGCTGTATGTATTTTCACATAGTAAGGAGTTCTAGCTATGCAAATATGTGTTTTTTTCTGTAAACATATGTTGCAGTATTCATCCAGGCCTCACAAGCAGATGCAGGCTGGCCAGAGACTTAAACATTTAGAAGTTGGCCAGAGCAAACTGTGGGCCTGGCACTGCTGGGGCACATTGGCCTCTCTGGTCAGCTCAATGCGCCTGACTACGATCCAGACCATTCCACTCTGCTCCGCTTCGAGTATCCATTACTGGACATCGCAGAGCGCGGAGACAAATTAGCGAAATTGAGCCCATCAGCTCGGCGAGCCGGGGCTGAAGAGAGCGCACGTAAACGTATGCCTCCCTTGCAAATTGAAAGTGCACTAATGTTTGCTAATGGACCGACCTCCGCAGGCTGTCCGGCCGGCATGCAGACAAGCTGTTTGACTCCCAGCGCGCCTTCATCTGATACCGCAGCTGACAGGACAACCAGGGAGGCTCAGCACACACAAAAGGTGGGGACACTGGGAGTAGCGGGTAAAAGAGAGAGAGAGAGAGAGAGAGAGAGAGAGAGAGAGGGAGAGACAGACAGGCAGAGAGAGAGACAGAGAGAGAGAAAGAATGACAGAAAGAGGCAAAGAGAGAGTGAGAGGCAGAGAGAGAAAGAGAAAGAAACAGACAGACAAAGAGAGAGAGAGGCAGAGAGAGAGAGAAACAGAGAGAGAAAGAAAGACAGAGAGAGGCAAAGAGAGAGCGAGAAGCAGACAGAGAGAGAGAGACAGACACAAAGAGAGAGAGACAGAGAGAAGCAAAGAGAAAGTGAGAGGCAGAGAGAGAAAGAGAAAGAAACAGAGACAGACAAAGAGAGAGAGGAGAGAGGCAGAGAGAGAGAGAGGCAGAGAGAGAGAGAGAGGCAGATAGAGACAGAGATAAAGAGAGATTATTTTCACATTGTTACATGAAATGTTTGCAGCATTATCAGAGGAGCTGCACTGGTTTAGGGGGTTAGGGTGAGAGCTGCCATCTGGCTGGGCCTTAGATCCTCCTGGGCAGTTCTGCTGGCTGTCCCTTGGTCTTGTTTTTTTGTTTGCTATTTTTGTGCTTGTGTGTGTGTGTGTGTGTGTGTGTGTG
The DNA here is from genome assembly GCA_027475355.1 of Coilia nasus. NCBI lineage: Eukaryota > Metazoa > Chordata > Actinopteri > Clupeiformes > Engraulidae > Coilia > Coilia nasus. The sequence goes on from CM050212.1 coordinate 3,435,082, forward strand.
TGTGTGGGGAGGGAGTGTTTTTTTGCCAGATGGCTATCACACAAGCAATTCTTCACTCGGACCAAGCTAATTCCCATTATTCGTCCTGTAATGGGGTCATTAACAACATCACTGATAATTCAATTTTCCCCAATCTGGCTGTTTTTGTTGGAGTTATTGGTGAGTCGGCCATGATCACATTGATTCGAGGCCTGCTGTTGATTGGAGGCCTGCTCTTGATTCGAGGCCTGCTCTTGATTGGAGGCCTGCTCTAGATTCGAGGCCTGCTCTTGATTGGAGGCCTGCTCTTGCTCTTGATTGGAGCACAGCAGGAGCTCAGTGTGCATGCTGCACTTTCTCTCAGTCTTTTTGCTTGTTTCCCTAAACCCAGCCCACCCCTCTGTGTCATTTACTGTTGACAAATGAAAGCTTTCATCCGATTTAATGGCTGGTGTCCTATAAAGCCCTAAAGGTGGAAAACTACCAGACACGAGCAACCTTAGTGACAAAGACCCAGTAGTTACTGCTTACAGGGGAAATTAGTGAAAATAGTGTAAAATGAACTTTGGATATGTTAAAACATAAAGGAAGTGTGGAGAAGTGTGAACCATAGCACTGGATTGTTAGCATATAGCTCTTAAGAAATGTGAGCAGCTGTCACTGTGGAGACGAGTAAGGGAGGAAGTACAGAAAAGGCCTTTGCGAAACAAGTCACACTAAAAGGGCTGCCTGTCTTGGTTTTTGTGTCAAGTTCTGTGTGCTCCCGAAAGCTGCAGTGACAGAGCAGTTCTCTGAGTTTTGATGTGGTTTGAGTCCATTTTTCATAAAAGTGAACACGTTTGCCAGTGTAACAGATGGCAACTAGCATAGCCTAGCGTAGGATGTTATCAAACCTGCCACCTCAACAAGATACGCTACTGACTGAGCTAACAGCCCAGCTTTTAGCTCCCTTGGTAATGTGTTTGCTTCCATACCGGAGCTGCAGTGAGGTCGCAGGTGCAGGACTGGGTCTGGACTGCACAGGAAGACCTCGGTTACAGCAGCCATGTTTCATACTATGCTGCCCCACCCCCCCCCAAAAAAAATAAATAAAAAAAAGTTGTTTGTGTGTAGTTTGCCTCACTGTAGCATTCTGTAGCACTGTAGCATTCACTGTAGCACTGTAGCATTGTGTATTTTATTTGCGATTGTATTTACCCCAATGGCAGCAGGTAGAGAGGCCTCGGGGCGGTGCTATGCGAGTTGATCATAGCCGAGTGGAAAGTGAGGAGAGTGGAAAGTATCGAGCCGGGGGAGTTAGCTGTGGCGATGGGGCTTTCGCTGATCGTACCAGGTTGACGCCAAAAACACACGGCTCTGTTGGGAGCAGGGGGACAAGAGTTTAACAGGAATCAAATGGGACAAGAGTTCAACAGGAACCTAAATGAATGGTGTACATGCTTCTCTGTGAGTGAACACGCTTCTGGTATTACAAATACTGCACCAACATACATACATGTTTCAGTTCCATTGAATAATCCCTCTCCTTTTTGTTTCAAATTATTCTGTGTTTCTTTCTTTCTTTGATAAATGGCATGTGAAAGTTCAAGTTTGTTTTTTAAAGGATTTTACTAGCAGGATCAAATAAATGAAAGAATGGCTGGCATCCACTGCGCATTATTTCTCATTTTGCAAGGAAAGAGTGGATGTCACACTAGATGGTCTGGAAGAAAGCCTGATGATGAATGAGGTGCAGTTCAGGTGGTTTTACACGTTTGCAACTGACTCCCAGCACAGGCCAGCAATAGTTTATTCACACTCAATAGTCAGCCCAGCAACACATCGTCTGGACTTGCCGGTAGCCGGTCTTTGCATGTGGTGCAGCACTTCAGCATGTCCACATTCAGCAGACGGACTGGAGGGAATGAAAGTCAGCATTGTGTGGCGAGGCTGGAATGCTCAGAGTGTTGTGAAACAGAGATGGTGAATGATAGTCAGATATTACAGGGGATGAAGTGTGTGTAGCACCCCGCCTTTTACATATCTACCTCGTATCTGTGTGTGTGTGTGTGTGAGTGTGAGTGTGAGTCTGGGTGTGTGCACACGTGTGAGTGCCGCCAAAACTTAGGAAAGGATATTGTAATGTTATCACAGAGGATGCCTCGTGGACATGTTCATTTTATTTCACTAAGTATTTATGTTTTTCCCAACTATCTGTGTTAATGGTTAATAAAAATGAATGTACTCCAGTTAGTTGTTTTTAAATTCAAATTAAAATTTAGTTCCTCAGTTTGAATTATTACTATTTTTATTGTTATGCGTTTGTTGTTCAATGTGGACACACCCCTATCCCCACGCGCACGCATGCACTCAGATCACAGATGCGTATCTCACCAAACTTGGCAGCGGTGAAGTAGGCCTTGAGCAGAACTTGTGAGAGTTCCTCTGGATCCCTTTTGTGTGTAAATGAGGCCTTGCTGTAGGCTGTGTCTGGTGACTAACCTGCAAAATATGCTTACAAAGCAGCGCATGGGTTAAAATCAAGAGCATCGTGATTAGAGAAACCTTTTTCCCTCGTATGGTATATGTGTGTGTGGTTATACCACCTGAGGCTACGGGCTGGCAGCGGGTGAAGGCGTCTCATCTGAGTGACTGGAGCTCCTGAAACAGCTGTTTTTGCGCTGCCCAGATCACCACTCCAGGCCACTGCTTTGAGTTCCGTCAACCTGCTTCAGCTCGTAGTTTCTCCACTGAAGTACAGCAGCCCTTCCTTTTCCTCTGTCAGTGTTATGTACATCACCCTTTCTCTGCTACTTCGTCTCTCTCTACCACTCTTCTTCTCCAGTCTTTTCCCTTAAAGTAGCCCTTTCTTTTCCTCTGTCAGCTTTATGTGCATGTTCTCTGCTACACCTCTCTCTACCACTCTTCTGCGGTCTTTTCTGCCCACCCACCTACCCCACCCTTTTTCCCTGCTGTCTTTAGGTTAAATCTCCTCTTCTCCCTGCCATGCAGACTAGTCCTCCAAGGGCATGCTTAGTGCAGACTAGTCCTCCAAGGGCATGCTTAGTGCAGACTAGTCCTCCAAGGGCATGCTTAGTGCAGACTAGTCCTCCAAGGGCATGCTTAGTGCAGACTAGTCCCACAAGGGCATGCTTAGTGCAGACTAGTCCTCCAAGGGCATGCTTAGTGCACACTAGTCCCACAAGGGCATGCTTAGTGCAGACTAGTCCTCCAAGGGCATGCTTAGTGCAGACTAGTCCTCCAAGGGCATGCTTAGTGCAGACTAGTCCTCCAAGGGCATGCTTAGTGCACACTTTTGGCATCAAAGGCACTGCTTTCCTAGACAGCTAAGTGGACAGTTGTTGTTTTGTTTTTTATGCTCTTCTCAAACACTGGATCAGCAGTAGATGATGTTTAGGTACCATGGGAGAAAGGAAGAGCTGAAGGGAGAATGGAGGAAAGAGAGGAGGGGATGGCAGGCAGACTGCAGCCCCTACGGGTCAGCGGAGGCCTGAGCGATGGCCAAGCTGTCCAGGCTGAACAGTCCCACTCCCCCATCACGGCCCTCGTTTGCTCGTTCGCTCACCTTTCATGTCCACTGGTTGACGCCGGTGCTCCAGGGCTCAATGCTCCCTTCAAGTGCACTCTTCTGAAGTGTCTGTCTTCTTGAGGTGTAAGGCTATCAGGGCCAGACCAACTAACCATCTAACCAACACGTTAGTGCCCATTGCAAATGTAATTCCATAGCAGCGGGCATCTTACAACAGGGCATGGTACAGCATGTACAAACACACTGAAAGTTAAACTGTTTTCTGCCATTGTCAGGTTGCAAGTTGTACTTTTCTAACTTATGCCTTTGGGCCATAGGAAAAAGTTGGAGTATTTGGGCAAGATTGTGTGTGTAGATATATATGTATATAGTATATTTTTCTTGATTGCTTAATTTTTGATCCCCTGTAAGTGTTGGTCAGGAGATCCATTCAGTTGTGTTTGAATGATGATTGAATGATATCCCTTTCTGTTCAGCCCTGGACTCACAAATTACAGTTAGAGGGTGTAGACATGTGCTGTTTATGCAGGGGCGTAGATTTGCTGTTGACATTGGTGGGGACCTATTACCCCCCGCCCCCCATGCCAGTAAAGAAAACACTTTGGATAGCTACTTAAGTCTTTCTGAGTCACTATGCAGATCTTGAAATCATCATTAACGTTTGTACAGTGAGTGCATTTTAGATATAATTTGTGCCGATTTGTGTCACTGCAAAGTGAGTTACCATTAGAATAAACAGTTATTGTGTCACCAAAGTTCTAACGTTAAACATGTCAATTTAACAGCCATTGTAGGCTAATAATATCTGTAGGAAACTGAGAGTTGGCATTTTTGTCCGATTTTAGCCTGCTGTAGGCATGCTGTGTGCCAAAGCCTAGTTCTCATTAACGTTGTTAACGTTGTTATGGGACTCATTTCAGTAGTGATCTTGACTTTGTGACTTACAGATTTCTTTGAAAAGTAGCTCCTTATGTCCACCTTCTTCTTTTTAGCTGCCATCGCTCGCCACTCGCCACTTCACTCGCCACTCGCTTTGGACAAGTTCTGCTTCTAGTTTTGGCTGCTAACACCAAACCGAGTCTCACGTGAAAGCAGGGCACAGCCAAATGTGTTAGGACTTAAGTAGAGAACGTAATTTAACCATTTCTGCGTCGCTAGGTGATAAGACATTGACATTTGATGAGATTAGACTTTTTTTTTTTTGAGGGGCTCAAATTATTGGTGGGGACAAATCAATGATTGCTGAATATTGGTGGGGACACGTCACCTCCATCCACGCCAGTTCTACGCCCTTGTGTTTATGTGATCCGTGTTTAGTGGATAGTGTGTTTTGTGTGCAAATCAATGTCTGGGCTGTGCGCTTCCACTTAAGTAAGTCATGGAACCATTGGGTGAGTTCAGATTTGTTTGCTGTAGTTGAGTTTCACAACTGTGTTCTTCTTTCTGGGAAATCAGTCTCCTCAAACACTATTGGCCAATGGTATGGGCCAATCCTAGGGGGAAGTCCATGCAATCCTTATTTCTGCTTTGCTTTCTTATTGTTTTCTTTCTTTCTTTCTTTCTTTCTTTCTTTCTTTCTTTCTTTCTTTCTTTCTTTCTTTCTTTCTTTCTTTCTTTCTTTCTTTCTTTCTTTCTTTCTTTCTTTCTTTCTTTTTCAACTTCCTGTGCTGCAGTGTGTGTTCCTGTACTCCTCGCCCTAATGGGGAGATGAGCTCGCACCTGCCAGAGTGCCACGGGAGGGGACGTGTAGACCTGAGGGGAGCCAGACACATGACTCGGGGTGATGGCGGCCGCACAGAGACATTAGTGGTGCGCTTTGCCTTTAGGGCTACAGGCGCGATGCATGATGATTGCCAGGGAGATGGATACAAGGCTAGCCAAGTTTGGCCCAAAAACAGGAACTAATGTTTTGAGAGCACAAAAAAAAACAACAACAAAGCATTTCAAAAATTTGTGGAACAAAAAAACCCAACTCTGATGGACTTGACACTGACTTTATTCTGATATCCTTAAAAGGTTATTCATAAGTGAAACAGCCTAAGTATTATTAATCTTATTCTCAATGGATATCTTTCCAACTTATTTTAAATCTTTCTTATTTTAAACTTTCATCTGTTATTCTGTCAACAGTGAATCACAGCGACTCACAGCAACCCCTGTGGCAAAAACTGTGTGGGCTGTGAACTTACTCTATATTGCTATTGAAAGATTACATCATGGAAAAAGCATATTCATAAAAACATATTCATGCCACCAAACAGTTATATGTGTTTCCATGTTGGTTTGATGAGTAATTAATGAGTAATGGGGAAAGTAGTGGGCGCAATGCAGTATTGGTCTTGGTCCCTGGCACACTGTCTGGGTAGTGACTGCCACAGCCCAGATTAACCAGCATTGCTCTGTCCTTTGCCTTTCCTCTATAATCTCAACTGAGTCTTTCTTTTATTTGCCAACAGTATGTTTTCCCAGACAAGATCAACATCCCTCAACTGTGGACATATTTTTAGCCGACATTCCTCTCAGTAGTCCAGAGTGTGAGCGGACATTGGGGCCTAGTGAATGAAAGAACAGGAGAGAAATAGCATTACAAACAGGAAAAGACAGACGACAGAGAAACGACAGACACAGAGAAAGGTAAAAAAAGAGGAAGAGAGACACATGAGGACGTGATCTGAGGAGGGGAACGTGTAGAGAGAAGGTCTCCCTCAGGTACGGCAACATGTGTTGGGGCATGCCAACAGGAAGTTCACTGATGAGGTCAGGCGAGAGGTGGGCTGCCTCTCCACAGAACGTGTAACATTTCACAGCAGCTGCGTCGCATAAGACGCATCACACTCATCCTCCAGGATATTGCACTTGGCACACAGCATCATGCTGTGTGTACATGGCCCCGCCCATTGGAATGAATCAAAAGCCCCATTTTACTCAATAGTCTTCAGGTCTTCTTGAACAGCGCTTGGTGTCTGTTGAGTGTTTCGGGCCAATGAGGTCGCCTGGATGTCTTTAATGTCTCTCCAACCTACGCCTCGTGTGTTCCGAGGCAGCGAGCATTATCAGTGGGTCAAATCAATCTCGTTAAAGTTGAACTTGCACATCCATCTTATTATTGTCTTTTGATGGAGCCAACAAGGACTTTGAATCCTGTTTGAGCTTGAATTCAAACACTCTTTGGATGATTCATTATGTGTGTTTATGCTTCTAGCTTTTCTTTGTGTGTGTGTGTGTGTGTGTCCACTTACGCTTGCGTGAATATATATAGTAAGGGACCAAACTCCTATATTGCAAATATATTTATGCAGGAATGTAATTCACAGTCAGCTTTTCTGACGTGGATCAAAGTGCCTTCATTGTATTTTGCCCATGATAGTACATGTGATGTGTTCAGACCCCTCCGCTCTAATGTGCACTCCGGTCTAGACAATAGACAGGTTGTAAAACCCATTACTGGTGGATACAGAAACCTATATCCAGCTTGTGTGTGTGTGTGTGTGTGTGTATGAGTCAGTGTGTGTTTTGGTGCAAGATTTGTATATTTAAAGCTTGCCCTCTGCATGTGCAATTACTATGCATGTGAGTCTATTCATTAGCACCTATGTGCTAGTGCTCATTAGCACCTATGTGTTCATTAACGTCTGTAAGAGTGTGAATGTCGGGGCGTGTGTGTGTCTGTCTATGTGGGCGCGTGTGTATGTGTATGTGTGTGTGTCTGTGTGTGTGTCTGTGTGTTTGGGTACTGTGTGTTCTTTATTGGCTTTTTTTATTTATGTGTGTGAGTGTGTGTCTGTGTGTGTGAGTGTGTGTGAGTGTGTGTCTGTGTGTGTGCGTATGTGTGTGTGTGTGTTTGGGTACTGTGTGTATTCTTTATTGGCTTTTTTAATTGATGTGTGTGAGTGTGTGTGGGCGGGCTCGCTGATGGGGGTAATGAGTGGACCTGTGCTGGCTTAACACAGAGTCTGATGGGGACTGACAGTATTTAACATAATTAAGAAACGCTTCAGTCACACTAGCATTACATAAACACCTTGTGAAATGAACGGGGGTCTGATTAGAGAGAGTGAGAGTGAAGGAGAGAGTAAGAGGGAGGGAGAGAGAGAGAGAAGAGAAGGAGGATGAAGAGAGAGAAGACAGAGAGCGAGAGAGAAAAGGAGGAAGAAGGGGAGAGAGAGAGGGAGAGAGAGAGAGAGAGAGAGAGAGGGAGAGAGAGGGAGGGTCATCGTGCAGTCACAAGAAGTGCGTGTGAAGCTCCTCATTACTGCACAGCTTGAGACGACTCCACACTGCCTCTCTCTCAGCATTGGGCATGTGCGTACACACACACACACACAGAAAGAGAGGGAGAAAGACAGAGAGACAGAGAAAGACTCAAATACAAGATAAACATAATTTTACTGATGTACTGTACCCATATTCATCCATGCACTTATGTATGTTTCTGTTTACAGGTGAATTCCTGTGATATCTGATGCAGACACAGGCACAAAATTAATGCTCAAATAATGTTTTTTCATCATACTGTTTAGGTTAAAGCAAACTTTAGATACTTTTTTTGTTTTTTCTCATATCCTTAGTGTTATGTGACAGTTCAAAACAGTTCAAAAACCACAAGTACACTGAAAAGAAATGCCTCATTGCAGTTTTGTCTGATACAAAGTGATATCACCTTCTATTACAGTCCTTAAACAGCATGCTTTTTTCATGTCAATGAGTGTAGCTGTGTGCATGTGTGTGTGTTTCTAGTTGAAATTGCACATTTGGTGTCTAATGAAACAGAATTTCAATCCTCTGTGTAATGCGTGTTACATAGTGAATTGACAATAAAGTACACTTTGACTTTTGACCTTTAGGGGAGAAGCACCCACACCTAAGAGTTTGTGTATGGTAAAGCGTACCCATTTTCAGTCTAAACAATCTTGAGTTTTGTTTGTAATCTTGTAGTAGAAAGTCCGTGCCACTCGCCTGTTACAGTACAGGCTTCTGGTTAGCAAACAGGTTTAGAAGCTATTAGCAGAATAAATATTGGACGCACTACAGTGCTGCCTCCTGGCCTGTCCTCTGCCTGGGATGTCCCCCTGCCATTGCCTTCTAATGGTGTGTGATTAGGAACATATTGCATCCTCAGACACCCCCATCCCCTCCACACTGATAAAGACACACATTAAGGATGGCATTATAATGTTTGGTAATGTAGCTGTGTGCTAGTGTGTGGATGGCATTATAATGTTTGGTAATGTAGCTGTGTGCTAGTGTGTGGATGGCATTATAATGTTTGGTAATGTAGCTGTGTGCTAGTGTGTGGTAGATAAAGTGTGTTATCTGTGTGTGTGCGTGTGTGTGCGTGTGTGTGCGCGTGTGTGTGCATGTGTATGTGTCTATGTCTGTGTATTTTGAAGATTATGAGTACACTGTCATTAATGTCGAAAGGGTAGTATATTGCATTCAAACTTTAAAGTTGCAGTCAGTAATGTCAGTGCCTCATTAAGATCAATAAATCACATTACTAAATAAAGACATTAAAATAAATACTTATTAGACAGTGGTCTGTGTAAACAGAAGCCCAAACACCGGCCTTGAACGTCACAAGCCAAACGTCCCAGGTGTCTTTGCAGCACCCTATGGAATCTGTGTGGTCTCTGTTCTGTAGTGATGAAATGAAGTTTAGATCAGACCTTAGACCCCTACCGATTTGCATCACATCTGTGTAGTCTCTGTTCTGTAGTGATGAAATCAGGTTCCCTAGACCCCTACCGACTTCATCACTATGCTTGTATCAGAGACAAAATAATGACACATTCCCATGAAAGAGAAAAATGAAAGAAAAGTTCATCAGACCACACTTGTGTCTTGTCCATACAGCCTGAAAGTAGACACCCCTAACTCTGGCCTGGTATTTCCTCTTCAGTAGTGTTACCTATTTTGACAAACTAAATGTAGTTCAACAATGTAATTATTTGTGAGTATTATCCCAATACACACTGTACATGTTTTAAAGGAAAGAGGGAAGATAACAGATCTTATGGTACGTAGGTTACAGGCAACTGAAATATGCCATTAGCAAACATGGATGCTAGATAAAGGTTACCTATATTGCTCCAGCAGTGACCTTTTGTTTTGGGATTGTTGGACACAATTTACAGATGCAATAACCACACCCCTCCCACCATTGCAGGCTCATCCTGTAGGTGTTAATGGTTGATTAAGTGTTCATTAGCAGTCGGCCCCTGCCTCATGTAATTGCTTACTCTTTGCCCTTCCGTAGCTGGCTAATTTGCCTCTTGTTTACGGCAAGCCCCCTCTCGTCTGTGCAGTGCTGTTGACGCCATGCCCCCCTCTTGTCTGTGCAGTGCTGTTGTGTTTGCCATGTCCCTCTCGTCTGTGCAGTGCTGTTGACGCCATGCCCCCGTCTCGCCTGTGCAGTGCTCTTCGCCATGCCCCCCTCTCGTCTGTGCAGTGCTGTTGTTGACGCCATGCCCCCCTCTTGTCTGTGCAGTGCTGTTGTGTTTGCCATGTCCCCCCCTCGTCTCTGCAGTGCTCTTGTTGACGCAATGTCCCTCTCGTCTGTGCAGTGCTCTTGTTGACGCAATGTCCCTCTCGTCTGTGCAGTGCTCTTGTTGACGCAATGTCCCTCTCGTCTGTGCAGTGCTCTTGTTGACGCAATGTCCCTCTCGTCTGTGCAGTGCTCTTGTTGACGCAATGTCCCTCTCATCTGTGCAGTGCTGTGCAGTGCAGTGCTGACAAATGGACAAGGTAATAAGTAGTTTAGGCCTCAAAGATTAACCCCAAGTGCACCCACTCTGTATAATAATTGCCCAATGCATGACTAATGCCTGCTTCGTTTGTCATTTTAGCCCACCGTTAACTCTTTAATAGCAATTGTGTTAGTGATGTGTTTGAGGCTGTGTGCATGCATTTTATAGCTGTGGCTGTTAATTTCTTCATATTTGCAATATGTTAAATAGCCAGAAATCACTGAATATTTGGCAAAAGGATATGAGCTAGCTAGCTGGTCTCTGATGCGGACATGTAGTATGCCTAGTGTTGAGCTTAAAGATATAATTTTAATCAGTTCCAAATGCAGGTATTCGCAATCAAGAGAGAAAACTCTGGTCAATCAGTTCTTTTGTGGCACACGGAAAAGCTGAAATCATATGCCTGCTCGTCAAGACTGTGCTCCCTCCAGACTGTGCTCCCTCCAGACTGCTGTGGTAGCGCTAGCAGGGGCAGCTGTACTCGGTGACCTTGTATTATTCTCAAGTTCTCTGAAAGTCATCACTTAGTGCCACACAGAGTATTGTCTTATTTTCAAAAATATATTAGATCTAAGCTTTGTGCGTGTTGATTTTGTATGATATGGTTTTTAGTTTGGTTTCTGCTCCTCATTCAGTTTTAGCAAGTATGGTGGCTAGATACAATCTGGATATGCTAAAAAGGAAAGACGGCAGTTTATGCATAGCTTAAAAGTCCTGCCATGCATTGGTTTTAGCTGTGAAGGTAATTTCACTAACTAAATACTTTGCAGAAAATGTATATTAGCATCAGATGGTTTTTGAACCTGATCAAAGAAATGTCTAGTATGGGTTTTTACTTTGGTTCACCCTAGAGCCATGTCAGTTGATGTGATGAGAAGCGTTGATCCAGTTTTCTGTGTCCTGTTCTCTTCAGATGTCCCCGAGTGTTTCATCTGTCGCGATGTCGGGAACGCGGAACCCCTCAGGACCTTTTGTGACTGTAGAACTCTTCTGGCGCACCACCACTGCCTGCTCACCTGGGTTCACAAGGTAACCACACACCACTGTCTGCTCACCTGGGTGCACAAGGGTAACCACACACCAGGGGGGTGGAGTGGGGGTTCAGGGAGTCCTAGGCCCCCCCATTGGTGATGAATATTCTTCCACTGATGTGCATCATGGTGAGGGAAAGAGTGGGGATGGAGGGGGGGTGGAGTGGTGGTGGAGGGGGACTGGAGGGGGGGTGGAGGGGGGTGGAGTGGGGGTTCAGGGGGTCCTAGGCCCCCCCATTGGTGATGAATATTCTCCCACTGATGTGCATCATGGTGAGGGAAAGAGTGGGGATGGAGGGGGGGTGGAGTGGGGGTGGAGGGGGACTGGAGGGGGGGTGGAGGGGGGTGGAGTGGGGGTTCAGGGGTCCTAGGCCCCCCCATTGGTGATGAATATCCTCCCACTGATGTGCATCATGGTGACGCAGCCATCAATAGACAGACCACAGTGATAAACCACCCCCAAAAACACTACTGACCCCCAAAAACACAACTTTGTTTTCCATTAGAGTTACACCGTCGCTACCACAAACAGGCCTCCTCTGTGGCAAAGTGTGGTTTACTCAAACCACATTATTTAGTTTTTTTTGTGGAACCTTTTACAAGTAAAATAAAATTGGGATATTCCCTTGAAGTTGAGAGGCTGGGAAAAAGAGAGGACGCGTTTGTAAAGCATTGTTTCTTGCCTGGTGGGTGGAAGTCAATAGTCTGAGTGACCCTTTTCCCTTCGGGGTGTTTGCTAAAGCAAAAAGGCTTGTTTGTGCTGTGGCTACCCCATAAAGTCAGTCTCCAGCATGCTGTCTTGCTTACTGCTGGCCACACGCAAACACGCCCACACACACCCCTTAACAGGCGCACACACATGCACGCACACACACACGCACATGCACGCACACATGCACACACACATGCACACACACGCACACAGCCAGGACGGTTGCCATTGGTTGTTTTTTTTTTTGTTGGAGATGAAATTGACACCAAAGTGATGGTCCTCCGCCATCGCTTTCAAAGAATTCCAAAATAGAAAAACCTCAAAATCCTCAGCAAGATTATGGTGATCAAAAGACGCCTTTTTCAGAAGTGACAACGGCTGTTGACACATTCCCCCCCTCGGTTTGCGAAGACAACGAGCAGCCAATGAGTCAGACCACAGCAGGCCCTTTGAGCTTTTCTCATCCCTCGTTCCTTTGTCAACTTCATCAAAAGATAAATAAATACAGAGAGGAAGAAAGACATGGGGACTCCTTCATGGGGATTATTTTAGCCCTTTTTGCTAAACAAGAGGTAGCAAGGAAATACACAGGAAGCTAAAGTGCTTTCTGCTCTCCTAGCAAATGTTCTGCCTGAAAACATATGGGCCTGGCTCTCTGCTTTCAGTGGCTGGCTGATTGGAGTTAGGCACAGCTGGTGGTCAGTGGTGGGATGTTCTGCTGATACGCGTAATGTTGGCAGCAGAGTGGCCTCCACACTAAAACTTCTTTTCCATACGGTCATGGGTGTGTGTGTGTGTGTGTGTGTGTGTGTGTGTGGGGGGGGGTGGGGGGGGGGGGGGGGGGGTTGGGGTAGGGGTGGGGTGGGGGGGTGAGGGTAACCCACAAGTGCCCAGGGAGAACATGATAAAGCTGTCTCATTTGGCTTGCACAGCTGTCAGTGTTAGACCTCTTCTCTTAAGTGTGCGGTTACTTACTCCTCTCCTTCCCTCTCTTTCTCCCGCCCTCTCTACTCTCTCTCTCTCTCTACCCCCTCTCTCTCTGTCTCCCTGTGTGTCTCTCCCCCTTCTTCCATATCCCATACACACACACCACACACCACCCACACAGTAACACACACACACACACACACACAAATTTGGAGTTGTAAACTACTCACATCACTACAGAGAAGTACTGTGTGTGTGTGTGTGTGTGTATGCGCCTGTGTGTGTGTGTCCACACATGCCATTTCCCCCTCCTCTCCAAAGTGCTGAGGAGGAGAGGCCTCTGACAGTGCAGAAATGGGTGATTGACCTGTCACTTCTCGTCTGATAGCCATCTCCCTGCAAAAGCAGGTCATGCGCATACGTCCAAAGTGCCTCTTAACCACATTTTATGAAGGCAGAAAGTGTAATCCAATAATGATTGGGCTCCTGAGTGCTCCGCGATGAGCGGCAGCAGCGGGCGATAGCGTGGCCGCCGCTACCCTTAAAAGCAGCTCAGACGCCGAAGAGGGAAAAATAAGAATAAAAATAAATATGTTCCTCCTCCTTATGTAATTAGAGAAGGAAAACAATCTGCCGCTGGTATAGCTAAACACGCTGCCTAATCTGGAAATCGAAATAAAAACATTAACACCTATTTTCGCCTGTATTAGTTTGCTAACGTGCACTGCAGTTGCTCCTGCCGTGAGTGGTAAGTACTCTGCCTGAGGTTGTTGATGATGACGACAGTGCGAAACACAAGTTATGTGTGCTTGGGTTTGACCTTTTTTTTTCTTCCTCTGTTTAAAATGGCCGTATTGCTTTCGTCCTCTTTGTCTTCCTGCTCCTCTCTGTTCCTCTCTCTCCTCCTCCCGCCTCCATCTGCTCTCCCGGAGACAAATAGCTCGGCACAAAACTAATTCGCGAGCGGGAACTAGTTAAGAGATGGCCCTTTGGAAAAGAGAGCGGACGAAGCGAGCGCGAGAGGCCTGAAGGCCCGAAGGCTAAATATAGGTCCAGAGTCAGTGACTGAGTGAGCTCGGGAGATCCCGCTGCCCGCAGGCACTGCTGCTTCGCGACCTCTGACCCTCATTACCAGACGCACGCCTCCTAGAGGGCCCGTGCCCCCAGCAAGGTACAAGGGCGTCAGAGAAAGCAACATTGTGTGTGTGTGCGTGTGTGTGTGTACTTGTGTGTGTGTGTGCATGTGAGTGTGCGCGCGCGCGCGTGTGTGTGTGTGTGTGTGTAAAGGGCTTGTTTCCACACTGGGCACCAGCAAAGCACCAGCATGCTTCTGGTGATTGTCAACAGTGCTGTTGGAGGGAGGAGGAGTCAGAGTAGCCAGGACATGACAGGGACGGGTCACCGAGGGCAATGCCACGCTTGTTTGAGGAACCACAGAGCGACGACAATACTGTGTGTTATAGAATGCCAACGCCCCCCCAAAATAATACTGTGTGTTATAGAATGCCAACGCCCCCCCCAAAATAATACTGTTTGTTATAGAATGGCAACACCCCCCCCAAAATAATACTGTTTGTTATAGAATGGCAACATCCCCCCAAAATAATACTGTGTGTTATAGAATGCCAACACCCCCCCAAAATAATACTGTGTGTTATAGGATGGCAAGACCCCCCCAAAATAATACTGTGTGTTATAGAATGGCAACGCCCCCCCAAAATAATACTGTGTGTTATAGAATGCCAACGCCCCCCCCAAAATAATACTGTGTGTTATAGAATGCCAACGCCCCCCCAAAATAATACTGTGTGTTATAGAATGCCAACGCCCCCCCTCAAAATAATACTGTGTTATAGAATGCCAACGCCCCCCCTCAAAATAATACTGTGTGTTATAGAATGCCAACACCCCCCCCCCCCCCCCCCCCCCCCCCCAAAAGAAAAAAAAGAGAAAAAAGAAAAAGTTCACGTCAAGCTACTGCAATCACCCGCTCCATATACAAGCATATGAATGTGTTTCCTATTTCTACATGGAAAAAAAAGCTGCCATATGGTTTCAGTCTATTGCAGCTAATGGAAATGATCATATGTGAAAAATAATACACTTTCCAAAATGTGTAATCCAGTCCATATGAAACAAACCCCAAAGTTGCAGCAGCGGCAGAAAAAATGGATGTGATTATGGTTGGCCAGATGCAAGGGGGAGCAGTTGCAAGGGGGAGCAGTTAAAACGCTAACAATTAACTAAAATTAGCCTTTTTTTAAAAAAAACAGAGAATGCCGAGATGTGGCCTTGGGAAAAGCTGCACGTCTTGAGATGCCAAACACATGCTTGTGTGTGTGTGTGTGTGTGTGTCTTGAGATGCCAAACACATGCTTGTTAACATAAAATGCTTTTGTACATTGGAAGAAATCACAGTTGCCCGCACTGCACCTCCCAGCGCACTAAGGGCACCGCACAGACACCAAAGTACACACAGGAGTCGTTGGTTTGGTTTCTGAAAGTGGTGCCAGTGAACTTTTGCTTTTCATCACAACACAATCTCAGCAAATGTATGTGTGCACAGAAGGAACTGGAGTCTACCATTAAACCTTGCATCTGCTTGAGGTCAGGAGTCTGTTTTTCCTTGACAAGTGCAACCACTTGAAGGGCTGTGATTCCATTTCAATGTCTGCATGCTACAGTATGTATTTTGTGGTAGGCCCTTGTTGCAGCTGTAAAGAGCTCTTTTGTGTGCTTCATTGTGTTGGCTTGCAGATATACTCAACCTCATTCATTTTTACAGTGCAAGTCATTTGAGGCATCATTCACATTCTTGTCTTACAAACGATTATATATATATAATCGATTACAAAAGATTATATATATATATATATATATTGTTCATATACTTACATGAGGAGTGTGCACAGGAGAAACGGGTCTAGTCAGAAAATCACATTTTTCAAGTTACGCCCCCTATTGGTAGTTGCATTGAAACCCCAGCTATTTCAAAAGTAATCCTGGGAATAAATGAGCATAGTCTCAAGCTAGAAGCATTTTACAATAGTTACTTATAAAATGAATTTAAAAAGCTAACTTAAAAATTATATTTTCTCAGTTACTGCATTTTGTGACCATGCCCATTTTTCCTCTGAACCCCTCATATACTATACTAGATGTTATAACCCCTCATATACTATACTAGATGTTATAACCCCTCATATACTATACTCATATACTATACTAGATGTTATAACGCCTCATATACTATACTAGATGTTATAACCCCTCATATACTATACTCATATACTATACTAGATGTTATAACGCCTCATATACTATACTAGATGTTATAACCCCTCATATACTATACTAGATGTTATAACCCCTCATATACTATACTAGATGTTATAACCTTTCATATACTATACTCATACACTATACTAGATGTTATAACCCCTCATATACTATACTAGATGTTATAACCCCTCATATACTATACTCATATACTATACTAGATGTTATAACCCCTCATATACTATACTAGATGTTATAACCCCTCATATACTATACTAGATTTTATTTCTCTTGCACTTTGTGCTTAATTTAAAATGGCCGTATACATGTCTATTTGCTCGCTAAGTGGCTTTGGTTTTAATGCCATTTCCTTCCTCCGTCTCTCTCTCTCTCTCTCTCTCTCTCTCTCTCCCTCTCTCTCTCTCACAATCTCTCTCTCTCCCTCTCTCTCTCCCTCTCTCTCTCTCTCTCTCTCTCACACCCTATCTCTCTCTCTCTCTCTCTCTCTCTCTCCCTCTCTCTCCCTCTCCCTCTCTTCTCTTTCTCTCTCTCTCCCTCTCTCCCTCTCTCTCTCCTTTGCCCATTCCCCTATCTGGCTCTGGTGGGTCTGATAATTCTCATCATTGAAAACAGACATGCTTCCCATTCATTAGCCAAACACTTGCAACAGTCAGGCCACACTGCCGGGGGCCGTGGTGCGCTTGTAAAATCACATTGCTTAATAGCAGCGTCCTATAATTATATGCCATTAGCATCTATCAAAATGGGCGCTCCCACATGTCGTAGCCGTGAGCACAGGATAGGGCCAATTGTATTTCCACTGGCTCTCTCTCTCAACCCAAGCACCCCCATACCCCCCACCACCAGCCCCCAACTCCCAGCACACACCACCATAACCGCCATCTTGACTGTGGTGCATTCAAAAAGCTGGCCTGTAATTTCTCAAAATGTGACTTTTCTTGTGCAGGAGGCAAGGTCTCGGAGGCTTTGAGCTGAGCTGGGCTTGTTTTCAAAGGGGCCGTGCGAGCGAGCGGGCGTTGTGGACAGAACGTGGAAATCAGCAGGGACGTCTGAGGAATGAGCGCCGCTAATTGCGTCCCGCCGCTAGCGGTGTGGTGTTAGCATGGGACCGCTGCTAGCCCGGTCGGGGTATTTATTCCCCTCTGGAGCGCTTAGTCCAAAACAATATATGCGTCACTGTCCTTGAGAGTCACATTCGTTAAAAAGCCTCTGCTAAATCAGTGCATAGAAATAGCCAGACTCCTCACAAAGGAGTGGGTTTGTTTGGCAGCCTGGTCCCACTGTGTGTGTGTGTGTGTGTGTGTGTGTGTGTGTGTGTGTGTGTGTGTGTGTGTGTGTGTGTGTGTGTGTATATGTCTGTCTGTGTAGGCGTGTGTGTGTGTCTGTCAGTCTGTCTGTGGCTCTCTCTCTGTCTATGTTTGTGTCTATGCCTGTTTGTCAGTGTGTGTGTGTGTCTGTCTGTGTGTGTTTGTGTGAGTGTGTGTGTCTGTCTGCCTGTGTTTGTGTGTGTGTGTGTGTATCTGTCTGTCTATGTTTGTGTGTGTGTGTGTGTGTGTGTGTGTGTCTGTCTGTCTGTGTGTGTTTATGTGAGTGTCTGTGTGTGTGTGTGTGTGTGTGTGTGTGTCTGTCTGTGTGTGTTTATGTGAGTGTGTGTGTCTGTCTGCCTGTGTCTGTCTGTGTGTGTGCTTGTCTGTCTGTCTGTGTTTGTATGTGTGTGTGTGTATGGCTGTCTGTGTGTCTGTCTGTGTGTGTGTGTTTGTGTGTGTCTGTGCCTGTTTCTCTGTGTGTGTGTCTGTCTGTGTGTGTGTGTGTGTGTGTGTGTGTGTGTGTGTGTGCTTGCTTGTGTATGGTGCTCTCTAATAAAGCATTGTTTCTGGTTTGCTGCAGGGTGTTAGCAGTGGTGACCGATTAAGGTGCAGCGTTTGCAAAGCAGAGGTAGGTTTACTAAGACTGCACACTACTACACACTACACTACTACACACTACTACTACACACTACACTACTACACACATACACTACTACACACACACACTACACACTACACTACTACACACTACACTACTGCACACTACACTACTACACACTACACTACTACACACTACACTACTGCACACTACACTACTACACACTACACTACTACACACTACACTACTGCACACACACACTACACACTACACTACTACACACTACTGCACACACACACTACACACTACACTACTACACACTACACTACTACACACTACACTACTGCACACTACTGCACACACACACTACACACTACACTACTACACACTACACTACTACACACTACACTACTACACACTACTACTACACACTACACTACTACACACTACACTACTACACACATACACTACTGCACACACACACTACACACTACACTACACACTACACTACTACACACTACACTACTGCACACACACACTACACACTACACTACTACACACTACACTACTGCACACACACACTACACACTACACTACTACACACTACACTACTACACACTACACTACTACACACTACACTACACTACTACACTACTACACACTACACTACTGCACACACACACTACACACATACACTACTACACACTACACTACTACACACTACACTACTACACACTACACTACTGCACACACACACTACACACTACACTACACACTACTACACACTACACTACACTACTACACACTACACTACTACACACTACACTACTGCACACACACACTACACACTACACTACTACACACTACACTACTACACACTACACTACTGCACACACACACTACACACTACACTACACACTACACTACTACACACTACACTACTGCACACACACACTACACACATACACTACTACACACTACACTACACTACTACACACTACACTACACACTACACTACTACACACTATACTACACTGCTACACACTACACACATACACTACTACACACTACACTACGACACTACTACACTACACACTACTACACACTACACTACTGCACACACACACTACACACTACACTACTACACACTACACTACTACACACTACACTACACACTACACTACTACACACTACACTACACTACTACACACTACACTACTACACACTACACTACACACTACACTACTACACACTACACTACACTACTACACACTACACTACTGCACACACACACTACACACTACACTACTACACACTACACTACTGCACACACACACTACACACTACACTACTACACACTACACTACTACACACTACACTACTACACACACACTACACACTACACTACTACACACTACACTACTACACACATACACTACACACTACACTACTACACACTACACTACTACACACTACACTACACACTACACTACTACACACTACACTACTACACACTACACTACTACACACACACACTACACTACACTACTACACTACTACACACTACACTACTGCACACACACACTACACACTACACTACTACACACTACACTACTACACACTACACTACTACACACTACACTACGACACTACTACACACTACACTACTGCACACACACACTACACACTACACTACTACACACTACACTACTACACACTACACTACGACACTACTACACACTACACACTACACTACTACACTACTACACACACACTACACTACTACACAC